>CM033630.1:37070679-37473179 GCA_019453435.1 Rhinogobius similis | reverse complement strand
GATCTTTTCTAAAGATGGAAAAGGTACACGAAACACAAAATTATGTGAAATGCATTCTGAATGCAGTCATTTACATAATCAGATACCCTTGTTTTAATCTCCTTTCATCAGATCTGTAAGGCGATGAATCTTCAAGTCCATGAGTACAACACTTTCAGAAGACACTGTCGGTCTTTTCTTGAGCCTGCCATCTACCACAAGTGGAAGCAAGATCAAGGACTCTTTTTTGAGGAGTTGAAGCAGAAAGGCAGAATAGCTTTGGGTGGTGACATGAGAGCAGATTCACCAGGTAAATAAATTAAATGAAGAATATTACATCATTGTAGCCTGTTTATTACAGCTCTTTTATCATTGTAGGACACAGCGCCAAGTATGGGAGCTACACAATGATGGACCTAGGTAGTGAAAAGGTACTTGACATCCAACTTGTGCAGGTATGTCCTGTTCTTTACTTTCCACTGGATAGATTTGTGTCTGTGGATGTCTTTAAATGATTGTGTTTACTTCACTGTAGAGCAATGAAGTCGGTGGAAGCTTCTACATGGAAAAGGAAGGACTGCAAGGAAGTTTGAATTTGCTACAGGCCAACAATATAGATGTGGACTATATTGTCACAGATCGTCACACTCAGGTCAAAACATACCTACGAGAAAGAAACATAACCCAATATTACGACGTCTGGCATCTTGAGAAAGGTTTGGAATCTTTTTGTATTTTATTATGTCTTTGTCAATTGTGTCACTTTATTATAAGCATGTGTTATTTCACAGGCATCTCCAAAAAGCTGGAGAAGATGTCCAAGGAAAAGGAGTGCCAGTTGATAAAGAAGTGGTTACCAGCAATCAAAAACCACATCTATTGGGTTGCATCCTCCTCCAAAACAGGACCAGAGAAAGTGGCGAAGTGGACATCCCTCATAAACCACATTCAAGATGTCCACACACACGAGGATCCTGAATTTCCCAAATTGTGCTCATCCTGTGAAAGTCTCCAGAGACCCCAAGCAAGTGGTTCCAGCCAGGTTTGTAATAGTTCAAAGCTATGACATAAGAGCTCTGTGTCCGTTTATATGAACATGTTGTTTATTTACAAAGGGACTCGAGCATTGTTCAAAGTAGAAAAACTACTTGTGAACAAGAGACTGCTTGGAGATGTATGTAAACTCAGCTCGGATCACCAAACATCTTCGCTGGAGGCATTTCACAGTGTCGTGATTCGCTTTGCACCTAAAAGCGTGGTGTACCCATTTGTGGGGATGCTGTGCAGGTAAGAAATATACTTGTGATCATGTGTTACACGTAGATGTAAAGTAACAAAACAGTTTTGTAAGTACACATCTTTTCCATTAACTTCTTTTGTGTAGTTACGTTGCCTCCAACATCAGGTACATTTCCAACCACTACAATTCTGTTTTACAATTGGAACATTCTGATTCTTTGCAGGCTGTACCTGGCAGGGATGCACTTCAATGAAAATGCCAAACGTGAACAGGCGACTTCAAAAGGAAAGGCTTTATTCAAAGTCTCGTATCCAAAATATAAAAAAGGAAAACCCACAGCAAAGCCTGTCAAAACCAAACCCACATTTGGTAAGAAAACAATTTTAAATAACAATTAAAAAGCTAACATATAAAATAAATTAATACAATATTATTAACGCTAAACTATTTACAATTTTTAGAATATGTCTCCAAGCTGATGCAGCTTGTTTTCAATGAAGTCTTCACTGAACCTGGCAGATTTGTTGCACAGTTAAAGTCTGTCCCTGTGCCTGAAGACCTCTCTGCACAGTTTGAGAAGACCTCAAAAGAAGACATCATCGCTGCACACGTCTCCAGGTTCAGTCAAGCGGGGGTCGGACTTGGCCATGATGCAGAAACCCCACGTACTGACCGTCAGGATCAGGAAACTCCTGGCGTATCCGAAGAACAGCACATGACGGAATAACCACCCTGATCCTGGCACCAAGTAGTCCCCAACACCAGCTCACAAAACTTCTATAAGCCACAAATCTGAGACGCCTGGAAAACATAACATACATAAGTTTAATATGTTGATATTATTATCAGCCGTATTTTTGTAAATATTGTATTTATTACAGTTAAATTGTTTTGTCTATGTAAAATTTTACATATTACACATAAAGCATCCAGCCGTGTGTTATTGAATCTTCATACACTTACTCTTCTTGTGTTCTCCCACGTATTCGACCATAATCAGCACGGTAGATGTTATTTATGTTTTGTAATGCATAGATGTTGAGGCAGTTCACGGAAAAGCCAGGGTGGACGATAATGCAAGATGGAGGAGTGGGCAGCTGATTAACTCGCCTTACAACCTACACATAAAAAAAGAAAAAAGGATCTAGTGTTATAATAATAATAATAATGTAATTAAAAATTGCATTATAATTTCAAATATATATAATTTAGTGTTTGTATCTTACTTCAAGTAACATGCAAACTGACACAGCATCATAATATAACAGTATTATACCCTATACAGTATATACAGCATAATGTTGCATTCAGCATGTAGCATTCAGACAAATGATCTATTGACACAAATGACACTTCATGCATTGGCCTAAGCACTAGCATTAGCGTGTAATAAGCATTATATTCAGTGTCAATCAGGTCATTACAAAGAAGAACAGAACGGCTGAATCTTATAAAATATTGTGTTTCAATTTACATTACAACCAGTCCAACAACAAATAGCCCAACTGTCTAACATAATGGCTTACATTCTGTATGGTAAGGTAAGAAAAGTATAAGCCTATCTACATAAATTTTAGCCATGATCTGTTTTTCCCCGTTTTCCATCTGAGTAGTAACGATTGTAATACATAAAATAATATAAAATTTACTTTCGGAATTTCTCGGCAGCATACGTTCTCCGTTTCTGTGGGCATAATCCAACAATTCCCGCAAGTGCACCTACACAGAATGAACACAAAACAAATTAATGCTACACAGTAATTACACGATAGATACGAAAGCTAAGAAAGAGTTAGCTTGTTATTTACCAAATGGAAACGTCCTGTTGTAGTCGTCGAGGTACTTCTACTGCGTGCACTTCAAACTCTGGGTCGGATTCTGGATCCAGGACATAGGGCTCAGCACGACGCACCGCCATAATGAATAAAATGTTTATTCCCGTGTTTGTGTATCGCTGTTTACCGGAGCACACGGCGCATGTGCACCATCTCCGCTCTAGGCTACGTCACGAGTTGGGAGGGGGAGCTGCGCAGGTTGGGCGGGGGAGGCAGCCTGCTCTCTGTTCGGGGGGGTCAGATCTCAGAGTGAGCCGTTTGCTTTTGCAAGGAGGGGGGCCAGTCCAAGAAATGGGTGTTTTTTGGAAACTGTTATGTTATGGATATTGCACAACGCAACATTTTATCAACAAAGCCCTTAGAATAGACTATGTAATAGGAAAAATAGCATGTTATGGGACCTTTAAACTATCTAAAATCTGAACTGGAGGCAAAAGTGAAGTGGAACATAATGTGATTTTCATGGAGAAACTGGGATTCATTTCAGAATATCACAAACTATAAAAAGTGAAAAGCGCTCAGATACATTGAGTGCTATCAGAGCTGCCTTAATGACTTTTATAGTATTTTTTTATTGGAGATTATGAAAGACACAGAAGAAAAATCCGGAGTTTTGGCTTTTTGTAAACAAATATTTGCAAAAATGTCTGCAATAGCTTTTCATTTTACCTACAAATATATTACTTTACTCACTTTTTCTGAAGGTCAGACACAGTTTTGAGGCTAGACATGAGTATTTATTCCGTCTTTTGTAATAGAAAAGCAAACTAAACTGACATTTCTACCTTCTTTTTGCTAAAAAGACTTCCTATCCTTAGCGTTTGGATCTGATATCAGTTAACTTTGTTCTAGAGCTGCAACAGATTAATCAATGAATCGCAACTAATTGATCATCGAAATATAATTGTCATGTAATTTAGTCATCACATATTCGTTAACTGGTCTATACATAAATTTCAAAAGCAGTTTTCTGACTCAAATTAAGCCAAAATGACACAAAAATCAGCTGGAAAATGTGTCAGTTCTTTGTATTTGATGAACACACTCTTTTGTCCATAAAAGTGTCTCAAACGGATTAATTTCAGCTTCATTTGGGTCTAATTTAGTTCAAATATTTTCATTGCGTGACTTTTAAGTTCTTAACAACTAATCAATTAGCAAAATTATTCTGGAATTCTGGAATATTCATGTCATCAAAATTGGCGAGTTGACTGTACATTTTTCAATGACTGGCTCACATCAGATCCATATTCTAACGGTTCAAAGTCTTTGTGTTGGGAAAAAAAGCAACACATTTGAATTTCCAGGGTAGAAATGTTAATTAGTTTGCTTTTCTGTTACAGCGGGCTGGCTTCCTGTTCATTTTAGAGTTGATTTTAAGATTTTATTGTTTGTTTTTAAAGCTTTAAATGGACTGGCCCCACAGTGCATCTGGGACCTCATCCAAATGTATCGCCCCCCGCGCCCTCTGAGGTCCGAGGGCCGGCTCCAGCTCGTGGTGCCTAAGACCAGACTTAGAACCAGGGGGCGGAGCTTTCTTTGTGGTCGGCCCCAAACTCTGGAACGCTCCGGAAGAGCCACTTTCTTTCTCTGGCTTTTAACAACTCGTGAGTGTGTGGTCCTATGTGCTTTTTATGTATTCTGAATGTATTATATGTATTTATTTATTTTCTATTTTATGTTTTTATGAGTTTTGCTTGGTTACTTACTTGTTGACTGGTTTTACAAGCAGTAAGATCAAATTGAGTTGTTGATGTATATTTTGTTATGTTTGTGTTTGTGCAGCACTTTGGAAACAGTTCTGTTTATAAAATGTGCTATACAAATAAAGTGGATTTGGATTTGGACAAAGGATAACAAAAATTTCTAGCCTTAAAATTATATTTTTGCGTTAAAAAAAAATTATTTATGGTTAAGCATGTGATGTATCTCTGGATAAAATGAAAAAAATATTGTGGCCTCAACATTTCTGTACCAGTAAAAGCGATAAATCTGCATTGTTCCTTCATTAAAAATGTAAAGCGTTTATCCTATTTTCCTGAGACACGATGTAAAATACAATAATAAATGTGTTTAAAACCGCTCTGATGTCACTCACATGTGTCTGAGGCTTTTACTTCGACAAAACCACCTGGATTTTTCATATTTTGTGATATTCTGAGGTTAATCCCAGTTTCTCCAGTGAAATCCACATCATGCTCCACTTCACTTTTGCCTGCATTCGATAATTTAGAATGTGTTTGTGTACACACTTTTAAAGGGTCTATAGAGAACGTTAAAACTGCTAGAACGCACCGACGCCTTTGAGGGGGGTCGATGATATCCGAGCGATCATTAACGTTTTCCTTCTTATCCTCCAATCATTTCAAAGTGCATCCAAGTGTGTTCAATCACCCTCAAATGAATCAGTGAGAGACTTGCTTCTGACTAATGTGGACATACTTAAGCTTATGTTCTGTGTGTGGGAGGCTGTCAAGTAAAGCCTCACTAAACCACATTGTGAAGAGGGAGCTTGATTAATAGAAAACCTTGAAAACAAATCACTAGACCGGAGCTGGCAAAGAGAGCCCAGATCCTGCATGGAAATGAGGTTACGCTAGCGCCGGTACTGTATGCAAGGTTATTTCTGCTAAAAATCACAACATTGTCTTCTCCAAAACAGTTCACAGTAATTTCCCGCAGCTGAGGCCGGAAAGAGCCGAACAAAGCCAGCGTTACCCTTGAGCGAGACGGAGGGTTGGGACCTGAGAGGGTTTTCTGAACTTCCAGGAACACTTGGACCGCAGCAGTCTCCAGAGGGAACGGGGAGCCGAGTGGGATTTAAAGAACACGCATTCAGCATTATTTGTGTTGTTGTGGGTCTATAAACGTGCTTTTGTGTACCGCTGCTTTGACATCTCATGTTTTTAAAACTTAATGTCAGAATTGAAAAGTATCAGTTGATCAGATGTTCTCTTGTTTGGATGTGCAATGGGGAAATAAACAAAAACTAGCTTACCACGACATGCTAATGTTAGCAAATCTGAATCTGTTTTTCTTGTGCTCAGAGGGAGAGGACCTTGTAAGCAAGAATAATGAATCAAGCATGAATGAAGCTAAATACATCCAGGTGTGTTTTTGATGAGGAAACAATGGCAGTTAAGTTGTTGCCTGTTGACCTTTCTTCTTTGTTTGTTCTCTCTCTCTCTCTTGCTCTCTCTCTCTCTCTCTCTGTGTGTCGTGTTCTTTTTCGTTCTGTTTGCAGGTTACAGGTGGGCATACAAGATAGGTGAAAACAGAACATGCAACTCTGAGTAAGCCAGCAATTAGGGTCAACCATTATAACATGGTTATAAAATTCAGTTTTGCATAGGTGTTCAGATTTAGAGGACTACATTTTTGAACAGACCCTTCCAGTCTTTGCAAATAAAACGCTGTGTCTGTCCCATTAACCCGGTACCAATCCAGGAGTTAGCATTAATGGGAGAGTGAGCATTAGCCTCCTAACATCACAAACTATGAAAATCCAGAGCTGTTTTGGCAACTGACAACAACTTAGGAACCTCAGAGAAGTGTTTTGTGTAGATTGTTACCGTTAGCGTTTAGCACCAAAAGCATAGATGCTAACAACCTTGAAATAAACATTTCTTAAATTTACGTTATTTTGGATTCTATAATATTCTGGATAATAACGAACCAAAACATTGTGGGCCACAACAGTTTGACAATGAAATGTATATTTAGTTTCACCAAGTGCCACAAATTCAACAGTAATAAGTGAACTTTAGAAACTACAAGTTGAAGTTAGATAATTGGAAAACTGCTGAACATTGAAAGCATGATTTTATCACAGGATGATCTCTTCTTTGTTTGGTTTTACTATGTGCTACATATTATAAGTTCATTAAATGTCGGGGCGGCAGTAGCGCAGTAGGTAGAGTGGGCGCCTTCTGATCCGAAGGTCGGCAGTTCGAATCCCACTCCAGACATGGAGTTGAGTGGTCAGATACTCTGACCCGCAGGTTGGTGGTGCGATTTCAGCTCCTTCAAATGAATAATGCCGTTGTGTCCTTGGGCAGGACACTTAACCCACCTTGCCACCAGTGTCTGCGTACACTGGTGTATGAATGTGTGAGTGGATGGGTGACTGGTTCCTTGATGTAAAGCGCTTTGAGTGCCTTAAAAAAGGTAGAAAAACGCTATATAAATGTGACCATTTACCATTTAAATCTTCTGCTGAACTTCACTGTGCAATGTGCATGTTTGGAGACGAGTGTCACAAACATGTCAATCTATGTCACAAACATGTCAGTCTATGTTCTACATTTACCCTGTCTATTCTGCTACAACAGTGCTACACAGTGCTGTCAAACAGACGCCAGGACAGCTGTGACAGTGAGTTTTCTCCATATACTCCATTTCGCCATATACTGTATGTCCAGTACAGAATCTCCTTTTCTGTCTTGATGCTTTAATGCCAGTCATAATTAGGAGGACCTGAAGCTACACTACAGTATAACGGAACTCATTTATGGATTTATGCACACTTTGCTGATCAGCTGGTTCCAGTAAAGCTTTCTTCATCCATCCTTACCTGCCTGAATATTGCTGCTTTGTGAATTACCATCAAATCACCTCCTATCTGACATATAAACAACAACCACGTGTCTGCGCGCTCTACAAACGTCAAAATTAGAGTTTTATATTTGCCGTCCCAATCAAATGAATGTGATGGAATGTTCAGACAAGTACCAGACTGAATTACAGCTGGTCTGAACACCTCCTGGAAGGTTTATAGATATCAGTTGAGATGAACATGATGTGATGTCCGAAATGCTTAGAATGAGTTTAGTGAAGATTAATAGACTTAAAAACCTCTGATAAATGTGATACTGTTACATCATAAGAAGGATCCAAAGTGTGAATGATTCTAAACACAACTTCAGGTATGTTTTGTGCATGGAAAAAAAAGCTAGAGAACTTTGTATTTTATGTTTTAAATGCAGTGGACAAAACCAATTGAATTTAGGCTGGACTTAGATTACCCAGTTTGTGCAATTTGTATTAGAGAAATAGAGAATTACCTTGACGTTTCCTTTAGAGATCGTTTTCGTGCCATTTTTTATTAAATCTTGTACCAAAATCTTTTTACTAACTAGAATTATTCTTCCTCAGGGCCAACTTTGTCACTCCATGTAGCTCGGCGCCCGGGTGAGGCTGAGAGCAGGCACATGGCTTTTTAATCAGCTCAAAGACTGGCCGGCACATTACTCTTCCCCTGGCATCTTTACATTGGTTGGCTGTCAGTTTCCGTGATTGATTTTCAAATTTGATTGATCACTGGAGTGTTTGTCAAGGCCTGGCTCCGGGACATATTTGGCCCTTTCGTCTCCGAGCCATTGTGTAGCGCGACAGCCTGCGGTACCAGATCAATGCCCCAATCACCTGTGCCTTCACTGCGCTTGTTCACTTCTTACTCCAGTTTTTTCTACGTGGTTCTGCCCGGTGGTGTTGCCTGTGAGAAGGGTGGCTGGATTTGCGTATACCTGCTGCAAATTGACCACTAATGTGTGATCCTGCCGTACTTTTGTGCTGTGCAAACGTTACATCAGCAGCTATTTCTCTGCCTTTTTCTGTCTTCTCTACTACAGCGAGCAGGCAGTGAGCATTGGGCTGGGTTGAGGAGCTGACTTGGGAAAACATACTGTAGGTGCGTGTCAATCAGAGCAAATAGGGGAAAAAATGACAACAAAGCCTTATTCTACAGGTGTGAAGTTACAAAATACATTTCACTTGACGATCGAATCATTTGACGATTTGACACATTTTCGCTGCTAAGTCAGACTTGTTTTTTTCAAAAGACAAATTAGGCTGTAAATTGACTTGCAACATTACACATAAGTTCAGCTGTCCTGAGAAAAAGTGCCCTGTAATCTGTTGTCTTTATGTCTATAGGAGAAGGGTCAATCTGCAGACCCCAAGGCTGCACTGAGATGTCCTGCTCTCAGACTTCTTCTTTCTGTGGTTCTCCCTACTTCGCCCCACTGTATAAGTGGATGGACATTGTAATAATAATGATAATGCATACTACTTATATAGCACTTTTCTGGACACTCAAAGACATTCCACGTTGTATTATTCACTCACACTTGATTGTAAGCTACTATTGTAGCCTCATCTGCCCTGGGGCAGACTGAAGCGAGGCTGCTAATCTGCACCATTGGCCCCTCCAAACACCCCCAATCATCACTTTCATAGCAAACACTGCGGGTGGAGGGGCCAATCTGCACCACTGGCCCCTCCAAAAACCACCAATCATCACTTTCATAGTAGGCACTGCAGGTGAAGTGTCTTGCCAACATTTCCTCCAGCCGCCCTGCTGTGGCACCTGGTGCTCCAGTGGTCTCCCATCCAAGTACTAACCAGGCCCCAACCTACTTAGCTTCCAAGATCTGAGAAGACTGGGCATTAGTAAGCTGCTGTACATCTGAAATGCATTTATGTTCCTCATAAAGAGTTTTGTACAATGTGTATGTAATTAAAAGAATACAGAAATATAAAAAAATAATCATTCCAAAGCCTTAAACTTAATCACATTAAGTGTTCCTAAAGCTAATGCTAACTTTTCCCTATTTGTGAAAGCTTTTGCTAGAAAAATATGAACATGTTTGCCCCCAAGACAAAATACCCAACTTTTATGCAAAGTGAAGATTAATTCCCCCAAAATCCCAATAGTTGTAATTAACTAAGTAAAGGTAGCAGCACATCAGCATTATGAGTTTATCCACAACCACCCAATTCTAAATTATACAAAGTCATCATCACTCAATTAGACAAGGGGCTGGACGCCTGAGAGTGGGACGTCTCAGTGCGCTTCCTAAAAGTGCCGTCTCTGGGTGTGCAGATTACAGAGGTCCACAGCACAGAGGCAGAGTGAAGGAGAGAGGGGCATGGGCTATGAGCTGCTAAAATAACACGTCTATCCTCACCTCCTCCTCCACCTCCTCCGCGTCAACCCCTGACCAATAAGGAAGGGCTGTGGGCAGGGCCGTCGACAGAAATTGGGAGGCCCGGGACAAGAAGCCTCACGTGGCCTGTAGTTATTAACCTTCAGAGATTAATAACTACAGGTCAATCTCTAAATTATGTGTCCTGGCAAAGATTTTTGAAAAATGAGTTAGTGATCAACTAAAGGCATTGTTAGAATCTAATAACATTGTAAATGATTTTCAGTTGGGCTTAAAAAAAAAAACACAATACTGTTACAGCCACAATGAAAGTCCTAAATGATGTTACAATTGCACTTGACAGTAAAAAATACCGAGCTGCTTCATTTATTGACCTCTCCAAGACACCTGACACTGTGGATCATACTCTTTTGAATTTTTTACAATCTACTTTTACCACTCCAATCTCTCTCGTTTTGAATGCCGACAAACCCAAGCTAATGGTCTTTTCTAATCAAGGCGAGCTTGCCGAGAACCTTTCTGTAATAACAACTGTGCAAGGGAAGCAAATTGAACTGGTTGACAGTTACAAATATCTTGTTTTTTTATTGATTCAAGGCTTTCCTTCAAAGAACACAGCTTTGTTGGTACGCAAACTAAAGGTGAAGCTATGACTTTATTTTAGAAACAAATACTGTTTCACACTCACTTATTGCGGGGAAACGCTTTGTCTCTGCAACATTTTTACCTTTGATTGACTCTGGGGATGTTCTTTACACAACAGCATCATCCAAGTGCTTACAGTCATCGAACACAGTGTATCATTGTGCCCTGAGGTTCATGTCTGGATGTGGTTACCTCAGTCACCACTGGGAGCTCCACACTAAAGCCCAGTGGCCTTTATTACCTGCAAGGCGATACACCCACTGGATGCTCCTGGTTTATAAGGCTCTTCTTGGCTCGGTTCCCTTTTCTTTGTCCTCGTTCCTCCAGAGAACCACGAGCCACTACTGTTTGCGTTCAAATGACATTTATCAACTGCATGTTCCTGAGCTGGGAAAACAAGCTTTTAGTTTCTCTGCTCTTTCTTCTTGAACACTCTACAGTCGGAAACTAAATGGTCTGATCTAATTTCCTTCAACACATTTCGTTCCTTTCTACAAAAAAGACAGAGGGTCTCAATTTCTCAGTGCTTGTGCTTTGAATCTGTGATTGTGAACTTAATTTGAAACTATAGCACTTTCTAACTATGGTACTTTATCTTATGACTGTTGAACTTTGTTTCCGTTTTTTAGACAAATTAGACAAAAATGATTGTTAATGTCATTGTGCTGCCGATCACTTGGCCAGGTCCCCCTTGAAAAAGAGATATCGATCTCAATGGATGTTTTCCTGGTTAAATAAAGGTTCAACACAGATACAAAATACAAATATAAAATTAATGAGAAGAAGGTCTAATTATGGGAACCTGGGATAATTGACCCTTTTGACCCTCCCTGTCTGCTCCCCTGGTTGTGGGTCACTACAATTATGCACAGCGAAACAATATATGTTTATAGAGTATATAATTTTTTTTTGGCATTGATCTTGAATATTTGGAGGAGGTGCACAAAGGGGAGCAAATTAATTTGAATAGATTTGAATACATTTGTCAGCAAGAAGTCCAAAACGTCCAAACCACTTTTGGGGCGTTACTTTTGAGACAATACTGGTTGGACACCCCTGTTTAAATACACTTTATTGTCTTTGAAGTACGTGTCAGTGCAGTTTTCTCCAAATCTCCAGCAGAACTATCTACAACGAGCTTTTTCAAATCCCCAAATTCATAAAATAAGCAGAAATATGTACTCTGCTTGTAGCGTAAAAAGCATAATAATTCCAACTGCGTGCCTTTAAACTATCTTATGTTTTAATCAATAAACTGCTGCCTCTTCCACCATGATAATATTCTCCGCTGGCGTGAAAAGGGCCTTGAATACTGTGATTGCCAAACATTTACTCAGTTAAAAACTCCCTAACATTTGGACCAGATGTTCTATGTTTCGGGGCATATTGCTTTTTCTCAGCCAGCGCCGCCATCAACACGACAGCCTTGGGGCAATGTGCTTTTTACGACTACCTCTTTTGAATACAACTCGATGAAAGTGGGCATTTGAATCCAGTTGTTAAAGCCATTCATTGCAGGAAATGCTACACTAATGTTTAATAAAAAGGCTCAAATAGAAGCGGAGATAAAACTAATAAAAGAAAATACAAAATGGATTAAGGGAAATTGCAGGGTGTGGGATATGCTCGGAGGAGATAACGCCGTGAATAAGAAATAAATTACATTGCTAACATCTGCTAATTTACTTACCCTTGTCAGAGGCCCGTTGCTATAATAACGGTGCTGTTGGACAGATTGTGTTAGCTTAAGTAGAGGCTTGTCTGTTGAATGCGTGGCGGTATCAGACACAGTTGGAGCGTAGAATTCCGCAGAGACGTACACAGCAGAGTAGGAATCAGTGGAACAAGTCTTTTTTGTTTTGATATTTTTCAAAGGGGAAGTGGTAAATCCGATTTTACAGCGATACGTCATACACCACATGCGCTACAAAGACAATGGAAGCATAAAAATGAAAAATACACCTATCATGGACATCTGAAAGCCAAAACCAACACCAAAAGAAACTCTCAGTAGTCAGGACAAATCAAATCAATTTATTTTTTTTAAAGCAGTTTAAATAAACACTACAAAAACTACAAAAAATCCTGTGGGAAAACGTAAGTCCATCCAGTGCAGAGAGAGTTCCTCCAGGCAAATTGGAACATTCAGGTCAGGGTCGTGGGATGGGGGTCGTCACTGGAGCAGCCGCCGCAGTGTCTGAAACAGTCACTCCCCGAGGGAAGTGGAAGAAGAGAAAAAACATGTGAACAGCAATGAACAGACTACATGTGAAGTAAGGACAGTGTATAGCCAGGCCACCATAATCCTCAGTGCACTCACAAAATGTCAGTATGCATAAAAGATAAAGGCAAAAAATAGGCACAAAAAAAGAAAATTACACAAACAGTACTACCGACATCGGGGGTCACAGAATGCATGTGTAAAAGCCCTGTTAAAGTGAATGAAAGAATCACGAGTGATTTTTTGACGTTTCCTCACTGCAGGACTTTATTACAATGATTGTATGACATGTGAACAGTAATTTGCATTGTACACATTAAACTGTAAATGTCTTATATTGACAACTTTAAATGAACAGAACATTAGCACCATGTAGCTAGAGAAGATGGCGGAGCACAAGTTCACAAGTACAAACGCATGGTCTAATTCACTCAGCAAAACGTCTCTTAGCTCTATTAAACCAACGCTGGATACACAATACAGTGCTTTAGTAATGTACAGACTGCAAAAATATAATGTATGGTAGCCTTTACCTGTTAAAGTGAATGAAAGAATCACAAGTGATTTTTTGACGTTTCCTCACTGCAGGACTTTATTACAATGAGGTAAACCCGCGAAATCCCCCTTGTGGTTGGTGAAAGGCATTACCAGTCAAAAAAAAAAAAAAAGGATTTAAGGCTTAATAGCCGATGACCTATTCTAGGATCACAATTCCCTTGGAGAATGGAACAGTTTTTCTAGGAAACATGAGATAAACATTTGTGCCTACTTTTTAAACTGTATTTATATTGTTTTTAGGAATACGAAAATTAATATGAATTAATATTTATTGTAAACCTATTTACTGTTTTTAGCTTTTTCTATTACTATTAAATTACTGTATGAACTGCATCACTGTGGAACAGTATGAGTATCATTCTAATCTATTACACATGCAGAGGGCCATGAGGACACACAACGTTTACACACAACTCACATCACGTACAAATCAAGCAGATTCTGGTTTAGGCCAAAGGGCAGAACAGTCAGAACACAAATGTGTACATGAGATCCTATGTTTATCCAGGGGCGTCGGACTGAGGGGGGTAAAAGGTACTGGTTTCCCCGAGGCCCAGGACAGGGAAGGGCCCTCAAAAGCATGTAATATTTTTTGTTTAATTTTTGTCCTTTTTTCGTAATTTTATGGAATGTGGTTGTGTAAAGTCCTCGGAGACAAAATACAATAATGCATAAGATCAGAGGGCTCCATCAGAAAAGCTGAAGATCATTCATTGTTCACATATTAGCCAAGCTGTTGACAAATAAAAGTGATTATAATTTGCAGTTGATGTATTTTCTTATTGTAATATTATGTTTCAATGTTTTTGAAATTGGTCAGGTAGTTATTTAAAAAAAAAAAAAAACAACAACAGTACTTTATTATAATATAGGCTGGTAGCTACACAAGATGTTATCGAGGTGTATGTAGAAGCCATTAGGTGTATATTCTAGCAAAAGTGAATGAAAAAATATCATCAATAATAACAAATTTTGCTGGGATAAATAAATCACATAGAAGATTATGTATTAGGGGCTCACTGACAAGGTTTGTACCAAGGGCCCAGAATTTGGTGCTACGCCTCTGTGTTTATCATGCACAAAACATGTAGGGGAAGCTGGAAGACCATTTAGAACAAAGAAAAAGGGCAGCAAAAAGAGTGTGAAAAAGAAACAGCCAACTGGCAAATAAGAGCAATAAAAGAACAAGCAGAGCAGCAAAAACTGAAATAAGTCACATCAGACCACTATGAGAGACAAAACCACATCATGGGCTGGAATAATGCCAGGGTCATCTGTACTGAAAGCCACAAATACCAGCGCCGGATCAGAGAAGCCATCGAGCTGCGCAAGGATTGTCACACACTTGGGATGAAGGAGAAGGCGCCGGACAGTACAACTAATAATAGGGATGGGACCATGGAAGTATGGAGATCAAGATGGATCAAAGATGGAGTTGTATTTCATATATATATGGCCTGTGCTCACTGTTGCAAGAATTTTTCTTCTACGTTTATGGTAAATGGTTGCATTTTAATGGCGCTTTTCTACCTTTCAAGGCACTCAATGGGTTTACATCAGGGAACCACTCAAACATTCACACTCACACTCACACATGGGGCGAGGCAGGTTAAGTGTCTTGCCCAAGGACACAATGGCAGTATTCACCTGAGGGAGCTGAAATCTTGGTCTGTGAATCTGAACACTTAACCAAGGATGTTCATGTCAGGACCTGAAATTTCACAGGATCCAATTCACAGACAATTGCTACTAGCTTGTGAGACAGCAACATTTTCTTGTGAGGTGTTTTTTTCTGAGCTTACATATTGTTTGGACTATAAAAGGGTTAAAGTAGAGTTACACCTCTTAAAAAGGTGTGGTTCCAAAACATAGCACTAAAATTACGGGAAAAAATGTAATTAAATAAATCAGAATATGTGAACTGAATTGCATCATTTATTCATCAAAAATGATGAGTAAATCTTTTTTTATTGTGGTGGACCCAGTATTGTGTCTAGTGTCATGTTGTGGGGAGTTGTGTCTCGTCCCATCCCTGTGTAACAGTCCTACTGGCTTTGCCCCAGTACAGATATATTATAAGGGTCAAAATGAGACTGCTGTGTGCTGTTTGCATCTAATTATAAAACGTCTTTAACGGTCAAGAACCAGGAAGCAACACTGGTGCACTGTTAGCATGCTAGTTGTTTAGCAGTGGTGTGACGCCCATCAACGTTTCATCCTTAGATTTATATAAAGCATTGCAACCTTAAAGGCAGTTTTAAAAAAACAACTACATCCTTCTACAAACATCGTCAACAGGTTTTACGGGTTTAAGGATTTCTTATTCATTACTTGATTAATTCAGGTTTAAAGGACAAGTATCATGCAAAATAAGCTTTTTTGATCTTTTAACTGCCATAATGTTCCCTCATAAAAAGGGTTTCAGCTCTGTTCTCCTACTGTTCTCTATTCCCACATTTGTTAGAAACTTTTATTCTCACAGCTCTACATTCCCAGCTCTACGTTCCCATATTTGTTGGGCTGAAACAGGGGAGTCCAAACTTTTTCAAGGTCAGATGTATTTGTATAGCACCTTTACAACATTCAGCGGTGCCTAAAGTGCTTGACAGGAATGACAAGGTTAAACAAAAAACAAGAATACAATAGAAAAAAGAACATTTACTGCATATAGTGCAGCTCTGCTTTTATCTGTTGAAGGCCAGTGCAAAGAAGTGGGTCTTTAGGAGTGATTCGAAAATATTAAGAGACTGTGCTGTTCCAATGTTTAGTGGCAGATTGTTCCATAAATTGTTTTGAGGCGAGTTCTTGGGAAATATAAAAGCAACAGATTTGTGGAGCTCATCTCTCAAGCCGGAGCATAAGGGGAGTGCAATCCACTAAGATAAGACAGGGCAAGGCCAATGAGACATTTAAAGACAAACAATTTAAAGCAACAGTTTAAAATGTATTCAATTGCTTTTCAACGATGGCCGCTATATTGAAATATATGGAGTGTAGTCACTGGAAGACAATGAAGTGAATCATTCAAATTGTTGCATTTGACAAGGGTTTGAGCCACCCCACCTTTGTTAGGTCTGTATCACACCAAAATGTTCCTTATTTGAGTCATGTTTTTTTAATTTTCAAATTTGGGTATTTTCAAGACACCTGAAAAAAGTTGTTTTCCGAGGGCTGGAATTTGTGTTCAAATCCCACTGAGACTGATTCAAGGTGGCAACCCCTACAATAAAGTTAGCTGTGACATAAATGTTCCCACATCAAAAACACACCTAGTATTTTCAAGTGTTGCAACTCATCTTTTAATCTCTCTGGCTGCCTCTCTTTTAGATGAAAACAGTTTGAACTTCTCCCACCTTCTTCAACTGCATAACAGGTTTGAAATAAATTATACACTTTACGACTATTTTACTTTAAATAACTGCTTTTCACATGTCACAAAATCCTTTGAAGTACTGAAATACTGATAGTTGGGAGCTGCAACATTCTTGATTTGTGAATGGCTTCTGCAAGCTTTTTTACAGAAGATGTCGCACAAATGACTTCCATTAGTTCTACCGCTATTACTTCTACTACTGTTCCCTCAACTACTGCTGTTGCTTTCCTTTCTGAGTGGGCAGCCATTTGTTAAACTCTCCGGGGTGACTTCATCTTTTTCAGCAGTTGTGTCTTTTAATTAATTGATCCCTTTCTGCTCTGTTTAACGGCGGAGTGTTATGTGCAGTGACTGACATCGATGTACATCAGCGTTCGAGCTCACAGCCACTGAGCCATGTCTTCTGTGGGCGTTTGTGTTGACTCACTAAGTAGCTTTTATGCACAACCGTGTTAAGGTTCTTACAGTAATAGATGTGAGTAATGCACAGATTCACCCTTATCTTAAAGGGGACATATCATGCAAAATCTACTTTTTTGGCCCTTAGATACCTTTTATTGTGTACTGTGGGTGTCTGGTAGTGGCTAAAAGTTGAAATTAATCACTTAAGTAGCTGCAGAGATATATTTATATAAATTTTGCAACATATTTCTCAGTTCGTTCGAATATCCGCATTATCTGTTACGTATTTTTATCTATCACGTCACAGCGGAACTACTAAACAAGGTCAAGAGCTTCCGGCAGAGACCGCCATCTTTATTTTCCTCGTAGCGATTTTGTAGTCCAAGCGCAAAGATGTCAAAGGTGCGAGTAGACAAGTTAAAATGCTCTGTTGTGTTACCAGCACAACTCATTACACCGACCGCCTGCATCCGAACAACTAAGATCGGCATGGTTACGTTTTATTTTTCGTGGTAATGTACCACCGACAGTGGGGAAAGTTCAGTTTGTGTGCTAAGCACTTCAAAGAGGAGTGCTTCAGTAACCTCCGCCAGTACAACGAGGGATTTGCTCAAAGATTGCATTTGATCGAAGGTCAGTTCTTCGCCGGTCTATGGAGATGACAATATAGCGGAGCGGTAAGTCAAGAAACGCTGAAACACTGTTTATTAGACCTATTTTTTATCCAGTCATTCTTTACCTGTGTGCTGGCCATTTGTGAGGGATTAGCATTACACCTGGAGCTGCCCATCTTTTACTCGGCTGTTTTCCAGCTGCTTAGGGCACATGTCTTTATATATACATAGAATACATTTATTTTTGAGGTTTTCATAAGGCAGAACTCACATCAGACTGCTCGTAGCTGACGTTAGCATGTCGCTAGCATTAGCGCGCAGCAAGCGTAGCCCGCAGCACCATAACTACACTGACTGACTTGACAGTAGCCTTTTTCCCCGGACTGTTGTTGTAGTAAGATGGTAAAGTGAGGGTCCATTAGACAACCTGTTAACATCTTTCACACACAGTTAAGCTAACGGAGCGTGAGAATTACATAGTAGTAAACAAACCATTGAGATGCAGCCATTTGAAGTCTTTGCTGCTGAGGATCGTCGTCTTCGATTTCCTCTTGGTCTGTGTCAGACTCTGGCTTGTACATGTAAGGCTGGATGTTGATGTCATCGCTTGTTTCAATTTCTTTTCCCGATTGTCATTACGCTTTTTCTAACTTTGGAGAAGTTTTGGATCCGACAGACGGACTGTGTTTGGGACTACAACAATGGCTGAACGGGGCGGAGCATGCATGCAATGCGCATGGGAGGGGGTGGGGTGCGAACTAACTCATTTGCATTTAAAGAGACAGTGCCAAAACAAGGCGCTCAAAAGCGCTCCTTACAAAAGGGGTAAAAGAGAGGCATGTAGAAAGAAAATTAGGAGGAATTCAGACTGTAGATTGCAGGTATAGTTTATTTAGACTCCAGGTAAATGTTTTAAATGTTCAAAAGGTGAAAATAAAAGCATGATATGTCCACTTTAAAGCAATGCATGCAGATTTATAGAACACTCACTTTTCTTAACAAAAGGTCCGGGTTGGTGAACGTGTCCGGGTTTCAGAAGACGTCATTATATTTGGCTTAGCAGCGGAGCAGCTTCGTTACATCATGAGCGATACTGAACGTCCCGTCACTACAAAATCCTCAAGCTAAAGTCCTGACCAGGCCTAGCACAAGATCTGGAAATAGTCACCAGCTGCTGCACTGTGGGGCCCGCTGCTCCTGACAGCTTGTCTCAGCGGCAGTGAAGGATGGGTCAAATGCAGATGACGAATTTAATTACGGCAGGAGCACTGCTTTCGGCTCCTATTTCCTGGTTGGTGAGACATAAAATACTTTATTATTCGATGCAGACAGTGTGCAGCGGTCTAATTTTTGTCAACATTTTTGGGTTTTACAATATTTTCTTTGGGGGAAACAACCTTTTTTTTTACTCATGTACCAATAAATAAATAAACCAGGGGTACCAATCTTTTTTTTCCCCCTCATAATTAGTACATTTTGTTTTCATCCCCAGAAAGTGTATTACAAAAGCAGAACTTTGTGTCAATACACATGTTATCGTTTCATACTTGTAAGACAGAGCCATGTGAGTCACTATATGACTCTTTAGGCTCTTTTGGCTCTGCATGGATAATACCCCGCTTCAATTTTGTGCCAGAAAATGCTGTTGTAAAGCTGTGCAAGTGGACAAACAATCCATGCATGTGAAAACTAGTGATGTGCCAAAGGCTTTGGGAGAGCTAGGAATGAGTTAGAAAGGTTTATATACCTATACCTTAATCTGCTGTTTGAACATGAGGTACCCCAGCTTTAAGTGAGTTATTACAAAAACTAATAATAGTAAATAAAAATACAATCCATGTGAATCTGCATTAATAAATTCACAGCAGCAAACAAACTAAGAAGCAGGAAGCTGAGCAGGAAGCGCTGGCCTCTTCAGCTACTGCTCATGGTGTTCTCTTTTTCTCTCAAGACAAACTGTTTAACTCTTAAGGACATAAAGTGTTGTCAGGGGAGTGGGTGTGTGAGTTAAAGTGCATGGCTGATGCTGATGACGAGGAGAGGGGCAGAGAGGAGGAGAAGACGAGACACAGATGCCCGGAAAGAGAAAGTGGAGATAATGTGGGTCAGTTACTGGAGAAGAATATCAGAGTCCACTGCAGGTAGAAGACTTCAGCGTGTACACACCCTGTCAGAACGTCCCACTTCTTTGAGAGTCTGGGTCAGTTGGGCCCAGACACGCAGGGAATAATATTAGACTGGTTTGTGACTGGACAGGATTTTCTGTGTCTGACTCAAATTCTGGATTCAAGTAGAACTAAGTAACAATTTCACCTCATTAAACGGGTTTGATGTTGTATTTTCGGGCCGTCTGAAGCCCCTGCCGTCACCCCCCGCTGTCTCTGCGCGGAAAACCAGCTGCAACGTTTCATGACGCTGACCCGAAGACAACTCTCCTGAGAAACACTGGCTCTCTTTTTTTATGTTTGATGATATGAAATGTTTTTGTATGTGATTGTACTTCCTTATTTCAATAAAAAGGAAGGAGGAAAAAAAGCTTTCGGTGTCTTTTACTGGCAGTGTATTTTCACAAGAGACCAGCAGGGGGAGCTCTGTCGCTGAAGTTACTAAGTTCTGCTTTAAAAACGAGGTCTAGTCACAGAGGTATGCCATGTTTAGATTAGTTTTCAGAAGTGTTTGTCCCCAGCTGTAAATTGCATTAGTTTTTGTTCCTTTGAGGGAAGACACCTTTATTGAAGAATTAAATAACAGCTTAAATGGTCAAGACATGCCAAGTGTCAACAACGCTTCGACTGATTAGCTTTGGAGAGAACGAGAGAAAACGACATGATAAAAAGCAGATATAAACAGCAAAAAATAATCAGAGGAAACGAGGGTGAGGAGAGAGAGGGAGCAAAGAAGAGGGGGGAGAGAGAGAAAGGCGGGAAAAGTGGGAGGGAGGAGAAGGGAGCTGGTGAGGAGGGAAGAGAGGAGGACTAGACAGGACTGAGGAGCGAAAGGAGAGAAGAAAGAGGAGAAAATGAACATGAAAATTGAAGAGAAGTGAGATAAATGCACAGCGCTACAAACTTGGAATTACTAAACACTTCGCATGAATTAAATGAATACCAACCCAGCTTGATTAGTGGCCGTGCGAGGTATTGCAGCCTCTTGGGCCCAGCCTTTTTGTATAATTGCACAGACAGTACTTCATTCTTTTCAGTATTTAAATAAAATGGAAGGAAATGTTCTTTTTAACCATTTTATAAAGTCACCAAAATTACCGTTTTGATATGAAGTGATGTCATGGCAAACAGAAGCACGTGGACATGGTTAGACTAGAAACCGTTTTTTTGCTCTCTTTCCTTTCCTCGCTCTCTTCTGTCTAATTTATAGTAGATCTAGTTATATCCCCCACCTATTACCTATTACAGCGATTTCAACTGGCTACTCTCCTTTCCACCTCAGTTCCTCTAACAGCTTATTTATTTATCCATGCATGTACGACACGCACCACACACACACACTCACACACCTTTTTTCCCCTGTTCTGTTGTCTTTTGTTATTGTCTCTTGTCACTTTTATGTTACTGTTATATGATGTGATGTGATGTTATTGGCTATTTCGTATAGACTTAAGCCCCCCCCCCCCGCTTTTATTTATGTTGTAATTGTTAATTTAAAAAAAATAAAGAAGAAGACTATGGGACACCTAAGTTGTATTTTAGTTAATTTCAGACACTTTCACATATGATCTAACATGAAGAATACAGTTACAATCACACAAGCTAACGTTAACCTGTTAACACAGCAAGATGCGTGATCGCTCCCGTCGCTCAAAGCATCATGGGGGATTGTCACGGTGCCCCCAAATCAAAAAAACTTTTTGGGCTTCATGCGCCAATGAGCACACGCCATAGGGATGAACAGGGCGCCATTTTGAAATCATCCTCCTGGTTTAAGGGAGAAAAAAAGTACAATTTAGATTTCTGATGTTGTGCTTGGGTAATGTCAGTCTTCCCATAGAAGGTGTCAGCTCCATCACCTCCCAAATTCCACTTTAACCCTCCCTTTGGTGGACAATAAAGTGTAGAACTGGAGAGGCAGGTTCTAGTGTTCATCACAGTGGTCTTGTCATCACGATCAGGTCATTCCGATTTGTTTTCAGTAACAGAATTACTTCTATTATACCTCAAATAAAAATAATAACTCCGGTATATTTCCAACCATTTAAACAAAATCTGTTAACTATAAAAATACCCATCAATCTTTCGAGTTCTAATGAGCACTTTGGCCTTTCATGACTCACAACAGCCATTTCAATCTCCAGATCAAATAGACCTTTTTGTGATTGCTGCTGTGGAGTAAATCAAGCTATTCGAAAGTGACATTTTGTCTGGAAACCGTTTCAAAAGAGCACTTCTGGTCGAGTGCGGCCTTACGTAATTGTTACAGCATTAACCTTAGCTGGAGACTTATTAAAATCTACGCTTTCAATACCATTCGATCTCCACAAGTCTCCAAAGGCTGGCCGTGTCAAACAGAGGAGGTCAAGGAAGATGTCGAGAAAATAGTTTGGCAGAACGATTAGCATTTACCCTTTACACATCTGGTCCCAAACGGCTGCAGAGAAAGACGTGAACTCTCTCAAACGGAGCTGACATTTTTGGGCAGGGGAGACCTTTGATTTGTAATTGTGATATAGATCATAACGGTGCGCCGGACCCAGAGGTGTGTTTTGGACGGCGGTTACAGAGCGGGCCCGTTCCCGCCGCGATCCGATGTCCGCGTGAGGTTCAGGGCCGTGGGCTGATACAAATCGCTGACATTTGGAGTCTCCGGAAAAGCAAAGAGGTGAGCGAGGTGAGACATGCGGCTGCTGGCTACATGGCTAAGCACGCCGCCGTTCTCGAAGGACAGGCGCGGCGTACTATTGAGAGCTAAGTAGGGACACCAAAAATAGAGCGCCGGTCGTTGTATGAAAACTGAACTGAACGTATGAACTATTGATGACCATGCAATCCCCTTTGTTGGGATTTATGTTGCATTTGAACCCCTTAAGCTGAAGATGTCCCACCAGGGGTACATTGAAGTTTTTCTTTATTCATTTGTTAGACATAAAAAGAAAGCTGTAACCCTCTTATTTCCAGTCAAATCAAACATTCTGTGATGAATCAGGGCCAATTTGTTCTCCAAACCCACGAATAAAAACAAGAATCCAAAATATTTGAAAAATGTTATCAGACTTTTATGTGGATACTGCCTGGACTTTTTTTTTTAACTTTATTACAAGTTCCTAAAACACATTTTTGTCAAATTAGCTTCAGCTTTGAAAGAGGAATTGTCAAATCCCAACAAATGCCCAAAACTAGATTCAATCAGACTGTACCTCCAGTTTTACTCATTCATATGTTTAACAAAGAAAATTTAGGCGGACTTTAAATTTTGGTTTTCCTCTTTGCAGAGCTTGTTTCCACTTGTAATTAGAGTAAATCAGACACAAGAGACCAAAACTACAGAGTCTGAGCTTCACAAAGAGTCCAGACAATGGTTTATGCTCCAAAGGGTTCAGAAACAGCTTCAGTTTGAAATGAAGCTCATTTTAGTCAAGGTTTTTAGGGAAAATAGGCCCTTAATGAAAGGGGTTTAACAATAGGGACAGTAGTGGTCATTATCTGATCCGAAGGTCGGTGGTTCGAATCTCACTTCTGATATGAACATGCTCGATTGAGTGGTCAGATCCGCTGGCTCACAGGTTGGAAGTGTAATTTCTTTTTTTTTTTTTTTTTTTTTTTTTGCATTTATTATATTCCTCAAAACTTTAGTTGTAAATTGTATTCATGGATTTACAACTTGAATTATAGGTATCAAAGTGGCCTGTGGTGGGTGTGGGGGCCCGGGCCTCGTCTGTCACTCTCCATCTGCCTTGAATCATACCTCCCCCCAGTACTGTCCCACACTTGCCCCGAACAATTTTAATGCAACACATAAATCTAGTTAAGTAATGAAGAATACAAACAAACAATTAGTATAGGGTAAGCGAAATGCTTATTTTAATGCATCTCACACAAAGGCAGGGAAAAAAAACAAAAAAACAAACTGAAGATATACATTTGTAGAAGAAAAAGAATTAGACAGGGTTGAACGGGGCACGAACGTGATGACAATCTGAGGAGGGAGGGGTTTGGTTTATTTATTTATTCATTTTTTCTCTCTAACGTTTGGCCAGTGGGTGGTGGTAGGGGGGGGGTCCCTGACCTACATACCCAAGGAGCCACAGATCAAGTATATAAAGTTATTAACACATCTTCATTAATCAAAAACTACTAATATTATTTTATTTTGTTCGTAGCTATCTCTCTCCCCTTTATTTATTTATCTATTTTTATATATATATATATAATATATATATATATATACTTTTTTTTTTTAAATATATATTTCCGCCCCCCAACCCCTCTATCATTCTCCCATTGTTACCAGCATCTCTACCCCCCCATCCCCTTCTTGTTGCTATGTCTGTGTATCCTGTGTCTCCATGTTTATGTGTATGTCTCGTTTGTGTATAGTATGTTGTATTGTCACTTGTCTCACTGTCTAGTTTTGTTATATGTACAGATTTGTATATTATATATCACCATAATTTTAAATATGCACGGTGTCAGCAAATAAAAAAAAAAAGTAAAAAAAAAAAAAAAAAGGAAGTGTAATTTCAGCCGTTGTGTCTTTAGGCAAGACACTAAAACCTCCCACTGCTGCGTACCCTGGTGTGTGAATGGGTGAGTGGTTCCTGGATGTAAAGTGCTTTGAGGGCCTTGAAAGGCAGAAAAGTGCTATATAAATGTGACCATTTACCAACAGCCAAATCGCAGAACATTTTTGGAAACTCAAAAACCATTAAAGCATGATATGATATGATATGATGATAAGGTTCTATACTTATTTTGGAATTCTGACTTAGTTTGGTGGGAGGGCACCTGTGGTAAATATTTAGCATAGTTTTACATTTGGGAAATTTCAGTTTGTGAAGAAAATTTGAAAAATAAAAGTTTAAAATGACGAGAAGTAGGGCCGAGTTCTAAAACGGAATCCCTCTGTGATGTCATCAAAAAGCGACGTGCCATTGAAAATAAAGAGACAGTTAACACTCAACTGAAACATCTTTCTGACAGTTTAAATGGTCATTTAACAAAATAAAGGTGTGATCAGGAATTAGTATAAGTCAAATCATAACTATTGTGTAATTTATACATTCTGGCCCTTGGTTTCAACATGGTTGCTAGGTAACAGTAGTGGAATTACTATGTCATTAACAAATACAATTATAAACATTATGAAAACTGTTAATTGCAAAATCTTAAATCTAATCACGTTCACTACATTTTAGTGAAATATGTGTTAAATGTGTATTAAAGTCATCATTTCAGTCCCCGTCCTATAACGTTGTGGCCACTTCCTCCTTCCAATTATATCCTAATGGGATTTTTGCCAAGTTGTGTTAAAGTAGATAAAGAGTAAACACTAACAGATAATGTCGAGGGACAGCGAGCTGCAGGTGGATGTCACTGATAACAAGTGAGACACTTTTCAAATGAGGTGAATACTTCTGCGTTTAGAAATGTTTCTCTCTCAATGCGACCATTAACTTGAGCCGCTTCTGTGTAAAGATTATTTCAGTTTGTGGCGGTGTTATTTAAATATATGTATGACATTCGGATTAGCATTAGGATTAGCATTGAGACCAAACCTTTTTAATCACTACTCAAGTGTCCGCCGGTGAGATATTCCCTTCATCTTTGGTCTGTGACATCCACCTGCAACTCGCTGTCCACTGCGTCATCAGCATTTATTTAATCTTAGCACGACTCAGTGAAAAAACCATCAGGATCTGACTGGGATGGAAGCGACCATGATGACTGCTAGGCTTTACAGTGTGCACTTAGAGGCCCTGTACCTGATGTTTTTTTTTTGTTTTTTTTTGAAACATGAAAAACAGAAGTAGTTTATGTTACAGTCTGTACATCAGTCTCATGTATCTCTCACTTTCCAAATGCAGCCCCAGCATCATAAATATTCACTTTTCACGAGTTTTTGAGCCCAGAGCGTCCCGGGTAACGCTAACAAACGTTAGCATGCTAATGGTGTGCTTCCTGCTTCTGTCGTTGGGTAAAATGCTCTATAAATAGATGCAGAGTAAAAGTTGTGGTCACCCGAATAGATGCTTTTACAATATATCTGTGCTGGGGCGACACAGATTTGACTTTATTTTAAATAATTGGGAGCATGGACTACTTCTGTTTTCCCGTTTCACGATAGTAAAAATCAGGTACAGGCCCTTTAACATGCATCTGGATTGCTTGATTGGTCATGTGACTTTTCAACTTCTTTTGTTTGGCAAAACGTCTCGAAAGGTCCATTAAAAAAAAAAAAGGTAACGAGTATAGCCTACTTTGTCCTTTTACTTGATACGCTACTCTTAATCTGCTACAATGACCAAAGTATTTCAATGGAAAACTACTCACAACAGTACAATTTCTTCAAAAATGTAATGTAAATGTAATGTAAATGCAACTCATTACCACCTACCGCTGCTTATAAACTCATTGTGGTGAATAATTACGATTCTCGAAATGCATCACATACATAAATTACCACTGCAAAACGTTTTCTCACGTTTTTTAAGAACCAGGTACTATTCGGCGTGATCCCTCCTTTCTCCGGGAGTCCTCCACGGTTTCAAACTTTTTCCAAGAACCGGCAAATTATTTATAGATTTAATGAAACCCCCGAGTCACGCGCACGGTTCAGTCCCGCGTTCAAGAATGCAGCAGATTGCTGTTCGCCAGAAAGTGCTCCGTCACGCCGTAAGCCTCACTGCGGCGCGCGGGCCCCTGACGACGGGACGGCGGTGCGCTGAGGCTAGGCTAATGCTTCATATCTGCACTCTGGAGTAGTTAACAGGAGACTTTGTGTGCATTTCTACAGTGGAGATAAGAGTCATCTCCACGGCGACGGGACCGTGGGTGTGTGTCATTATCATCCATCATTCCGGATCTCATTTCTGCGTTGTGCCGCGCCGATCCATTATACGCCGCCATTGCCCTTAACCGGCTTTCTGTGTGAGATATTACTAATTAGTTGAGGGAATATTGGTAAAATAGTGCTTGTCTTTTCATTTTTCTTATATCGCGTTGATAATTGTTGCCGACGGTACAGTATAGCGCGTATGATTCATCACATTCCTGTAATCTTATTAAAATTCAAATATATGCGTAAGTGTGAAATGAGTAATAATAGAGGTGTGAGGTACAGATGCGTTAAAGGTAACGATGAGACAAAGGCATGTTGGAGGTAAGTTTGTTTGTAGAGCATGGCACGTGCACAAAGTAATTCAAAGTGCTTTACGTAACAGGAAAAGATGCATTAAAATCACACTACAAACAGATAAAAACTTAAATAATCGTAATAAAATTGACTTTAAGAGTGCAGATGAGGTCCTTTCAATCGTATGCACAGCTAAACTGAACTGTTTTAGCCTGGATTTGAACATTGTCAGAGCAGAGGCCTGTGTTATGTCTTCAATACAGCTGTATATGTACTACATAATGCATTGTCACCATTTTAAGTACATTAGTTAGCGTCCTAAATACACATGAGTTAAAAAACTTTATATGCGTTATTTACGAGATGTGACCTTTTATTCCTGTTTCCTCATCATTATTTTACTCCAAGTTGAATACTGCAGTGATTCCCAACCTTTTTTGTACCCCTAAGCTTTGTTTCCCACTTAGAGTTGACTTGAGTTTCGGGGAAATAAATTGGTTTACTAGTCGAATATAGACAGTTATTACTATTATATATTTTGTTTTAATTATATTTATGGTCCAAGACACTCCAAAAGATGCTAAATGTATAACTAATGATACTTTTTTCTTTTTTTTTTACTTTATTCAGATAAAAGTAAATTTTACCACCTATACCTGCTCACACCCTAGTACTTCGTTGCGATTGTTTGGAAAATGAAGAATTCCAGTAACACATGTAGTGTTCTGATCAGAGACACTCATCGACGGGAAATTGCTGGCTCTCTGCAGTTGTTATGACACAGACAGCAGCTGCCATGTTTGTCCGGTGAACGTGATGACGTCAATCAATTAAACATAATGCCAGATTTAGCAATTTTATGAAGTAAATGTACTTTAATAAGAAATCCCTGCACAATCATGAGCAAGAAGAGCCAATTTGTGCATTTTATTTTTACATATTGGCAGCATTAAAGTTAGATATTATATTGAACTTTCTGCATTTGGAGCCAGTTTGTACTGAGTCATGTTTTTAACCATAACTACAACACATCACTGATACTCATCACTGTGATGCAGTCAGCTGTAGGTTAATATGTTTTAGTTGACTTTATTCACCTTATTCCGGAGGTTTCCGTACGCGCCGCCGTCTTGTTTCCGTTGTAGTTTACATGGAGCAGATGAGCTCAACAGAAAATACGTTCTACATGGACTAAAAAGCCGTTTTCAGACCGCCCAGGAAATCGGTGCGTAGTTGATGTGTTGTTGCTCGTGTTCATTAAAGGTCCCATATTCTGCTATTTTTCCCTTTACACAGTCTATTCTAAGGGCTTTGTTGATAAAATTTTGCGTTGTGCAATATCCATAACATAACAGTTTCCAAAAAACACCCATCTCTTGGACTGGCCCCCCTCCTTGCAAAAGCAAACGGCTCACTCTGCGATCTGACCCCCCCCGAACAGAGAGGAGGCTGCCTCCCCCGCCCAACTCGCGCGCCTCCCCCGCCCAACTCGTGCCGAAGCCTAGAGCGGAGATAGTGCGCATGCGCCGTGTGCTCCGGTAAACAGCGATCCACAAACACGGGAATAAACCTTTTATCCGTCCTGACGGTGCGTCGTGCTGAGTCCTACGTCCTGGATCTGACCTGGAGTTTGACGATCATGCAGTACCTCGACGACGGACGTTGCCGTTTGGTAAATAACAAGCTAACTCTTCGATCTGTTGTATCCATCGTGTAATTACTGTGTAGCATTAGCATTAGCTGTTTTTATTCTGCGGCTGCGCGCTTCCCGGAAGCATGGCTTAAACACCGCGTCATCCATGGGAAGCCGCGTCATCCATGGGATGAGCCCCCGTCTGCCTGCTCACCCGAGGGGGACGGAAAAGAAAGTTCTCTAGCGAAAGCATGTGGGAATCAATCAAAAAACCACTTTGGGCACACATACGAGGCCCAAATAGCACTGTAGGAAGGTTAAAACCTCTGAAAAGTCGATTTAGCATGTTATGGGACCTTTAAACATCTTACACAAATCAACCTACTTTATGTAACATTTTAGCGGCGAGACTTTTCCCTCGTTCGTCATTAGCTTTAACAGAGTTCTCGTCAAACGGAAGTGCGTTTACAGCAAAAGTGCGTATCTGTGGCAAAAAACGGCAAAAGTGGGCGGGGCAGAGTAAGGTGAATTGATCCATAGACATTCATGTCTCTGTCCGATGCTCAGACTTACGGTGATGCCCAGAGTTACATTGAACACTTACAAACGAGGCAAAATCCCCAAATTAAATGTTTCTTTAATGATATTTGTGTCATTTATCTGGTCTCCGCCTGTAACATGTAAAAGAGGATGTTTTGTGTCATTATTAATGTGTATTCTTATCAAAATGCATCAGTTCAGAAATGTCTATATGAAGTTAGTTAACTTTCAGCTCAGATGACAGTTTGACATCCTAATTATCATCTAAATTAAAACACCAAACAATGTATACACTCAAAAATGACTTTTAACAAGGCTCTTACTTCACCTGAATGTGCTCGATGGGTTGGTACCAGCTGACACTCTCTGGATTATACAGAACTTGCGTGTTTTGCGGGCTAATGCTAACGGCTATAGGGAGAATACATGAGACTTCCGCCGGAGTCCTTCAAATCATACCGGACTAGCCGCGTTGCTAAGTGCCTGATAGCATGAGCATCGAGCGCCACGTCTATGTAGCCACTTTTCGAAAATAAAAACATGTAAATAATAATTTGCAGCTTGTTACAGTGAGATGTCACTATGAAGGCTTATCAGTTCTGCAGTTTCGAACAGGAAATCAATGGATCTGTTTCTATTTCTAAGCCATTTTAGATCAATATTGCGGTTCACAATGAGCAAAATGTAAAATGATGCTCTAGTTGTATTGTAGTTTAGTGATATGTACTTGAAAAAAAAAAAAGCATACTATGTCTCCTTTAAAAGTCATCATAGTTCCGTTTCAGATTTTTCTTGTTTTCAAACTGCTCAAAGTGTTAAAATTGTCCCGCTGAGACAAATAAAGATGTTTGATTGATTGATTAACTAATAAAAAATGCACTGTTTTACCTGCCAGGATTAATGCATCAACGTTTACGATTCAATAAACTAGCTTCCGTTGTTAACTGTTCGGAGAATCCTCTGAGAAGCTGTTTTTATTGCTAGTTTCCTCCAAGTGCTCAGTGAGGCTTTCCTGGTGAAACATAAAAGTTATCCATCATTACAGGCAGTTATTTTCTTTCTCAAAATACAGTTTGAACAATTGAAAGGTGGCACACTGGCAGTGGTACAATAGTTCCATTGAGTCTTGGGTGAGTGTGGATGCTGTGTCTTAGATCGCACCTGTCGATTGTGAGAGGGCTTCCTGCAGGGACTTCACTGTCAGAGTCTGTCTGTGCTGGACACCTGTCAGCACCTGCCGTTCCTCCAATTATTCCCATACTCTTTGTTCTATTTATGAGACACCACGGCACCTGTCGTCCCCCGATTCTGTTGTCTTTAACAGCGAGACTTTCCATGTCAGCCATACATTTTTCCTTATAAATTACCCATAGGGCTCATTTTGAGAGGGGGACGAATTTAGAAAATTAGAGCCGGTCAGGGGCCACAACAGAGACAGACTTGAAATGTACTAAAATACATTTTCCTTTCCCTCAAAATCTATATACAGGAGATTTTAATTGCCAGACGTTATACATTTACATGATATATCTGGTATATTTTAGAATCTTATAATCCACAAACTACCTTCAAACTATGTCTTTTAGTAATAAGTTCATGTTGATATTAATTATGTCCTGTATTATTAGCCCTGTAATTACCGATGCAGTGATCTGCACTAGCCTGGTATTTTAAGGGGCTCCTCTGTCTCTTTGTCTGAAACAGTGGTTTGACTCTGGTGTCAGTGAACGATCAAACCTTCGGCTGCAGGAGTCATGAGTCCAAGCATCTGCAGCTTTAGGACGAGGGCTGTTTGTTTGTGTCTGTGAGCAAAGTATGGCTGCAGCGCTTTGACGTGTTACTGAGGTCTCCTCAATAACACGACAAATACAGAGGTTTTCTGTCTGGATTTACAAAGGTACGCGTGAAAAATGCAGAACGACATGGATACAGGGTTAGCGCGTATGTCCACCGACTCAAAACTACGGCTCAAATCCCGTTTTAGACCAGTGCATGTATTGTTTTGGGACACTTCACTCCAGAGAGATGTTTGTACAAGTCTGAAACTGCAATTCAAAGTCCAAAGTTTAACAATATTTTTGACATACGCTCATATTAGTTGTACCAAATTCCTCCCTTACAGAAAACACGCAAAGTTTTCGTTGTTGTGTGGCCTTATACTTAAGTTCCTTTAACTTCTCTATAAACCCTTGAGTCTCGCTGAATACTCTGCAGATTTTGCGGAGCTTGTTGTGATAAAGGTCTAACATAACTTATTTAGTGCGGATAAACATCTTTTCCTCTCGTTCCTCGGAGTTTCGATACGGTCCGAATGCCACGCTCCGTCGCTGTGTGTGTTTGCGGAGGAAAGACGCAGCAGAGGAACAGGGCTGAAAGGCGTCAAAACAGTCTTTTCATTTCCTTCCCAGGTCCCAAATCACAAGTCTGGGCCAAGTCTCCGGTCTCCAGGGCAGGAGTCCGAGTTAAGTCACAAGTTTTTGACAACAGGGACATAGTGTTTGCTTCACCCACATACACTCTATCAAACAACAGCAAGGTTCATGCAGCTTTTCATGGATAAAATTCCCTTTTAAAGCACTTGCACGGTAGACTCGCAAGATTTTTCCAGTACTTGACTTCACCCAGCTTCAACGCACGACCAAATCAGAAGTAATTTACTGTATTTTAGAATCAAATCAGCTCTTAACTCTTTCATTCTGAACTTTAATATTCATGAAAACGTGAGCGCATTCAGAGGTCATTCGCTCGATCAGAAAAGTGCTACCCCTGTTCAAGTAATTCACTCAATGTAAACTCTTTCCAAGGAGCAAAGATGCAGAAATACTTTTGAAGGGTCGAGTATAACGTTATATCAACATCCTGAAGCAGTCGTATTTGTAGTTTAAGAGTACTTTGGTAACACTTTCTAACAACTACACTTATTCATGCCTTAATAAAGCATGAACAAAGACTTAGTTCATAATCAAACAGTTGTTTATTAAGAATTATCCAGGCTTAATAACTATTTAACAAATATTCTAACACTAATTTCTAACCCTAACCTTATTTAAGTAGTTACTAAGCCTGAATCATGTTTAATAAACCATACATTCATTATTAATTAAGTCCTTGTTAATGCTTTATTAAGGCAAAATAAGATGTAGTTATTATAAAGTGGTACCAGTGCTTCAAAACAACAAATTGAAGACTTTTAGACAAGTTTAAAGGGCCTGTTCCTGATTTTGAACCGTGAAACAGGAGCATGTTTTTGTTTGAACCGTTAGCCCCGCCCACATAGTCCTTCCCTTCACTCAATAATGCACCATGACTCAGAAACGACTGTCTGGAATGTCTTATGCAGTTGTTTCCATATAGTTCCTTTAACTCTTCTTACATTTAGCTTTTAGCACTTTTGAAAATAACACCATGACAGAGAATCACAGTCTGGGATAATTTGACCATGATTTATAGCGTGCAATATGGCTGATTGGATGAAAACACTTCTGCACTAGTTTATTCCTAACAAAGTGCGTGTATAATATGGACAGATTATATGTTACGAACCCAATGTCTTTCCATGAAGTTGGTTCTATCAAACAATGCGTAACGTAAAGTGAATTTATCTTAACTAAAGTAAATCAAAATCAGGTACAGGCCCTTTAAGGTGAGACACTATAGGCAAATCTCTTTGTTTTTTTTTTTTTTTTTTTTTTTTCAGTCAGTTTACTCTCTCAACATTTCGGTTCAAACTAATTCTAGAACAGATTGATGAAGTTTTAAGTTAAAAAGTAGGCAAACTTTGAATTTTTTAGACAGTTTTCAGTCAAATCTTGTTTACTAACTAAATAAGAAATCCCAAATCCCCTCTGTATTTTATTTTGTACTAATATTTGTACAAAATGAACTAAGAAATTTAAACTTGGTTCTGTCCATTTTTTTGTTTCATATGTCCTAAATATGTGTATTTTTGGCAATTTTTACACACAAAATACCATATTTCTACATGAAAACATGTGTAATAAAACTTGTAATACGTTTTTTTTTTACATTTATGTGAGAAAATTACGGGAGACATTGAGATCTTTAAATTTCAGATTTTTCCTTTTCACTTGTAGTGCCTCACCTTAAAACAACCATTCAAGTATTTTCAAGAAATTCCAGCACCCGCACAAACCCTGCAACAGTGACCCAGCAGTGAAAACTTTTGTTTCTTGGGGATGGTCTTTACTTCTTTTTTTTTTTTACTTCCTTTGACAATCATAACACGAACCGTTTCATACACAATCGCAGTTGAAGGTGCTGACAGAGTTGTGAGGAGGAAAGTTCTCAGCTGATGCGGGGTCCCGGTGGAGCTGTCAGAACACATTTACGCGGCGCGCCTCTCTGCAAACGCGACGTCCATCTCTGCGCCGCGCTCAGACTCCAGCCCTGACAGAGGTGAGGAGTTTTGGCACGCGGCTCGGAGCTCCTCACTCACGACGTGCCATCTCAGGTTCTCGTCTGCGCACCAGCTGTTCGCCCAGGCTTTGTGCGAGGGCGAGATTTCACATCACACATCTCAGGTCACAACATCGCACAGAATAGTTTGTTGGAAAACTTGATTGCTTCATTTATTTATTGCTATGTTTCGTTTCTGCTCAATTTGTGGTCTTTCTAATGCATGGGTCTGCAGATCGTTTCGGATTCAGAAAACCTGACCTGTGTCGCTTGGAGGCTGAATGGATAGCACTTATGCCGAGCTCCAAGCGCATGAGCGTGAGTTAGATTCTGGCTCTGACACACTGCACTGTCCTGTCTAGTAAAGCCTAAAGCTATACATACTCCAAGATGTTTGCCATAACTGACTTGACTTCGTAACTAACTTTTTTCTAGTTGGCTTGAGGGTGGCGGGTAAAATTATTGGTGTGGCTCCCAGCTCTCTCCAGCATTTTTTCTTAAGACTGTGAAAATAATAGGCAGGCAGGTGACCAATAACCCAACACATACTCTTCATAGTCAGTTTGAGTTGATGCCGTCATGGAGAAGGTAGAGTCCCAAACTGCAAAGTGAACTGAATTAAAGGACACATAAACTGCTACACTGACTTTTTTGAGCTTTTAACCCTGTTCTAACAATGTTCCATCATCAAAAACATAGCTGTTTTCTTTTAGCTGCATTCACACTGTTTTGAGGAATGTTCATTAGGAAATCGTCTCCTTCTGAGCGTCAAAAACACTTCCTGCTAAACTTCCTTGTTCTGAGACGTATTTTCAGACTTCATATGAAGTTCAGTCGAGAATCTTCTGCTGTTTTAAGTCCTTAAATCATCACAGAGTCGTTCTGAGCATTTTTGCCTCTAAACACAGTAAGTGCTGCTGCTCACCCGCACCATAGCATTTGTTGATGGCTAACTTCAGTAAATTCTGTGAGTGCTAAGGCGCCATCTACTGGCTGGATGCACTCAGTAAGTGTCATTTCACTCAGGCTGATAAATCCTGTAATTTAATAAATAAATTTTTTTTTTTGATTTTGTGTTCAACGGTTTGTTTGTTTTTTTAAATTTAAACTTTATATAACCAGGAAAGTCCTACAGAGATTACTACTCTCTTTTTCAAGGGAGTTTCAAGGTGAGAATGAGCTTGCACTGTTGGTGATGTCTCTGTGTTGAAACATCTGGTGGCCCCCTGTCCCAGGACAAATTTATCGCATGGGAGACAATAAAGGATTATCTTATCTTATGTATTAACATATAGATTGTGGTTGTATTAACATGTGTAAATAAGCATCAAGACTACATGTTTGAGGTCCTCAGTATTATAGTGGAATAAATGTTGGAGACAGAAACTTTCCAACTTTAGATTGAGGCGCATTAAACGCATTAAAATGACAATGTTACAGTTTTATGTTTTTATCCCATTTATTCTGGGTACATAATTAATTAATAAAATGGCAAGTTTTTACAACGGTTTGTTAGTTTCTTGCTCTTCATAAAGGGGCTTCTGGAGCCCCAGGCTCTGAATTCTGTATTCACTGGAACCACCCTTGAAAACAAGAGGGTTATCCACTATGAATCAATGATGTAACTATATGTCCCATCATAACACATGAATATACTAGTCATATCCAATGCAACTGTTCATAAACAACTATAGGCTGCATTTCAACATGAGAAAACACAAAGTTATCATCTGCAGACCACTGGAATAAATCCTTTTTACACATTGCTGAGTGTGTCCCTGGCCCCTGAGGGTCTCATTGTTGTCATTAAACCAACATTATTCCCCAGATTCCCACCAATGTTCAGTTAAAGGAGCATTATTTAACTTGTCTGCTTGTCTTCATAGACATGATTTTGCCAAGAATATTCCACAGTATATCATCAAATAAATTTTACATTTTATTCATTTGCATGAAAAACATGCATTCTTACTTAGCTCCACAGATCTGACCTGTGACTTGGCCTGGTAGCATCACTTGTCACCTTGTCCCCGTGAAGATAATTAAGGGTAATGCTATAAACAATGTGCACTGTGCAAACTGTTCTGCCTGATGGCCCTACTGAAAGAGAAATCAGCCAAATAGAATCATTTTGGGTCAGTGCTTCACTTACAGAGCATATGATGAAGCCCTGTCAATAAACAGCTCTGTCAACAAATAGGACTGTACCAAAATTCTCGTGACTCATCTTGGTGAATGTGCATCCTCACTGAGCGTGCATGCAAAGTATTAACAAGGTGTTTTAAGAAATACATTGAATGATGTGCGTGTCAGTTTGTTTTTTGGCTAAAATGTTGTGGCTTTGTACACAATCTCATGCCTCGACCCACATCTGGCAACAACAGAGAGAGGTAATGAATATTGCTGAGCGTGAACACCTAACATGATGTGACACAACACACTATGGACCAGCCCTGTCCTCTTCACACCTCCAGAGTGTTAACAATCAAAGCATCAGTGTTCAAATCCATCCACAGCACTCCACAAATACAGGTCCACATTACAACATTCTAAAAAGCCTGTAGTATAAAGTTCAGACGGAGGGCAGCTGCGGATTCTGTGCTAGAAAAGAAGAAAATGGGCACAAATCCATTAAGGTGGAAGAAATTGGGTGGGTTAGAATAGCCTTCATGTTATCTTCAGGTCATTTTGACCAGGTCTAGATTTCTTATTTTACTTCTTTTATCACTATGAAACTTTCCTGGATGGTCCAAAACATCACTCAACACATTTAAAGGTAAAATAAGTATTTTTTTATTTTATGAAAAAGTATATTGCTCTTTGACCAAAGGTGTATCGCTCAATGTGAAGAGAGCACGAGGGTTAAACAGAAAGAGGGTTAGAATGCAATGTCTCTTAGTCCAAAGTAAATAGAGTAGTTTTTGTTGATACAATCTAATTCTATCTAAAAAGCAGTTCAAATAACCAATGTTCAATAGAATTTAGCATGTGGATAAATGTCCTGGAGCATCCCCGGTCCTTGACCCTCCTTCTCGACAAGGAAAAACTACAAAAAACCCTGTGGGAAAAGGTAGAAACCTCAGTGAGAACCACATGAAGGAGAGATCCTACTCCCATGGACGGACAGACTGCAGATGGTCCAGGACTGGTGCATCCACAGAACCACTCAAGAGGAAGGTGGCTCATTTAATGAGGGAAAATTCTTCTAGACAGATGAAAACACGAAAAGTCCATCCAGCACAGAGAGATCCCCCAGGCAGACAACGAACAGTTCATCTAGAGTAGAGTAGAAGTAGTTCCTCCCGGGCAGAAGTGGATCAGTTCATCCAGAGCTCCTCCAGGCGGATAAGGGGGGGTCATCACTGGAGCAGCCACCGCGGTGTCTGGAACAGAGGAAGGAAAAACATGTGAACAGCAATGAACAGACTCTAGATGAACTAATCTTAAATATTGTTGATGGGAAAGTAGCTCTTGTCCATGGTCAGCAGCTAATAACAGATCATTTGTGACCTTAACTAGTGCAGTTCCAGTAATGTGGTGCGCACGGAACCCAGACTGAAAAACTTCAAATAAGTGATTGACTGGTAGGTGGCGACAAAGCTATTTAACTTCAACTCTTTCAAGGATTTTAGAGACAAAGGGAAGATTAGAAATAGGTCTGTAGTGTGTGTTGTCAATCTTAAATGTGAAGATAGCTGGGGCTTGGCAGAATGAGTGGGGAAAGAAGAGATATAAGAGTTCAAGAAAATGGAAGCTTTGGTTGCTTGGCCAAACCCTAAGATCATCTACTAATACTTGATAAAAAGTCAAAAAGCAAAACGAGAAGTGAAATGTAAAGTATATGGTGAAAGATGTAAAAGTATATGGTGACAGAGGTAACATTGGATCTGTTTTTTGGTTAAAGAATGGTCGCAAAGCTAACATGTAAAGGAAGTGACAGATAGCATTTGGATCTGCATTTTGGGCAAACTATGGATGCAAAGCTAAAATGTAAAGAAATTTACTGAAGAAAAGAAATTATATGATTTCAATCCTAGGTCACCCTCACCACAATCAAATGACTAATTAAGGTGAGACACTACTGTTGAATAGGAACAATTCTTAAATTTAAATATATAATTTTAAAACTTCTGTAGTTTACTAACATAAATGTAAGAAAAATATGCTTTACGAGTTTTTCATAATGTCATATATTCATATAGAAATAAGGCAATTTATGTGTAAAAACTGCCAAAAATACACATATTTGGGACTTATAAAACTGAACAATGGACAATGAATGAATGAATGAAATTAATAAAACAAACATTTACTTGCAGCCCAATTATTTCTTTTGAAGTTTTTGTATAAAGGTCTGACATGATCTGGTGAAAACTTTTTAGTCCATATTTGTCTTAGTTAATGTGCAGCCAGCCCCGCCCCCTCACACAGCCCCGCCCCCTCACCTCAGACAAACGTGGTTTAATGGCTGATTAAGTTGCTAAAAGTGCTCATGAGAGACAAGATTTCCTTTGTTTAACAACTTTTATGGAGAAAATGTGAGTGAACGCGGTAAATGAATGTGTCCTGTTCTTTGTGTATGTGGCTGCGCTGTCACAAATCAACTTCTATCGACATTTCGCAATCGAAAATCACAAAACTCATCACAAATCACAAGAAATCAAGTTACTACATATATATAACTCAAATCAACAATTTCTAAATGTTTGCTCCTAGTATGGACTGAAGTAAGACATTATATATAATGCATAAAAAGAGTGTTGTACTAATATGTTGGACCAAATGGGACAAGGACCTCTTCCCAGACGTTTACCTGTCTGGCCAAATATAAAATATATATAAAAGTGTGTGCAACAAAACCAAATATCTGGGTTACGTGATGAGCTAACAGTATAGTCAGGAAATTTCATGTGTTCAGAGATTTAAACATTAATCTTTTCAGAATGTACTGTACATCTTTGTATACAGGTGTAAATATAAGAAGGCTGCTTTACAGAAGCTTAGAGAGGCGTATAAAGAAGCTCTCAGAATGCAGCTGAAAAAGCCCAGGTCCAGCAGAGGCTCCGGTTCTGTCAGACTCGAGTCAACACTTCTCAGGCTTTCATGAGAACTTTGATGTATAGGTCCATTTGTGGCCTAAATGACTCTGTGAACTCTGTTGTGGTGACGCCAGTGAACCCCAGGTGCAGTTCTGTGCAGTCCAGTCCACTTTATGGAAACACTGGTACAGCTGTCTTTTATAATCTTGTTTGTATTTTTGTTGTAGTTGTCAGTCCTGTGCGTCTTATTATGGACCCTGAGTCTGAAATAAAATAAATTATGCTGATGATGAGCATCATTGGGGTGCACGGTGGCAGAGCGGCTAGAGCTTCTGCCTCTCAATAAGGAGATCGTGGGTTAGAATCCCAGACCACCCCAACATCGTGGGTTCAAATTCCGAACCACCCTAACATCACACGATCTCTCTGGGTGGAGTCTGCATGTCCTCCCCGTGTTACCGTGGGTTCTCTCCGGGTTCTCCGGCTTCCTCCCACCGTCCAAACACATGACTGTGTAGGTTAATTGACAACTCTAAATTGTCCATAGTGAATGAATGTGAGAGTGAATGTTTGTCTGTCCTTGTCTGTCTCTCTGTGTTTGCTGCGACGAGTTGGCCACTGTCCAGGGTGTACCCCGCCTAAGGCCCAAAGTCACTGGGATAGGCTCCAGTCACCCGCGACCCCTAACGGGAATAAGCGGTAGAAAATGAATGAATGAATGAATGAATATGCTGATGATGATAACATATATAAAGTATGTATTCAATCTTTTAGACATTGAGAGGTTTTTTTCTTCCCAAGATGACCGCTGAACTCCCGTGACCACACGTTGCTGGACTGTAACAAATTGCTGTAGTTTCTACATTTTTTTATGGATAAATAAATAATGTGGTTTACCTGTATTTTACAATGCATTATGGGAAAATCTATATCTACACCTAGTAACAAGGTTTTATCCAGGAGTATGTTGTGAAGTTACAAGTTGTTACAGGTAGCTTATCACAGGTAGGTGCTGTTTCCTGAGCACTCGGTGGCAGGAGGTACGACAGGAGCACGGCGATTTCTGAAACGGAATCTTCTTCATCCATGCTTTAACCGGTGAGATTTCCCTACATAATGTGTCCACTGTCTGCTCAAATATAACCGTATTAGCCTGGGGTGTAAATTATTTGCAAAAAAAAAATTGAGCAGGCAGAAAAAGGTTAACCTGCGTGACAGTTTGACTAACCTGGTGTAACCTAAATAATATTATTGTAATTATTTTCCAACTTTGTGTTTGCCAAAGATATGGCCACACGCCACACGATATAATACTTATTTAACAGTTCTGTAACTCAGTATGATCGTGTTTTATTAAAGCTAGGCTCATCCCCCCTTATGGTTGGGTTCACAGATGCCCTCAATTCGGTTGTGCATATTTCAACCTTTATTTGTTAAAAATGTATCAGTGTTCGACAGAAACAACTGACAAGGCGACTATTAAATAAAACAAAATCACTGACTAATCAACCTCTAAAAATGACACTGCTAATGTTCAATGTTCACTGTTTATTAGCCGCATTATCATAAGAAATGGTAAGGAACGTTAGAATGAGCTGAAACCATGAACTATAAGCCTGTAGATCAACACTGCTGATGATTTGATGCCAAGGTATCCACCTGTCTTCTGCTGGATTTATCGACGACTGTGTGTTCTCTGCCTTTTTAATAAATGCCATTATTTTTTTGTGATTGCAGATGTTCTGTCAGTCTGAATCCATCGTGCGGCACCAAGACTGTGCGTGTTGTCAGCCAGAAATCAGGAAAGGTGACAGAGTTATTATTATCATTGTATACACATATTCTTATCGTATTAAGGCTACATATTGTGATTCTTTTTATCCATTCACTATGTTTTTATCCACCTTGTGTTAGGATCTTCTCTAAGTCTTGTCTTGGGTGCTTTTTACAGACTTTTACTTATTTCAAGTGATAAACAAGAGTTAAACAACTGCTATTGAAAAAAAATGTTTGCAAACTGTAATTTCAAATGTCAGCTAAAATGTTGGAAATTAGGAGTCATTGTAAAATACCATACGGCTATTTCCTGATTTTCACAATACCATTAGACAGCTGTAAAATAAACCCCAGCAACTTCCTGTGAACCAAATCCTGCAAATCGGTGTACACTGATTTTACAACAATAAACTGAAATATTCGTTTTTTTTTTCCATGTGTTTACTGTAGAATTTCTACACGCAATTCGTTTCAGTGTGGACTACATGTTATTTCTTGGAAAGTCGGGTTTTATTTCGCAAAATGAACACAAAAAAGTGACATTGGAACTGTGACGAAGCAGTGTCGTCCCAGTATTTATCTTCGGTCCATGAATCTCTGCAAACAGCGAGCTCCTGTCACTTTGAATCACCTCTCAGCCTCAGCGCAAATGAAACAGGTGTTCTAACTGACCTAGACACTTCATTTTACAAGTATTACCATCTATTAGCTCATTTTAGGAGAGAAAAGGCCAAAGTAAGTTCACCTCGTACACTATTCCTTTGGGCAAACTCCAGTTCTTAACTCATCCAGTGTTAAAAGCTGCGCCGGCAGAGCAAACACAGCCCCTGGGAGCTCATGGGATTGATTTGAAAAAGGTGAGCAGAGAGGCAGACTAAAAGTGACTAATGCTGCCCACACGAGCAGTCAGAGAAAGTATGGGCTCTTTCATTGGATTGAACGTAGGCAGCATTCATACAGCGATACCGGGCCGCTGCATTAGAAAGAGGGTTTTACTGTTTGATAAAGCGGCGCGCTATTGAATCGCCAAAAGAATAATAACAAATTAGGTTTGTTCTGTAGTTGAACTGAGCGATGTGTCGAGTAAAAATGTGATGTAATAGAAGCACATACGCAGAAAATATGCATTCAACAGCAGGTATAACAATGGATCGAGGCAAAGAGGATTATAAAAAGGCTGCTCAAACAATCTTTGCATGAAAAATCACAGCCTTTATCTGCAGTTTGACAATAGAGCCAGATAAAACCCAGTACCATCCAGGTCCATCTGATTAACAGTGTTCAGTGCTTCACCTGTTAATGTGGACAGTTTGTCTTTTGTGTAATTATTATTTGCACTTTTATTATAAATAAGACGCCATGTTTGTTTTGACATGCATTTCTCTTGAGGTTATCCCACCTGTCAATCTCATCGCACATAAGAAATAAGATAAGAATTCAGACTAAATTCTAGGGATGCACCTATAAAACACTTCATTTTCATACCAATACCAGGCTTTATTATTACAGGGGTTCTAATATTATAAAGAATGATAAATAATTAGGACTGTTTCCGCAGCAGATTAACAATTTAAAACAAAAAATATATATTTTGCGTCCCATAGATGGGATCTTTACAATATTGGCTGTTTTTTTCACACATGGGAAGAGTTACTTTGCATTTCTATTAAGATTATTAAAGTCAGCGTGGCCTGTACTTTAAATATTATGTACAAAGACCTTTATTATTTAGCTTACTTTGTCACTGTTTTTCCACGGCCACACTCTTCAGTGGATGAGCCAGCACAAGCTGCACTGGTATCACTGGTGAACTATGAAAACATTTAAAGGTCCCATAACATGCAAAATCGACTTTTCAGAGGTTTTAACCTTCCTACAGTGCTATTTGGGCCTCGTATGTTGTGCCCAAAGTAGTTTTTTGATTGATTCCCACATGCTTTCGCTAGAGAACTGTCTTTTCCGTCCCCCTCGGCTGAGCAGCAGACGGGGGCTCCTCACTAAGATGACGCGGCTTCACCAGGATGACGCGGTGTTTAAGCCACGCCTCCAGGAAGCGCGCAGCCACAGAATAAAAACAGCTAATGCTAATGCTACACAGTAATTACACGATGGATACGACAGATCGAAGAGTTAGCTTGTTATTTACCAAACGGCAACGTCCGTCGTCGAGGTACTGGAGCACGTCAAACTCCAGGTCAGATCCAGGACGTAGGACTCAGCACGACGCACCGTCAGGACGGATAAAAGGTTTATTCAGTGTTTGTGTACCGCTGTTTACCGGAGCACACGGCGCATGCGCACTATCTCCGCTCAGTCCAAGAAATGGGTGTTTTTTGGAAACTGTTATGTTATGAATATTGCACAACGCAAAATTTTATCAACAAAGCCCTTAGAATAGACTGTGTAAAGGGCAAAATAGCAGAATATGGGACCTTTAAGAGTCGCAAATGTTTCATAGTTTAAGTGAGTCACATCTGATTTAAATGATTTAGTCGGTCAGAAAGCTGAACTAGCAGAAAATGCGCTTGGCTCTTATGACCACCACATTGGTGAGTAGAAGTACGAGTACAAGTACCTGGTATTGAGCCGGTGCATCTCCTAAATGTATTGTTTACAGAGCAGTCCATATGTGCACTGTTACAATAAAGGGGGTCTGGTGAAAATCTGACCTGGCTTTGCTCTTGTTGTTGGTGAATGCTTCATCGCTCATAAATGACACTCTTATAAAGCACAATTACCACCAGCAGGGATGCTAAGTTGAAGGCATATTTTAAGATGAGGGTGCTGTGAATAAGCAGGCGGCTGGTGTCCCTGGACCAGCAGGTTGCTCGGGGCCTTTCTGTGTGGAGTTTGCCTGGTCTTGTGTCTGGGTGGGTTTCTTCTGGGTCTGTGTATTGCTTGGATTTTACTTCTTGCATGTAAAACTCGCAAGGACACTGGCAGTATTTATAGTGTGTGAGGGTCATTTGGCTGCAGACAGTACAAAACAGAGCTGGCTGCTTTGAAATCGCACTGAGCATCCACACAGTTAGACATTTTATCCTGAAGCTAAATGGAAAACCAGGGGTACGAGGAGAACTCAAGGTGAGCAGTTACCAGGTGGTACTTGAAAAGGCTTTCAGGTTTTAAAAGATGAAATGTACCTTTATCTGAATAAAAAGTATTATTAGTTGTCTATTTAGCGTCTTTTTGGAGGTTTCGCAGGTCTTTCCTTCCTGCTGCTGTCAGACTTTACAATGAACACTGTTAGCCCTGAACATGTGTCATTCACCCGCTATAATCATGTGCAATACTGTAACATGTGTCATTCACCTGTGATAATCATGTGCAATATAATTGAACATACTATTAATACACTTTTACCTCACCATAGTCATTTACTGTATATAACAATACACTTAAGTCACTTTATTTGCCATTTTTTACTATCTATTCCCAGTCAGCCACCTACTGTAAATAAGAGTGTGCACTTTATACTTTATATTGTATTTTTATTACCATGTTTAGAAATGATTTATCCTATTTTTATTGCATGCACCTATCTTATCTTATCTTATCTTATCTTATCTTATCTTATCTTATCTTATCTTATCTTATCTTATCTTATCTTATCTTATCTTATCTTATCTTATCTTATCTATCTTGGACCATAAAAAAAACAAAAACAAATATCCAATAGTACTAATTGATAATAAGGGACTAGTAAAGCCATTTATTTGCCTGAAACTCAAGTTTAGGGGTTCTCTGAATGTGAAACAAACCTTATGAACCTTTACTTGAGACAAAAAAGAGTGAACCATTGGTGTAGAGGACATGTAAACTGGGCTGAATGGTTTCCACCATCAACCTCAAACAGGCACAATAGCTGAAATTGTCAATAGCCCTGACCAAGACTGTGGCCACACCTGCTTGTAAATGTCCAATCTTGTCACATCTCGGAAGGGTTGACTCTCCTGGGGCACAGCCAGCAGGGCCTGACCCAGGACTGGGCTTGACTCTCCTGGGGCACAGCCCCACACTGTGGCCCCAGGGCGCCCCAGAGGAACCAGACTGTGGACTGAAAGGGGGGTCAAGGTGGTGAGGCTTGGGCGGGGACAACCGCTCCCGGGCTGATTAAAGCTGCCCACGCGTACTAACCAGGGCTGGCCCGGGTCAGTACTGGGATGGGAGCAGGGATGAAATTAGTTTCTTTACATTTTTCTTTATGTCATTTATAATAAAAGCCACTGATATAATAATAGATTGAAGTATAAAACACAGAGTAATCTGCTATAATTTGGTTTAGGTAGAAATAAAAATAACAAAAAATGTATATCATCACTAATATTGAACTGTGTTCATATCAGGGTCATGGTGTTTTTCCCCTCAATACCAGAGATGCATTTTAACATGAAGACCGACTCACACCCAGCAGCACACTGTAACCTGCTTCCATTTCCTGTGGAAGGCTCAGGACAAAGTCTGTCTGTCATGTTTAGATCATAAGCATATGTTTTAAATAAGGCCTAATGATAATTTACAGTTAACTAATGTGATGGTTTGACTTCAGAAGCAGTCATTTCAGCTCATGACTCATGAGCTGATCATTTCCGTGCCTCTCAGTACGGTGTACCACCACCAAATCTTTTAGGGGTACACAGCACCGGGCCGCACCGGCTTACTTTCACCCCTGGATGGGAGACCACAGGGAGCCACAGCGAGGCAGCTGTGGCTTTAGAGGAAACTATTATTGTGTCCTTAGGAAAGAAACTTCCCTCATTGCATAGTATGAATCAGATATGTGAGTTATTAGTGGTGGGAGGGGCTTATTCTGCAGACTGGCAGCAGCCAGCTTTGGGTCTCATGAAATGCATTGTGTAAATCCCGGGCAGTTCACCACAAAACACTAACATTAGCAACAAGCTTTGGGCATAACATTATTGACTTAAATACACAGGATTATTTAAACTTGCTTGATTAAAACCAAATATATTTGAATAAATATATTACGACACTGTTGACATAGCATTATGAGTCCCTCAAAGTGGCTGTTGGTCCTGGGCCTTTTCAGAGTTCTCTGCCTTCTGTATTCATTGATATTCTTCAGGGAGAAAAAAGTCTTTGTGAGTTGCCAGGGTTGACTTCCCAGACCAATTAATCATGTAGACGGCATCCATGTGGACACACGCACATGCATTTGTTAGTGTGAGCTCGGCCTCCTCTGTGTGCCACTGATATTTACATTCCCATGTTAAATTCAGAAGTTGTTGCAGGAAGCGGATGGATTTGTGAGCGGCCAAGAACATTCTCAAGGTGATCTATCATGTTGCTTATCCTTCACGTCAAATCTGCTGAACGGGCTGTTTGCTCTTTCCAAGGCGTTTCACACAGAGCTGTGCTGGAGGATACATGCTAATAACCAGCACTTACAAGGATTCTTTTTGTTTTTTAAATTTTACCTGAGACACAAATATGGGAAAATCAGAAAACAAAATGGTTTTTTAAGGCTCAGATGACTCACTGAACAGGCTTCATCAAGCAAGCATGAATGAAGCTTAATACGACTCAGGTATGTTATGGTTAAAGGCTCAAAAAAGTCAATTTTGCATAATATCTGTCGTTTTAATCATTCTTTCATTATCAAATAATGACGTTTGAGTCATTAACCCAGGTAGAGTGTAGAGTACGTGGTTCACAGGTATATGACGTGTAACCACCAGAAATGCATTTGGATTAGCGTAAACTCACCACACACTGATCACTAATGTGAAACAGTCATTACTCCTGTGGTACTTTTGTGCTTTCCCTCCGTTTGAAGACTGTCTAGGGCTGGTCCTACCCAATCAGCAAACAAAGCCAAGTTGCTTAGGGCCCCAAAGCCACCAGACGGCCCCCAATAGAGGCTAAAATAGAACTATAAATACAGTAAATAAACGTTGCATTGCACTTTATCCAACTGAGCAATATTAAAATAAAAAAGAACAATGTCTAGCTTTTCTTTTCTTTTTTTTTCTTCACCTTGGGACCCTAGACCCTCCTGATGCTAATGATAGTCTACTGATTTTCTGCACGATTTTCTTTTAGTTTTTTCTCCTTTAGTTTTTAGTGTTTCCAGCTGACGTTGGTGATGCAAACACAGTTAGAGAATGTGATCATCAAAAGTTAAGCCTAAGTGCACTGAAGGGCCCCTTATAATAATTTTGCTTGAGGCCGGCACTGAGACCTGCACAAACTTTACACAACTTGTTCTTACAAAAGACAAACTTTACAAATTGACCTAGAGTGTAAGACAAAAGTTCTCTCGTCTCGAGAAAAAGGTTTGGCCTGGAGTCATTTATTGAGCCTCTGTCCAGAGTACACAAAGTCACTTATGTTTTCCTCAAAATTTTTGGTTTAGTTTCACTGTTGTCATGGTAACCCTCACCTTGGGGCGTAATCTGGTGATCCCAAATTCTCTCTCTCAATCACTAAACAACTTTTACTTTAGCTGAAACTATTTTGCATGAGCACTAGAGCCTCAGTTGCAGGACATTACAGCTTTAACTCAGGAATCAATCCAAATCCAACTTCGAGGAAACATCGTAACAAGGTTAAAGCCCCTTTAAGATGATTTAACATAATATGTCTCCTTTAAGGTGGGACACTACAGGTGAATAGGAAAAGATCTTAAATTTAAAGATAGCAATTTGAAACTTCTCCTGTAGTTTAGTCACAAAAAAGGTATATTGCATGTTCTTCATCATGTCATGTTTTCATATAGAAATAAGACGTGCAAAAAATGGCCAAAAATACACATATTTGGGACAGAAAAATGGACAGAACCAGGTTTTAATGTCTTGGTTCATTTTGTACACATGTTACAAAAACAATTACAGAGTGGATTTTGGATTTCTTATTTAGTTTTTTAAGAAAACTAGACTGGACTTAAAATTGTTCTAAAAATTCAAATTTCACCTCATTTTTTTTAACTTAAAACTTCAATAAATCAGTTTTAGAATTAGACATCAAAAATCCCTTCGTATGTTTGGTCAAAATCTTGTTGAGTCTCAGATTGTTCAATTTGGTGTAGGAGCTACTTTAAGGCTGATCTTTACGTCTTTGTGGGAGAGAAATAAAATGTTAAGAAAATGGCCTTAAATTGCAATATCCCAGAGAAATCTATGGATTCAATGGAAGAATAAAACATTTTTAATAGCAGATTGGACAAGTTTGTTGTTTCCACATGAGAGCCGATATGTCGAGTTATGTTTTGCCTGTAGTGTCTCACCTTAGATCAGTGTTCTTCAACCTTTTTTCAGTTGCGGCACGCTTTTTGGGTTGAAACAACACCACGGTACACCAACTACAATTAAAACCAAACCAGACCATTTAGTTTAAAAAAAAAAAAAAAGGTAAATAATGTCTGTGCCACTGTCTGGTTCTTTAAATTTGTCAGTAGTGATCGTTTTGGTGCAGAAGCTGCTCAAGACACTCCTAGATGATAAATGAGTCAATTCCATCCACAACCGGACATTTTTCCAAGGCACATCTGGCAAAACCTCAAGGCACACTAGTGTTCCCCGGCACACTGGTTGAAAATCAAGGCCTTAGATGATCAGAAATAGTCTGGTGAATGGACTTTAAAAAAAACATCTCCATTTATAACTTGCTGATGTACCAGTATAATCAGATCTTAAGAGGCAGCCACAAATTGAACAAAACCCCAGGCATGTTTTTGAGGAAGATGGAACATTAAAACATGGTTAAAAGCCCAAAAAGTCCATTTTGCATAATCTAAACCCTTCAATCATGAACAGTCCCGAGTGCATGATGCAGAGTTTTGTATTAAATTGTTTTCGCTTTGCACAGCCTCATATCTCAATGGCTTCCGCTGATGAATTAAACCTCGGAGACGGAGATGTGGCGACTCCCTCTGAAGCCTAAAGCCATTTTTATCTTCCATTAAGTCTGATGCAAATGCACTTGTTTTAATCATTACTGCGAGGGAGGCGGTTCTTTGAAGGAATGGCGTGAACTCCAAGTCATTTTTTTTGCTTTGCTTCATCCCTTCAACAAATTTGCCACAGCGGGAGGTTTGATGTGATCACCACAAAGCGTCTTTAGCGGAAATGTGCACATGGCTTGAAGCTACGAAGTTGTTGACTCAGAAGCGTCACAACTTCGGCTGCGGAGCTACGACAATCTTCACAATCACATCAGCGGGAGGTTGGGTCTGTCTTAAATAAATCACGGCGATATTATTTTGTGCCTCTGGAGCAAATCTGCATCTCCGCGAGTGAGCGAGCGCAGCAGCCTTCATTTTTCAAAACTAAATGGATAGCGCCACTTTCCGTGAGCCGGGCCAGTCGTTTTCACTGACAAGCTATTTTAAAAAGCAATTACACAATGTTTCTCCTTTACGTTCCGTCTTAGAGAAATGTTAATTCCAGAGAAGAATGAATTATATTTTTTACCACAGAGGTTATGCCGGTCCTCCACGTCAGACCAGTGTCATTTTAGCAGCGGGATTACGCAAAAGTCTTCCATTATCTCTGTGGTGTGTTTGAGCCAACGTCGAGCTCTCAAACATTTCATTTTGGAGCCAATCTAAAAAATGGGAGGACGGCTGAAGAGTTTTATGAAATGTATATAACTCTCAAAGCCATGCCAGGTTGCCAGCTGACTTGTGGAATTAAGCCTAATTTGGACGAGTATCCCGTGGACACTTTGTGAAGAAATAGTTTGATGGGAGAAAATGGAGCACCCAGAAACGGGGAGGACATGTTAACGGCGCAGAGGAAAAGTGTTACTCTGGGCTAATGACCACCACGGAGCGGGCGGTTGTGGTGCAAACTCCAACGACAGAAATAAAACTGTGCGTTGTAATGGTTCAAACTTCACTTGAACAGATCAGTCTTGACCAGTGGGTAAGGATGTGCAGTGTTGGTTAAAAGATTATTGAAAAATATATTACTACACATTATTCTTTTAAATATATCTTAATGAAGATACTTACTTTGTAATTGAATCTTTTGAGCTTTTCAGAATCTGTAAATCTCTTTTTGAGCTTTAAACCATGGTCTAACAATGTTCCATCATCAAAAATATACCTGGAATTGTACTTAACTGCATTCATGCTGTTTTGAGGAATGTTTATTAGATAATCCTCCCACCTCCGACTGTCAAACACACTTCCTGCTGAACTTCCAGGATTTTCGAACATATTTTCAGACTTCATACGTCACGTCTGACTTCATACGTCAGAGAATCTTCCGCTGTTTTTAGTCCTTAAATCATCACTAAACTCATTCTGAGCATTTCTGCCTCTAAACACGATAACGGCACTCAGTAAGTGTAATTAAAGTTATAATAGATAACACAGGTCATAGAATGAATAAGAAACTTTTTTAGTTTGAGACATGAGATGGCAAATTTAATGCATTCAAGAGCATGTTTAAAGGCTAACAGCAATATGAAAAATGCAGAATATTTTTCATTTAAAATGGATTAAAGAAAGGTAGCTCAATAAAATAAAGGATAAAATAAAAGATCTGTCTTCTAACATTGTTCTCCCGTCCAAATCATACCTGGAGTTGTATTTTACTTCATTCACACTCACTGTTTGTAAGTCCTCTCTCCTCCAAGCCTCAGAAATCACTCATTCCAAATTTCTCAGTTTTGTGACGTCAAAAGAAGAGCTCTGGGATCTTCGGTAGTTTTTGTTTTCATAAATCAGCAGCAGACTTATTCTGAGAAGTCAAATCATGTTCATAATAACTGCGTGTCTGCACTGGATAGATTTGTTTATCTTCCTTATGTTGTCCCCTCTGTAGCCTGTAGATGGAGCTTTAACTCAATTCCTGACGCGGGAAACGCCTCACTTATATGAAGTTGAGTGTGCTTTTTGGAGACCTTTTTTTTTTAAAGTTCTAAAACATGAGAGGCCCATGTCAAAGTATACTGGCAATGCGCTCTGTGCAGTTGACTTAGCTAACTGTTTCTAACAGCAAATGCTAACTTTTGTTAAAACAAAAATTATAAATAAACAGCCAAATAAAATTCAAAGTAAAGCACCTGATGATTTTTATTCAAAGTGTACTTCAGTTTTTGTTTTGTTTTTTACTTTTCAGTGTTATCTTTATTATGCTTCAAAATTAGCATTAGCATTGACCCACAAATACCTCGTGCCTGATCTCTAAGGTTTTATTTATTTGAATGTGACTTTAGATATAGATAGAACTGGACAGGAAGTAGCAGAACTAATGCAATCCACTTTATTTATATAGCCCATTTTATAATGACATGACAATTCCCAAAGTGCTGCAGAGACAAAAGAAAAGTACATAAAGCAATTCAAACCAATTTTTAAATCAAGTAAAATATATATAGCAAGCAGGAAAAATGAATTTATACAGCACAATTTATACAAAGCGCAAGTCAAAGTGCTTTACAAACATTAAACACATTTTTAATTCTCTCAGTTATAAGCGTGACCAAACAGAACTGTCTTGAAAGACTGTCTGACAACATCAGGAATATCGTTCCAGATCCTGAGACGCTGATTCCCCATGTTTAGTCCTAACTCCGGGCAGGAGGCTGGTCCAGGTCCATTTTAAGCTCCATTGTAAAGGACACATCCTCAAAATCACAATAAACGAACATAAACCATTAAATAAACCATTCAAATAAAAATGAATAATAGACATAGAGGACAGCACAGTGTTAAAAGCCTGAGCTGGGCCCATAACCCACACAAAACACACACTATTGTCCTTTATGAACATCTTTGTACATTGTTCAAGTACAGTTCATGTAGCATTTACACGTGCGTGGAAAACATATTTCTGTCTTACTTTCTGAGCATTCTAAACAGTATTGTTGCCAGCAGATATTGGAGCTATGAACAATGGCTGCAAGCTGTAACTGAAGTTGTACTTTAAAATGCAGAGAAGGTCTTTCTAAAGCGGGGAATTGAGTCGCTGGAACAGAACGTTTCAAGCTCTTGAGAAGGACAGACTGAACATGTCACGCATGAACATGTATGAATGAAACAAACAGCTATGCATGAAAGCCTTGAGGAAGAAACAACATGTTAAACACTCACGAAAGTCGGTCTGGCATCATTTTGAACAGACAAAATTAACAAAAAGATGTGGACACTTTTGTATTTGTAGTTCACCATTTCACCAAGTTAAAGGAGACATATTATGTTTGTTTGTTTTTTTAGTTGTTGTTTTTTTTTTTTTACTATAAATAAGTAGATCATTATTTTATCTTTAGTTCATTGTACACTGCAATATTGATCTAAAACATCTTAGTAATGGAAACAGGTCCACTGACTTCCTGTTCAAAATGAAGACCTGATAAGCTCCGCCTCTTCATTGTGATATTTCACCATAACAAGCCTCATATTTCTCATGTATCAGCAATTACTGGGCTTGGTAATATAATTAATTTATATCAACATGAGCCCTAAAAATATAAAACTTCTGGCAACTAAAATGTCCTATATATAGATTTTGTGGATAAGGAAAATGTATTTTAGTGCGTTTCAAGTCCATCTCTGTTGCGGCCCCGACCAGCTCTGATTTTCTAAATTCGACCACCTCTCAAAATGAGTTAGAGACCCCTGCTCTAAGCACAGGGATGTGGGTGGGGATAGGGGGTAGGTGAAAACTGTTATTTTCTGAGCACTTGAGCCTCAGCTGCAGGACAATATAGAATTAACTCAAACATGCAGGGATCAATCAAAATACAACTTTGAGCGAACTTGTGATGAGGAAAGACTGTTAAAAGGTTGAAAGCTCATTAAAGTTGAGAACTTTAAAAGTTGCCTGTCGCTTGAAGAGCCAAGAGCCCCTCCTCCCAGTGAATGCTCAAAGCGTAGCTGAGGTTTCAAAGGCCAGACATATCATTTATTTTCTAATTTACTTTTTTTTTTTCGGTCCATCCAAAGGCCTCAGCAGATAAGAGCCTATCCCGGCGTGTCTTGAGGGGCCCGCGGTGCAGGGTCAGCCGCAGAATAAACGGGGCCCAGCTCTGACGGCCCATTATGCGTGGAGAGCCCGGTCGGATTCGTCCCGCCAGATCTGTCCCGCCTCATGCCCTGTGACCTTCATCTGAGAGGACGGCACACTGCACAAACAAATCTGTACACGCAATTTACATGAATGAATATCTGTATTATTGACTGTTTTGGGAATTTGCATATTTTTATTGCACATTTTTTCCAAGATGATTTTCTCATGTAAAAGCTAAATCAATTTTTTTGTTTGTTTTGTTTTTGGTCACACTTTATTTTACCATACTAATATTGTAAAAAAAAAAAGCCCCCCCCCAAAAAAAACAACAACACATCAATCATGAACTGCACCAGCAGGAGGCCGGTCCATGTTTAGTCCTGACTCTGGCACCAGCAGGAGGCACCAGCAGGAGGCCGGTCCATGTTTAGTCCTGACTCTGGCACCAGCAGGAGGCCGGTCCATGTTTAGTCCTGACTCTGGCACCAGCAGGAGGCCGGTCCATGTTTAGTCCTGACTCTGGCACCAGCAGGAGGCCGGTCCATGTTTAGTCCTGACTCTGGCACCAGCAGGAGGCCGGTCCATGTTTAGTCCTGACTCTGGCACCAGCAGGAGGCTGGTCCATGTTTAGTCCTGACTCTGGCACCAGCAGGAGGCCGGTCCATGTTTAGTCCTTACTCTGGCACCAGCAGGAGGCTGGTCCATGTTTAGTCCTGACTCTGGCACCAGCAGGAGGCCGGTTCATGTTTAGTCTTGACTCTGGCACCAGCAGGAGGCCGATCCATTTAGTCCTGACTCTGGCACCAGCAGGAGGCCGGTCCATGTTTAGTCCTGACTCTGGCACCAGCAGGAGGCTGGTCCATGTTTAGTCCTGACTCTGGCACCAGCAGGAGGCCGGTCCATGTTTAGTCCTGACTCTGGCACCAGCAGGAGGCCGGTCCATGTTTAGTCCTGACTCTGGCACCAGCAGGAGGCCGGTCCATGTTTAGACCTGACTCTGACACCAGCAGGAGGCCGGTCCCTGAGGTCCTCAGAGTGTGAGATGTACTTTGGTGCTTTGGAGAGACTTGAACACGAGCAGAGCTGCTTTAAAGTCTCTTCTCTGAGTCTGAGAGCAGCCATTACAGTCGCCTGACCCACTGGAGACAAATGCATGGATAAGTCTCTCCAAGTCTGGTTTAGACCCTATACCTTTGATTCTGGCAATGTTTCTAGATGGTAACAGCAATTGACAGCAGTTGATGTCGCTGTTAAAATTCAAATCCGAATCCATTACATTATTATTGAAACCATAGTGTAACGTTACTATTTGCGCAAGAAAGATCCCCTGTCTGATTAAATGTAACGTAAAATGTAATGTTAGCAAGCTAAATACGATATGATCGAATGTTTTCCAGTACAAACAACCTTTAATGTTAACCTTTGAGCGTTCTAGCAACAAATCACTGTTAGGTCTATTAAACTCAGATTTCATTGTTGGTGATGATTCTCATTCTCATGTGACTACACCGATTTACTATGAAAGAGACTTAAATTAGGCACGTTTGTTTGTTTGTTTGTTTGTGAAATAACTAAACATTCTTAAAGGAAATGAAAAACGATCTCACGTTTAAAGAGTGACATTCACATAAGCGTTGATAAACTTGATAAAGAAGCCGATGAAGAAGGCCTTCTCGGTGATCGGGAGAGCGCTGGACACGGTGGTGGAGGTGAGAACCAAAAACAGGCTGGAGGACATTACGGGCGGCTCCTCTCGCCCCGTCTACAGTGTCCTGGTCGCACAGAGAAGCAAAGGCGGCTGCTCTCACTCCGCTGCAGGACGGAAAGGTTTAAAAAGACCTTTGCCCCTTCAGTCGTACTATGCCCTGACTTCCACTCGTCACTTTTAATGATCGGCATTTGATGTAAACGTGCTTGCATGTGCCTTGCATTTATTTTCATTTCTTTATTCATTTCTTTACTTAGCATCTATCTGTCTGACTGCAAGTGGTACATAAACCTTTGCCCTTTCTTGATTTGTTTTGATTTATTTGCAGATACAAGAACGGAAAACATTACAGTAGATACAACACTACAAAAAAGGACTGTGCAGGAGGTGAGAGGACCATTCGGTTTTATAAGACATCCTCTCCTAAAACGTGCTGCAAACCGACAGGCGTGAACACAGCAGTACTTTACCTCTCGTCATGTCGAATGTTTGTGTGAATTAATGTCTTTCATAATTGTCTTTTAAAATAGTCAATAACGGATTTAAGATTAGATTTAAGATTAGAGGCCACGTGATTCCAGGGGGTCGGCGCTCTGTACTTGAGTGTTCTTGTAGTTCTGCGCAAGGCAAGAAATGAGTACGTGTACAAAAAGTATTGAACATGTGCACGAATGTATACATGAAGACCGATATACAATAGATGTTCACTTTAAATATTGTCAAAATGTTGTATTTTGGAAACACGGAAACTGATCAAGATCATCTATTTGAACAAGTTACGGTAACACTTTATAATAAGTACACTTATTCATGTCTTAATAAAGCATGAACAAAGACTTAGTTCAGAATCAACAAATAGTTTATTAAGAATGAGTCAGGCTTAGTAACTATTTAACAAATGTTCTAACCCTAACCCTAACCTTAAAGTGCCTATGAAAGGTTAAACTACTCATGTAACTAAAATACAGATAAATATATTTGAAGTTTTGTTTTCATAATTTTTAGCCTTTTTTTTTTTTTAGTTTTTTAATATCACTTCCTGGTTGTAAAAGATGACATCACACTAGGAAATTAGTTTGTGCACTGGGCTAATACTTGGCTAATGTCTGAGATTTTTTTGTCCGATAAATCAAAATATATGTGAACACCTTTATTTAGTTGAATTAATGTTTTAAGGGTAAAATAAAATGTTTCTTTTGGGTAAATTATGCATAGCCTTTGGATGGAAAGCGTCTCCCTAGTGTGATGTCATCAGTTTATTACTTCCTGTTATTTTAAACAGATTTTTCAACTTTTCTCCACAAACTGTGACTTGATTGGTGTAAAACAATATTTTTTTATGTACAATACGTATTAATACACCAAATAAAATCCAAATCAGAATATTGTTAAAACCTGTCATGGTTTGGCACTTTAACCTCAATTAAGGAGTCACTAAGCCTGAATCATGTTGAATAAACTATATATTCATTATTAATTGAGTCTTTGTTAATGCTTTATTATGGCAAAATAAGATGTAGTTATTATAAAGTGGTACCCAAGTTATAATGCTTGAAAATTTATTTTGTATAAGTAAAATTTTGTGAATGAATTATCCCACACAATGTTACAAAACGTAAAATAATGTCATCATGTAAGAAGCATTTATACGAGAATGAATTTTACCCAGAATGACCAATGGGTTTCATCATTTTTCTACAAACATGTTATGATATGATATTTCCAGGTCTTTTTTTTTTTCAGGTGCATTAATCTTACATTTCTTTCCTTCAAGTGTCGGAAGAAAGAATAATTCCCACGACACGTTGCTTTGCTCTGAAGAAATAAAGAGTGAAATAGCCCGAAATATCTATTTACTTTTTGAACTTTCATTTCGGAACTCATTACAGACTTTCAAATCACAAAGGAAAAATTCTGTGCATTTTTCATGTTGTTCTTAACCTTTAAACACGCTAGAGTATTACTGATCGCCTGATGCTTACTGAGTGCACCCACCCAGCAGATGGCGCCTAGTGCTTACACAATTTAGTTATGTCAGAACTTTAAGACACACGACGATTAGCTTAGCATTAGCAGTGATTGTGTGTAAATGCTCCGAACGAGCCTGGAGAAGATTCTTGCATAAGTGACGTCTGAATAGAGCTGTAGTTGTTTAGTCGATGGTGTCCTCATCGACCAGCATTTTTATTAGTCGACAAATTATTTTCTTTAGGATTTCTATGGCACAAATGCAAAAGGAGGAAGATATGGATAGAGTTGAGATTGAGATAAGTAATGAGTTTAATCTAACTTGTCGAGTCTATCTCTAAATACATTGTGTAAGCAGTTATTTTTACGTGAATTCTGGTGTCGTTCTTGTCTTTCGAGCGCAGTATAGGTCAGATACACGAGATACTTGATAGCTTTTGTCAACTTCCCTTTTAGTCGACTATTCGGTCGATAGGACATGTCTTTAGTCGACCACAGCCCTACGTATGAGATCTGAAAATATGTCCCGGATTGAGGGAGTTCAGCGGAAGTGTTTGTGACGCTCGGAGAGAGAGGATTTTCTTATAAACATTCCTTAAAACAGCGTGGATGCAGCTGAATGCTATTCCAGGTGTGTTTTGGATGACGGAACATTGTTAGAACAGGGTTAAAATCTCAAAAAAAGAATATGTGTCCTTTAAACTTCACTTCTTCAAACTTGCCTTTCTCTGATATCATCTTTGTCTTTTCTTTGATTTCCCAAAACAGCGCTATGTACTTTCGGTCTGATGAATCATTATTGTTTCATTGTGCGAGGGATGCAAAACCAGTCTATAATATAAAGTTGTTAAATCATTTTGACGTATAAGTACAATAAACTCAAAAGTACCGACGTGCTGCAGACAATTTCCGACAGTGAATGAACGCATGCGCCGTGTCACATGCAATACTTGGAAGTTATTATGAAACATGTGACTGTGTTCTGAGAATCCTTTCTGTACAACATTATTGCATTTCTATTTCTGTTCTCTTTGATGAACCCGGAGCACGCGAGTCATCTGCAGTGATCAGTAAAAGTCGCCCGCAGATAAATCTTTTGTTTTAAAGACTTGTATTATGAGTAGCCGCCCACATTAATTAAAGCTGTTATACAATCGTTGTCTTTTGATAATATGGTACAGGTCTTTATCTTATGTTTGATAGTATAGCACAGCGTTGTAAGGTGTGGGTGTGCTGTGTGTGGATGGGTGTGTGGTGGACAGAGCGCTTTAGAGGTGTGGACTTATGTAACTGCCATATTATGTTGCATTATGCCATGTAGACAAGAGAATTCAAACACAGCAGGGGCATCGGACTGGGGGGGATAAAGGGTACCGGTTTCCAGGGGCCCAGGGCAGGGAAGGGCCCTCAAAAGCATGTGATGTTTTTTTCTCAGTTGCATTTTTCTACACTTAAGGTGAGACACTACAGGCAAAACTCATTTTATTCAATGTTTTGTTTTTTGGTCAGTTTGCTCTCTCAACATATCGGCTTTCATGTGGAAACAACAATCTTGTCCAGTCTGCTTTAAAAGATGTTTTATTCTTCCATTTAATCCACTTCATCCATAGATTTCTCTGGGACATTGTAACTGTGTCTGTAATCAAAGCTAAGAGCTTTCAATGACGACACAGTTGTTTCTGTAGTTTTAGATATGAAAGAAATCAATTTAAACAAAAATGTCCTCAGACGATAGAAATAGGGCCCATAACACACTCGATGAATCACTGCAGATGACGGGCAGGTGTCCGGCCCGCCCCCGTTCATTTGCAGAGGCCTGTGGGCGGTGGCCCAGAGCGTCTGCTGTAGTTTGTGAGAACAGTCTGTGTGGAGGGAGGACACACAATTAGAAGCAGAATATGTTTTCTCCATAAGACCACCTTTGTTACTCAAGATTATTGACTTTTGTTTTCACAAAAATCAAATGCCACGGCTGCAAACCAAATTACCCTAAGATTTTGACTGACAACCAATCAGCGAGCAGATAGCAAGAAAAGACAGACAAAGCTGAAGATCGTCTTGAGTTATACATTCATTAATTCTATTGTAGGAAGGCATTTTTGTTTATACCTCCTCTCTACATCTCTGAACTAGGGCAAAACCAGACATTTGTGTTTATTATTTCAGAAATAATTAGTTTCATAATGTCATAGTTTGTGTATATATATATTTAAAACAAATCATGGCCACCCGGCATAGACACTGGATTTGTCTTGGCTCAGTCCTTGGTCCTGTTTACAGGAATGTGTGTGACAGAGCAACACTGTTATAATATTATCACATGCAAGTTAAGGTGAGACACTTAAGGCAAACTCCTGTTTTTTTGGTCAGCTCTCTCAACATATCAGCTTTCATGTGGACTTGTCCAATTTGCTCCTAAAGATGTTACTTCAGTTAATCCACTTCATCCATAGATTTCTCTGGGACATTGTAACTTCAAAAGCTGTTTTCTGAAAATGCTGTTTTTCTCCCACAGAGACATAAAGATCACCCCTTTCTTCTTCTTCTTCTTATCATTTTATTTAGTTTTCCATTTAAATCATTACTCCACTGTGTTACTGCTCACTGTACACATTTCTGGAATATCAAGACTTAAGTAACACAAATTAAATGCACAAAGAATACAACATAATAACCCCACCCCCCACATGCATTCTCAGTATTCAGCCATGAACAGTTAACATTCACAATCAGACCCTTTCACCCACAAACAAGCTCACACTCTCACACACTCACTCCGGGATCTTCACTGTTTTTTAGTTGTTTGTATATAGATGCATTTATACATGCACATATATAACTTATACCTGTGTGTATTTGTACACTGCGCTGTTCGTTTGGTCCGCTGACGTATTTCAGAATTGTTTGCGGCACTGGAATGTTTTTGCTGTGAAAAACCTCACGAGAAACAGTTTCTCTTTTCTTCTCCTGTAGTTTACACACATTAATGTAAGAATAAAATATATTATACGCTTTTTATCATGTTATGTTTTCATATAAAAATTTGGCATTTTAATGTGAAAATTACACGTATTTGAGGCATTTAAATCTGAAAAATGTTCAGAACCAGGGTTAAATTTCTTGGTTCATTTTGCACACATAATAATTAGAAAAAAAACTTTACAGAGGGGATTTTGGATTTCTTATTTGTTTTTTTAGAGTAAACTAGATTGGACTGAAAATTGTCCTAAAAATTCATATTTTGCCTCATTTTTTTAACTTAAAATTTGAATAAATCAGTTTTAGAATTAGATATCAAAAAATCCTTCTGTGCATTTCATCAAAAGACAGGATTAGATATGGATTAGTCCTGGTTTAGTCCTGCTTTAGTCCTGGTTTACATCATATCAAATACATTTATTTTTGTAGCACCCAAAATCACACTTACCTCGATGGACTACAGGAAGAAAGCAATTAAAGTGCGTATGACAGGTTTTAACAATTTTCTAATTCTGATTTTATTTGGTGTATTAACACGTGATGTACATAAAAAAATATTCTTTTGCGCCAATCAAGTCAAGACAGTTTGTGGAGAAAAGTTGAAAAATCTGTTTAAAATTACAGGAAGTAATAAACTGATGACATCACACTAGGGAGACGCTTTCCTGCATAATTTACCCAAAACAAACAACTTATTTTACCCTTAAAGTGGACATATCATGCTTTTATTTTCACCTTTTGAACATTTAAAACATTTACATGGGGTCTAAATAAACTATACCTGCAATCTACAGTCTGAATTCCTCCTAATTTTCTTTCTACATGCCTCTCTTTTACCCCTTTTGTAAGGAGCGCTTTTGAGCGCCTTGTTTTGGCACTGTCTCTTTAAATGCAAATGAGTTAGTTCGCACCCCACCCCCACAAGATGCGCATTGCACGCAGACTCCGCCCGTTCAGCCATTGTTGTAGTCCCAAACACAGTCCGTCTGTCGGATCCAAAACTTCTCCAGAGTTAGAAAAAAACGTAATGACAATCGAAAAATGGAAACAAGCGAAGAAATCAACATCCAGCCACGAGCCAGAGTCTGACACAGACCAAGAGGAAATCGAATAAGACAATCCTCCGCAGCAAAGACTTCAAATGGCTGCATCTCAATGGTTTGTTTACTACTATGTAATTCGCTACGCGCTCCGTTAGCTTAACTGTGTGTGAAAGATATTAGCAGGTTGTCCAATGGACCCTCACTTTACCATCTTACTACAACAACAGTCCGGGGGAAAAGGCTACTGTCAAGTCAGTCAGCGTAGTTACGGTGCTGCGGGCTACGCTTGCTGCGCGCTAATGCTAGCGACATGCTAACGTCAGCTACGAGCAGTCTGATGTGAGTTCTGCCTTATGAAAACCTCAAAAATAAATGTATTATATGTGTATATAAAGACATGTGCCCTAAGCAGCTGGAAAACAGCCGAGTAAAAGATGGGCAGCTACAGGTGTAATGCTAATCCCTCACAAATGGACAGAACACAGGTAAAGAATGACGGGATAAAAAATAGGTCTAATAAACAGTGTTTCAGCGTTTCTTGACTTAACGCTCCAGTATATCGTCACCTCCATAGACCGAAGGAACTGACCCTTCGATCAAATGCAATCTTTGAGCAAATCCCTCGTTGTACTGGCGGAGGTTACTGAAGCACTCCTCTTTGAAGTGCTTAGCACACAAACTAAACTTTCCCCACTGTCGGTGGTACATTACCACGAAAAATAAAACGTAACCAGCCGATCTCAGTTGTTCGGATGCAGGGGGTCGGTGTAATGAGTTGTGCTGGTAACACAACCAAGAACAGAGCATTTTAACTTGTCCACTCGCACCTTTGACATCTTTGCGCTTGGACTACAAAATCGCTACGAGGAAAATAAAGATGGCGGTCTCTGCCGGAAGCTCTTGACCTTGTTTAGTAGTTCCGCTGTGACGTGATAGACAAAAATACGTAACAGATAATGCGGAAATTCGAACGAACTGAGAAATATGTTGCAAAATTTATATAAATATATCTCTGCAGCTACTTAAGTGATTAATTTCAACTTTTAGCCACTACCAGACACCCACAGTACACAATAAAAGGTATCTAAGGGCCAAAAAAGTAGATTTTGCATGATATGTCCCCTTTAAAACATTAATTCAACAAAATAAAGGTGTTCATATATATTTTGATTTATCGAACAAAACAATCTCAGAAATTAGTCAAGTATTAGCCCTGTGCACAAACTAATTTCCTAGTGTGACGTCATCTTTTACAACCAGGAAGTGATATTAAAAAACTAAAAAAAAAAGGCAAAAAATAATGAAATGTATAATTATTTTTAACAAAACTTCAAATATATTTATCTGACCTGTATTTTAGTTACATGAGTAGTTTAACCTGTCATAGGCACTTTAAGTCCTGCTTTAGACACGATTTAGTCCTGGTTTGGTCCTAAATTAGTTATGATTTTTAAAAAATTCTGGTTCCGTTCCGCAAATGTTGTTAAAGCCTTCCTTATTATCCAGAATTCGTCGATGTAAACCCTCATTCGTCCAGGTGTGGTCCATCCTGATTGACAATGACTTTTGGATAAAAGTCGAAACGTCTCGATCTTCAAACAGCATCCGATTGACAACCCCTGAAACCCTTTCTACGATGCCTTCCGTATTACTTTTTTTTTCTTTTCTTTTTCCGTATTTCAGCCTGGAAAAATCTGGCGCTCTGTGAAACAAAGTCATATATAAAGGAAATCCCTGCTGTAGTGCCTCGCCTTGAAATATGAGCTGTACATTTTGCACAGCTCCTCTAAAACAGAGGTACGGTCCGTGTGCATCGCGTGGCCGCTATCCCTTCAGGACCAGCGCGGCTCGTCTGTTGAAGAGTGTAAAAATGCTCAGCGGGGGGGATTAATCATCAAGACGTAACGGCAAAATTAGCTGTCCGCGTCTGAAAGGGTGATTGCTTGGCCCGTCCGCCCCGCAGATGAGACGCCGGCTGACTGGGCGCCGTTTGGCCCCCGTCTCAAATCTAGAAATATTAGACGCGGGGCTCGGAATGAAAAGAGACGGGTCATGTTTTAGACTGCATCTGCAAAACAAGCCGGCCCATCTCGTCAGGCTGTCATGTTGAAAGCAAACTCACAATTACGCTGTCGCAAAGACAGAACGCTGATGGACTTATGTCGAACATCAGCATAAATAAATAAAAACAAATTAGGTATGATGCTCTGTAGCTCATTTAACCGAGCCTGCCTGCCAGAGATGTGTGCACCGACGTGTTCTAAAGCGATATGACATTATATTAAATAAGCAGTGGGTCCCATCGGAGATTTTAGGGGTCCTCACAACTCTGTACGGAGCGCCGGGTCATCAAAGTAATCATTTGTGCAAGTTAAATAGTCAAAATCCCAATCAAATTATTGGAAGTTGGATGTGAGAAAAAACAGATCTGGGGTTTAATTGTTTGAAATAAGGGCTGCTTAGTGATCATTTTTATCATGTAATGCATTTGTGGGGGCCCCAGCTTTGGACTGGTGGTCTCCGGTTCACTCAGGGGGGCTTCAAGGAAACCATTGCACTATGGCATGGGAGTTTTTAAGAGTATGCACCATTTTTTCTTAAGCTTTATCTGATAATAAAAAATGTAGACATAGGTTTGCAGGTGAAATTACAACTCCAAAAGCAGCTTTCTCCAAATGGAGGAGTAACACTTTATAATAACTGTTACGGGAGGACCAAAATCAAGATGAGAAACAGTGAAAACTAAAGTTATGATTTATTTAAAAGTATAGTAAAAGTAAATTTAACAAAAGATATTCAATTGGGTTGAAACAAAAGGCTTTTTACAAATGCTGAAAAAAAATATGTTCTTAGCAGAGTACAAAACCCTATTAAAGAAGCAGGTGAATAGGAAAAAAATCTTAAATTTAAAGATTTTAATTGTAAACTTCTCCTGTAGTTTACTCACAAAAATGCAAGAAAAAAATATATTACAAGTTTTTCATCATGTCATGTTTTCATGTAGAAGTAAGGCATGTTATGTGTAAAAATAGCCAAAAATACACATATTTGGGACTAAACTTGAAAAATGCACAACAAGGTTAAAAATGAACATGAACAAAATAGCACAATAGTGTCCAGAAACATTTTGAACCGTCTTTATCTTGCAGTGTCAATGTCATAATGTCACATGTGACCTTTTGACAAACATGGTACCATACGGCTTTAGCAAATTAGCTAAAACAGTGCTTAAAAGAAAAAATACTCTGCATTTTTCATATTGCTGTTAGCCTTTAAACATGCTCTTGAGTGCCTTCAATTTGCCATCTCATGTCTAATGTCTGAGTGCATCCAGCCAGCAGATGGCGCCAGCGCTATATACAATCTAGTGAAGTTAGCGCTGAAAAGACGTCATTGTGTGGATTTGCTGCAGCAGTTATCGTGTTTAGAGGCAAAAATGCAAATTTTTCTATGAGTTTATCAATGATTTATGGACTAAAAACACATACATGACATGATAATCTGAAAATACATCCCGGATCGAGGGAGTTTGCAGGAAGTGTGTTTGATGCTCGGAGGGGGGAGGATTTTCTTATAAACATTCCTCAAAACAGCATGAATACAGCTGAATGCTACTCTAGGTATGTTTTTGATGACAGATCATTGTTAGAACATGGTTTAAAGATCAAAAAAGTCACTGTAGCAGAATAAGTGTCCTTTAAGTTAAAGCCAAGATCTGTGACTTTTACTTAAATGATTATTCATTCATTCATTTTCTACCGCTTATTCCCGTTCCTGGGGTCGCGGGGGACTGGAGCCCATCCCAGTGACTTTTGGACCTTAGGCGGGGTACACCCTGGACTGTGGCTAACTCGTCGCAGCAAACACAGAGACAAAGACAGACAACCATTCACTCTGACATTCATTCACTTTGGGCAATTTTTTTTAGAGTTACCAATTAACCTACACAGTCATGTCTTTGGACGGTGGGAGGAAGCTGGAGAATACACTTCATCCATAGATTTCTCTGGGACATTGTAACTTCAAAGGCCGTCTTCCAAAAATGCATTTTTCTTCCACAGAGACATCAGCCTCAAAAGTAGCTCCTACACACACCAAACGTTACGATCTTGGACTCAACGAGATTTTGACGAAACAAACTGAAGGATTTTTTTGATATCTAATTCTAAAACTGTTTGGGTTAGGGTTAGGGTTAGGGTTAGTCAAAAAATTAGGTGAAATTTTAACATTTAGGACAGTTTTCAGTCCACTCTAGGTTACCATTTTCACTATATGAAAACATGACATGAAAAACTTGTAATACATTTTTTTCTTACATTTATGTGACTAACTACAGAGGAAGTTTCAAATGTACATATTTTTTTCCTATTCACCTGCAGTGTCTCACCTTCAATATGACATTAAGTAAAGGATATAAAAGAGATCATATTATTAATCTCAAAAGAATAATTTGTGCCAGAGGAGCAGACACGAACGACAGGCAAATTCAAACGTAATAAGCCGACATAATCACTCGAATGAAAAGTTGAAGCAAACTCCTGCTGTCTTTTCTTTTGGGACGGCTTTTGTCAGTGGGCAGACGAGATAGTTAAGATAATGGAGCTCTTTTATTTCCTCGGCTAGATTCGTGCCATTTGTAGTCAATAGGCTCAGTGTGCGGCTCAAAGAACGGCCCGAACAGATCCTCACTTAGCCAACGTCTGTGGGAGTTACAGCTGTTCAAATCATGCAAATGACTGCGTGGAGAGCGTTATATCAGTGCTGAAAGATACACCTTACTCACCTCCCACTTCTCCTCCTCCTCCTCAGTGTGAATGCATGAGAGGACGACTGAGGCAAACAAATAAAAGCCACATGTCAGGACACTTGACTGGGAGAGTTCACAGATTAGGCAGGACTTACTTTCTAGAGCTTTTGTGCGTCTGGTACTGTACTGCTCTGAAACATGGCCTGGATTCTAAGCAGTGCTGGTGTGGTATTAGACGTATTAGATGTGACCTGAACCTTTAAGAGGGAGGGTCCCTCACCTGCTCGAGCTCTTGGTCACACCTGACGTCACCGTCAGGAGCAAGGTAGCAGCGCCGTTGTGCTCTATTAATCGACTGGTGCGCTGCGTCCAGGGCGTGTCCTCGTGCTGCACGCCTCTCAGCTCATGCTGCACGCTTCATTCATAAAAACGCTCCGACCAAGCACCCTTTCAGCACTGAGTCCTTCTCTTTGCACGTGCTGCGTCTGTGTGATTTTGGAGACTGAGCGAGCCTCCCCTTCACCTCACCCTTCACCTCCCCCTTTTTGTCCTCTTTCCGTCTCACTCTTGTCCCTGTGCCGTTCTGCGCTCTTGTCAGAGAACATTGAACTTAAAGGACACTGCTCCGTTAAAGCTGCTGCTGTTGAAGCTGCTCGTTTCAGCTGCACTGATGTAACTAAAACACTCATTACTGAAACTCAGGTTCAGTTTGATTGTGTGAGCGAGTGTGTGAGTGAAAGCTTTTCTTTTCAATTAGTAATTTTAAAGAAAAGTAACTTAATAAAATTGTACAGTTTTTCTATTCCATGGCTCTGTCACTCAATACTTACCTGTGTTAGCTCTTTTTAGTTTTAATTTTTATTACTGTTACTGTTCCCTTCGGGGTGGCATTGTTGGACCAATTGTAACAATTCCATAATTGGACTGACTAAGTGTAGCCTGTTCCATTCTAAGGCTTTCAGCCCCTGTGCCACGACATTGGGAATCATTTTATTCTTATATAATAAAGGTGAGACACTGCAGGTGAATAGGAAAAATCTTACATTTAAAGATATCTGTTTGAAACTTCTCCTGTAGTTTACTCACATAAATGCAAGAAAATGTGTTGCAACTTTTTTATCATGTCATGTTTTCATGTTTTTCGTAGAAAGAAGGCACTTTTTGTGTAAAAACAAACAAAAGATTGCACATATTTGGGACATTTAAATCTGAAAAATGGACAGAAGCAGGTTTACTTTTCTTGGTTCATTTTCAAAGCTAACTAGCTAATACAAAGCTAGAGTAAACAAGAAACTAGGGTTGCATGTTTGGGAAAAACATCTATATGGGGTTGAGTTTTGCTAATGTTTGAACAAAATCCAGTTATTAAAAGTTCACATTTTAAACATTTTGACTGAAATGGGCGTCTGAACTGACAAACAAATAAAACAATCCCATGTAATTCAGAACATGTTTACACAGATCTAAACTGCAGAGTCGTCAGAATTAGACAGGATATTTTGTCGTCTGTGGCAGTAATTATGGAGCTTTAAAAAATGCAGTCTTTGCCATTTGCTAATTGCATCCATTCAACTCACAATTAGTGATCAGACTGTGATTAATCTTGCAGCCCTACTAGAAACTACTATGATACTATGGTTTATTGTCAGCTTTTTCTGCATTTATTTCGCCTCAACATGTGACACATTTGATTTGGCTGATGTTGATAAAATGTTTTATCTTGACATGAGAGCCGTGCATTGATTAATCGTAAAAATACAAGTGCGCTAGTTTTGTTTTGCTAATAAACCTATCATCACACAGGACAGTTTATGACAAGATCAAGTCAGTGTTTGGTGAGAAATTATTAAAGGTAAAATATTATCCATGATTTGTAGTATTATTAGCTAGAACAAAAATGTAAACTAAATGAACATCTGTTTCTCTTCTGTTTGCTCTGGCACTTACGGAATTTAGGCGCCATCTACTGGCTGCATCGGAGCGCACACAATTTATTGATGTTATTACTTAAAGGACAAATATTATGCATCATTTGTCTTATTATTAACCTTTAAACATGCTCTAGAGCAGCCATTCCCAAACTGCCCCCTTATCAACCTGACCATCCCTCGGGCCATCCAATAATAATTTGCTTAATGTTAATAAAACATAAGTCATTTTTTAAATTAAACATAACATTTAAATTAATACAAATTAAATACTAACAAAAATGATCACGATTGTAGGCATAATCGTGATTTATTAATATTTAAAGAAACATATTATATAAATTGGTTTTCAAGCTCCAGCTTTTATGCTTGTTATGTGGACAACCGTTGGGGGACACCCTGAAGTGCCTCTGAGGTTCCCCAAGGGGTCCTGGACCCCACTTTGGGAATTGCTACTCTAGAGTATCTTTACTTTGAAATCTCATGTTTTAGAACTTAACATAAAATGTTTTTACTAAGAACAGTATAGCTTTATCACAGCCTTGGGAGATGCCATAGTAACTTAGCTGTGGCTCCATCTACTGGCTGCAGAGGCAATTACACATGTTTGGATATCCACAATGCTTTCTAATTTTAGCAGCACTGAGCTGTGACACAGTAGCAGTGATCGTGTTTAGAGGCAGAAATGCTCAGAGTGACTCTGGCGATGGTTTAAGGACAAACAGCAGAAGATTCTCAGATAAATGACGCCATGAATCAGAAAACCCTCACAGATGGAGGGAGTTCAGCAGGAAGTGTTTTTGACAGTCAGACCAACATTCCTCACACTAGAATGAATGAAGCTAAATACAACTGAACACGACGGAACATTGTTTGAACATGGATTAAAGCTCAAAAAAGTCACTGGAGCAGAACATGTGTCCTTTAATGTTCTGCTTTAGCCGTCTTGTTTTTAGTCTGTGTTCTCCCTTGGAACACTTACAGACCACGTCGATGTAAACCCTCATTCGTCCAGGTGTGGTCCATCGTAGAAAGGGTTTCAGAGGTTGTCATCCGGACGCAGTTTAAAGATCGAGACGTTTCGACTTTTATCCAAAAGTCATTGTCAATCAGAGAGCTGGTATGGGAACTTAGGCTTATATGCTACTCTACGTAGTGAGAGTCCTGCCCCCAGGGAGGAGTCACTGAAACCTGTCTTGTTAGAAAATGGTTTACAAACTATTTTCTAATCTTCTAATCTTTAAACTGCGTCCGGATGACAACCTCTGAAACCCTTTCTACGATTTACAGACCACCTCGATCTGCTTCAAAGTAAACCAGTGGAAACAAGCCCTGTTGGCCAAAATAAAAAGTAACAACAACAATAAATGTCTTAGAAACCATCATTTCATATGTACAGTCCATTCAAACTCTTTTCCCTCTTGCAGACAATAATAATTCTAGTAAGTTTTGCTCATTATTCATGTGTGAGTTCGTATTATTATTTTGTCCTGTAAAAATGTTCCATAATCCCTAAAACAAAACCCAGAATCAACAATGCTGTGTTTGTGACTGGTCCCAAAAGCCTCTTACAGAAATGTGACTGCTTCCTGCTTGGAAAACACGGTGCCAGTTCACATAATCTGAAGGGAATTTGAATTTGCAAGTCTAAATCTACAAGGCCGCTGCTTTTCCGGTTGGTCTGTGCAAATTTGAAAATGTTGAAAATCCACATTTCAATTAACACCCCAGAAACACTCCAAACTAAGTGAAACTGCTGCAGATTTCTGAAGGATTTTGTTGAGTTTTTGTTGAGTTTGGAGTGAGCTTCAAAGCTAATTTCGTCACATTTCTTTTGCTAAGTGAACACTTGAGATTAATTAGAAGAGATTGAAATTATATCTGAGATTTTTCATGGTTTATGTTTGGTAGAAGCAGGCTGATTAGAGAACTACATTATCATAATATTAGGATAACTATTACATATAATTGTATGGGATAAAAATTTTATTGTATTTTGTATCCAAGTTTCCTCAAGTTTGTGTTGATACTAATCCAGGTTTCAGATCGCGACGTTTAAACCAGTAATGTTAAAAACCCTTTACAGTTTGCAGCAGCACACAACAGCACACAGAGGTCTGGTTCTTCTTTTCAGGGCGTGTTCACACTTCATACGATTGAAGCAACTTCTAGTTTCCGTATGCTTTTTTTGTAAAGATGTGAACACCAATGCCGTTCATGCATTTTTTGTACATGATGTCATCACAGCCCCAGTGTTGCGGTTATTCTGCACAGTGCCACCGCTCCATCACACACATAACGCACAGTGTGTGAGGCCTCCAGTGCTCCGAGGGGCACCAGCTCCACCAGGCAGTTTGGATGGAATCACAGAACAGACTATTTGTGCAAAACTGTTCCTATTGCAAACACACAGGGACCTACAGTAGGCTTTAATTCTGTCTTATTTCAAAACAAATACGACTCATGCGCTCTCTCTCTCTTTCTCTCTCTCTGTCTCTCTCTCTCTCTCTTTCCAAAGCGAGTCTGAGATGCACACGAGCGGCTCTAATGTACAAGCCACAGTTTAAAGACACACAGAGTCCACACATAGAGTTCTACAGGAGCCAAATGGTCTTTAGTTTATGAAAATCGGCCTCACACACAGTGAAATGTTGCTGGTGCGGCAAACTGAGTCTGAGTCAAAGTGCTTCAACTTCTTACAAATGTCTAATCATGTTTTTATATAAATGAAACAGAAAGTATCTATAGTTTGCAGCCTGTCGTTCTCTAGAGCTTCGATCTGTCCCACAGAAGAGCAGGAGAAGAGCTGCGTGTGATGTGAAACAGGGACTTTAGGGACAGTGGAGGGGGGGCTCTTAATAATATTATATTTGAAGTGCACTAGAATTCAAGAAATTATAGGATTTTGTTGAAAACTTATTGAAGGAGGAGCCTTGGGATTGTGATTCATACAATATAAACACTCCAGCTCTGTGTTGAACATCCTTATAGATGATGCTGACGTCATTTATCAGAGTCTTTTGTTGTTTTAAGTCCTTAAATCATCTCCAGACTCGCTCTGAACATTTCTTCCGTCTAATCACAATAACTACAACTTCATCAGATCCACTGCTTACTGCAAAGCATTGTGGGTATATATTTATGTGTGCAATTGCCTCTACAGCCAGTAGATGGAGCCACAAGTAAGTCAAAATGGCATCTCCCAACGCAGTGATAAAGTGATATTTTTCTTAGTAAAAGCATTTATTTGAATTGTAAAACATGTCAAACTGAAGAAACTCAAGAGCGGGTTTAAAGGCTAATAATACAAAATGCATAATATGTGTCCTTTTAAGCAGAGCTGGGTAACTTCAGTGACAGAGCTCCCCCTGCAGGCCTCTTGTGAAAACACGCTGCCAGTAAAAAGACGCAAAAGCTTTGTTTTTCTTTTCTTTCCTTCCTTTTTATTGACTTACAATCACCACACGGCCTTACAAGGATGTTTAATAAGATTAAAATGTTTCTTAGTTCTGCTTTAAATGTGAACGGAAACTAGATTGAACGCCAAAAACTGTGAGGTGTTATTTAGTTAGTTGTCTAGTGGAGGGTCCGCCACCTGCTTATCTCCATGGAGAGGTTATTGGCCTGGAGTATTCCATAGAATGACATTAAACTCCGCTATCTTCATAGAGACAAGCAGGTAATGCCACAGAAAAGTAAGGCGTCGACCCGTGTAATTGAAAAAATATTATATACATAATGCCACCCTGTTGAACATTTCAGCCAAAGCGAAAAAGACATCCATGGAAGCAGCCTTGGCCAAGCGTGGAAAATGTTGAGATGAGCGCGTACCTTGACTTCCTTTTGTTTGGTTTGTGGTTTGTAATCCTCCATTGTGGGGTATTGACTACAACAAGCTCTGGACTAGGGACAGACTCTATGGTAAATGTTAAAGCAATCAACAAACGTTTCCCTTGGCCCAGGTCAAGGAAGGGCCCTCAAAAGCAAGTGATGTTTTTTTTTTTGTTTTTTTTTTTGCTCAGTAGTATTTTTGTTGTAATAAAATGCAATGTGGTTGAGCAAAATCCTTGAGAGATCTGAGAGGCCCAATCAGCCCTTTAAAATGAAAATCATTGCTCATTGGCCAAACTGTTAACAAATAAAACAACTGATTATAATTTGCATTCAGTGTATTTTTCCCGAGATATTTGTGAAAGTCTGGTAGTTATTGCCAGAACAGAACAGTACTGTATGATGATAAAAGCTGGTATCTACACAGGATGTCTGTAAATTAGCGAGTTATTGTTAAGCGTATGTACAAACCATAGGGTATATACTCTAGCAACAGTGGCCATACCTGCCTGTCAATGCCCGATCCCGTCAGATCTTGGAAGCTAAGCAGGTCAGGGCCTGGTCAATACTTGGATGGGAGACCGCTGGAACACCCGGTGCCACAGGGGGGCGCTGGAGCAGGAAATGCCGTTATGTCCTTAGGCAAGACACTTCACCCACATTGGCTAATATGAAAATAGTGTGTGTGAATGGTTTGTGGCGGGGGCATGGACCGATGGCGCACACTAGCAACCTCGCTTCAGTCAGTCTGCCCCAGGGCAACTGTGGCTACAACAGTAGTATACCACCATCGAGTGAGGAGTGAATGACTAATGCAATGTGAAGTGTGTTTGAGTGTCTAAAAAAGCACTATATATATATAAGTCTAAAGCATTATTATTATTATTATTAAAACAATGACTAAATCAAATAAATAAATCATATACAAAATTATGTGTTAGGTCCCACAAGAAGGTCTGTTCCTGAGACCCAGAATTTGTTGCTACGCCCCTTTATGTCTTTATGAAACTGAACTAAAACAAGCAGACTGTGCAACAAGTAAACTTCGCTTGATTCTGTTTTAGTTTGGTTTATCGTTCATTAACCAATCTAATGTTGAAGTAAAATCCACTCTGTCACATATAGTTTTTTCTGGGCCCCTGCGATGAACTTATTTATGAAATGCCAGTTTGAAGAGTGAACTTGTTTGCTTCTTTCCCCCTGCGAAGTTACCGGGATGTCACTCATGCCCTATTGATCCTCCGCCCTCGACCGTATCTTCCGCGTAGACGTCCTAAAATATACCGTTAAGACATTCAGTAAAACGTTGGAGCTACAGGAAGCATAAACTGCAGCACTTAGCCGTCTGACGTCCTGTCTCCCACTCCCGTAGCGTGACAGTGCGCTCGCAAACGCTGGAGCTGAAACAACTTTGCGCTCGTTAGTCCCCATCCAACTTTCTGTGAACAGTCGTGTCAGCTAAATCCGCCGATTGGAAGAAATACAGCTATGTTACACATTTTTCTGACAAGGCGTCTATGCGCTCTCCAGTAACAGTGCGTTTCTCCGTCTGTAAACTCGTGCTTTCCCTGTGATCTTGTCATGTTGTGTATCACTGATGTCTCTGTGTTGTGGCAGCGGGCCTGGGACTTTGACTTTTGCTGACGTTTTGTATGCTTTTCATTTTGATTCAAGCTGTCTATGAACAAAATGATTTGTTTTTTGAGAATGAAAGGGGGAAAGGTGTCGATTCGGGGAAGAAAGTTTTTAGTCATGTCGCTCCCACAGCTCAGCAGCAGCTCATTTAGAGTGTTTGTCTTCTGATCCAAAGGTTGTTGGTACTGTTGTGGAAAAATGTCATGTAACACTATACACAATATATTTTTTTAAAAGTTGCCACAGAAAAAAGGTCACACGCTCTCATATTTGGTTGGCGCGCCTTTAGCTTTGATTACGCACACATTTGCTTTGGCATTGTTTGAATAAGCTGCTGCAAAGTCAAAAATGTATTCAGTTTTCGCCAAAATCTTGTGTTGATGATGGAAGCGTATGACCACGAACGAAGCCTTCTCCAGCACATCCCAAAAAGTCTCAAAGCGGTTCAGATCTGGGCTTTGTGGAGGTCGATCCATGTGTGAAAATCATGCTCATGCTCCTGAACCGCTCTGTCACAGTGTGGGCCATGAATCCTGAACCATTCATTTTTTTTTTTTTTTTCATTTTCTACCGCTTATTCCCGTTAGGGGTCGCGGGTGACTGGAGCCTATCCCAGTGACTTTGGGCCTTAGGCGGGGTACACCCTGGACAGTGGCCAACTCGTCGCAGGGCTGACACAGAGAGACAGACAAGGACAGACAACCATTCACTCTCACATTCATACACTAGGGACAATTTTAGAGTTATCAATTAACCTATACAGTCATGTCTTTGGACGGTGGGAGGAAGCCGGAGAACCCGGAGAGAACCCACGGTAACACGGGGAGGACATGCAGACTCCACCCAGAGAGATCGTGTGATCTGAACCACTCTGTCATAATGTGGGCCATGAATCCTGAACCGCTCTGTCACAATGTGGGCCATGAATCCTGAACCGCTGTCACAATGTGGGCCATGAATCCTGAACCGCTCTGTCACAGTGTGGGCCATGAATCCTGAACCACTGTCACAATGTGGGCCATGAATCCTGGACCACTGTCACAATGTGAGCCATGAATCCTGAACCACTTCTACAATGTGGGCCATGAATCCTGAACCACTGTCACAATGTGGGCCATGAATCCTGAACCTCTCTGTCACAATGTGGGCCATGAATCCTGAACCGCTGTGTCACAATGTGGGCCATGAATCCTGAACCACTTCTACAATGTGGGCCATGAATCCTGAACCGCTCTGTGACAATGTGGGCCATGAATCCTGGACCACTGTCACAATGTGCACCATGAATCCTGGACCACTGTCACAATGTGGGCCATGAATCCTGAACCACTGTCACAATGTGCACCATGAATCCTGGACCACTGTCACAATGTGGGCTATGAATCCTGAACCGCTCTGTCACAATGTGGGCCATGAATCCTGAACCGCTCTGTCACAATGTGGGCCATGAATCCTGAACCACTGTCACAATGTGGGCCATGAATCCTGAACCACTGTCACAATGTGGGCCATGAATCCTGAACCGCTCTGTCACAATGTGGGCCATGAATCCTGAACCGCTCTGTCACAATGTGGGCCATGAATCCTGAACCACTCTGTCACAATGTGGGCCATGAATCCTGAACCACTGTCACAATGTGGGCCATGAATCCTGAACCGCTCTGTCACAATGTGGGCCATGAATCCTGGACCACTCTGTCACAATGTGGGCCATGAATCCTGAACCGCTCTGTCACAAAGTGGGCCATGAATCCTGGACCGCTCTGTTACAATGTGGGCCATGAATCCTGGACCACTCTGTCACAATGTGGGCCATGAATCCTGAACCACTGAACCAGTCTGTCACAATGTGGGCCATGAATCCTGAACCACTCTGTCACAATGTGGGCCATGAATCCTGAACCACTGTCACAATGTGAGCCATGAATCCTGAACCACTCTGTCACAATGTGGGCCATGAATCCTGAACCACTCTGTCACAATGTGGGCCATGAATCCTGAACCACTGTCACAATGTGAGCCATGAATCCTGAACCACTGTCACAATGTGGGCCATGAATCCTGAACCACTCTGTCACAATGTGGGCCATGAATCCTGAACCACTGTCACAATGTGGGCCATGAATCCTGAACCGCTGTCACAATGTGGGCCATGAATCCAGGTATTGTCATCTTGGATTCAGAAGAAGAAGAGGAAATCCACTGATGGAACAATCTGCTCGTTTGGGATGTTCAGGTTCAGCTGATCTCTGTCATCCACAGTTTGTACAATATGTATGAAATAGAAAAACAAAAAATTCTACCATGTCTATTGAATAGACATGCTTTTTAGTTTTTCAATAGTGGAAGCAGCTGGAAGCCGAATGTAAAACTGTATCTGTCGACGCCACAGTCAGTTCACTTGACTTTGCTTTGAACACAACTTATTTTTCCAAACATTCCTTGCTGATGTCACAAGCGCTTGTGTTTAAACTGGGCGAAGGAAAATGGAATCACAGAGCGGCGGGGACCGAGAGAGAAGCCGAGTTTAGTTGTTTCCAAAAACAAGAATATCTTGTAGCCAACTTTTCTCAAACATGCTGCAGTTTTTAAAGTCCATATACACTTTCACAGTTTTCCATACACAAACTTTCTGGAGCTATTGTTTTAGTTTTGCAGGTAGGTAGTCGCTAATCCTGACTCGTGCACATCTCGGTGGTTATGCACAGAAACAACATCCACGCGCTGACGGGCCAAGCGGCCATTGTTCGTGAGCACAATGCACAGTGAGTGGGAGTGTGAAGAGCAGCTGGCCAGAGCGCTCCATCCACGGCCAAACCTGCACAGCAACAACTCACACACTCCAGCGCGCAACTCGTCTACCTGCAAACCGCTGCCAGCCGACACGTCCACCAAGAACAAAGCACAACGGAGGTGTTGTGCGTCTGTGGAATACCAAAAAGTAGGCGACTTGTTCTCGGTTTGATTTTCCGTAACAGCAGATACGCAATGCATTTGAAGTAAGATTACAACTTTAAAAACCTGATGTTAATTATGTCATTGTCAGCTTTATTTGTACATTTACAACACCATCTGCCCAAAGTACTTCACGTGAACAATACATGGTTCAAAATGATAATAACACAGATAATAATAACGTACCGTCAGATTACGCATGTGTCGGCATCTCACGAACCTGAGCCCCCAAACGGTCTAACTTTTAAGGCGACACTACAGGCAAAGCTCTCTCAACATATCGACTTTCATGTGGAAACATCAAACTTGTCCAATCTGCTCTTATAAAAAGAGCATTATTATTATTCTTTCATTTAATCCATTTCATCCATAGATTTCTCTGGGACATTGTAACTTCAAAAGCCGTTTTCGTAGATTACATACATTTTTCTGCCACAGAGACATAAAGATCAGCCTTAAAGTAGCTCTTGCACACACCAAACTTTACAGTCTTGGACTTAACAAGATTTTGACGAAACGTGCAGAAGGATTTTTGATATCTAATTCTAATACTTGGGCCAGAGAATCCGGAGAGAAGCCACAGTAACACGGGGAGGACATGCAGACTCCACCCAGAGAGATCGTGTGATGTTGGGGTGGTCTGGGATTCGAACCTACAATCTCCTTATTGGGAGGCAGAAGCTCCCCAAACTTGATTTATTGAATTTATTATTTTTTTTTTAAATAGAATTTTTAGGACAATTTTCAGTCCAATCTAGTTTACTTAAAAATTAAATAAGAAATCCAAAAATCCCCTTGTAACTAACTAATATATGTACAAAATGAACCAAGAAATTTAAACCTGGTTCTGTCCATTTTTCAGGTTTATATGTCCCAAATATCTGTATTTTTTGCAGTTTTTACACATAAAATGTCTTATTTCTTCATGAAAACATGACATGATAAAAAACTTGTGATATATTTTCTTCTTACATTTATGTGAGTAAACTACAGGAAGTTTCAAATTGATATCTTTAAATCTAAGATTTTTTCCTATTTACCTGTAGTGAAAAATTGCTAAACCGGGATGACATTTGTTAAGTATTTTAGCAAAATTTGAAACATATTTATCAAAACTGCATTTTAGTGAAATTAGTTGTCATAGGCACTTTAAGGCTGATCTTTATGTCTCTGTGAGAGAAAAATGCATTTTAAGAAAACGACCTTTGAAATGACAATGTCCCAGAAATCTATGGATGAAGTGGATTAAATGAAATAATAAAGGGAGGAGCAGATTGGACAAGTTTGCTGTTTCTACATGAAAGCTGATATGTTGAAAGAGCAAACTGACCAAAATGAAGAGTTTTGCTTATGTTATTATTTCTGCAGTGTGACCAGGTGCATAAGACTTGCTTTTAAGCTTGCAAGGGTGAAAAAACAATTATTATTATTATCATCTAAGCCCTCCTGGTGCTTCACTTTTCTGTCCTGAATGAACAGAACAGAACGGCAGGCAATCGTGTGCCCGTGTTCTCAAAACGATCTTGGACTATTTTGTATGGGAATCCGCGCGGGCATTATCTGGTGCTAGAGAAGCAGCGTGTGAGGAGATTTGTGGCGTGCTGCGTTCTGCCTTCCACACTTAAGAGCGGCGCAAATAGGAAGCATACTGTTAAGACAGATAGGAATTGATTCGCTAAATTGCTGCGTGAATCATTTGCTCAGACAAAACGAAAAACAAAACTTTATTTGTTCCTTCAGAGGTACTCGCAGCACTTTATGGAGTCTCTTAATGTTAGTGTGTATGGATCCGCACCGGCCTTGAACTAATACTATGCATCAATAAAGCCATTACCGCAATGTGCTACGGAGGTAATGCTGTTATGAATAGAAAGGAAAAAAGGAGCGTTTCTATTAAAGTTATACTGTGGCCTGAAAGTTTCACAAAATAAAGTATTAATCCAGAAATATAGACACTATTATCAGCAGCTGAAAGAATGCACAGAGCAGGGGTCTCAAACTCATTTTGAGAGGGGAGTGACAATAGAGACAGACTTGAAACCATCTAAAGTACATTTTCCTTACCCTCAAAATCTACATGTAGGAGATTTGAGCGGCCAGAAGTTTTACATTTTTAAGGTATACTTGGTATTTTTTCGAATTTAGAGATGATAATACCTTATAATCCACAAACTACTTTCAAACTAGGTTTTAGTAATAAGCTCATGTTCATATTAATTAAGTAATGTATTATTGGGATTTTAAGCATGTCGGCGTAGCGCTCCATCAGCAGCAGGGGAGGGTCCATGTAGGCGATAATACTGCATTGCATTATGGTAGCTATAGTATCAACGGGATGTATTCGTTTTATTTCTCCTGATCTGGATCACATGGTAATATTAAAGTCTATATCAAGGTTCTCATGATATTCTAATTATGACTGAGTTTGGTGGGAGGGCACCTGAGGTAAATATTTAGCATAGTTTTATATTTGTGAAGTTGCAGTTTGTGAAGAAATTTTGAAAAATAAATGAGGAGATTGTGGGTTCGACTCCCGGACCACCCCAACATCACATGATCTCTCTGGGTGGAGTCTGCATGTCCTCCCCGTGTTCCCGTGGGTTCTCTCCGGGTTCTCCGGCTCCTCCCACCGTCCAAAGACATGACCGTAGTGTATGAATGTGAGAGTGAATGGTTGTCTGTCCATGTCTCTGTCTCTGTGTTTGCTGCGACGAGTTGGCTACAGTCCAGGATGTAACCCGCCTAAGGCCCAAGGTCACTGGGATAGGCTCCAGTCACCCACGACCCCTGAACGGGAATAAGTGGGAGAAAATGAATGAATGTTTAAAATTCCAGGAAGTAGTGCTGAGTACTAAAACAGAACCCCTCTGTGATGTCATCAAAAACCGACGTGCCATTGAAAATACAGACATTTAACAGTCGATTGACACTTTTTTCTGACAGTTTAAATGGTCATAAAATGGTGTTATCAGGTATTATTATTTGTCAAATCATAACTATTAACTACTGTAATTTATATGAATTTTGGCCATTGTTTTCAAACTGGTTGCTAGGTAACCATTTTGCTGTGGAATTACCTCTAACTATGTCTATCTTTTGTCCATGTCCAACCAGGAAGTAACATTACAAACGTTACAAAAACTGTCAAACTAGGGACAAATGGTAAAATCTTGTTTGGTAAAACCTTAAATATAATCTGTTCACTACATTTTAGTGAAAGGTCGTCTAACCTGTCTTTAATGAATCTACTCTTAGAATAGTACTATTGTTTATTATATTGCTTTGCCCAGAATAATTGGTATTATCATTGATGCTATTCTTATTGATACTATTATTTTTATTTATTTTTGCCGTGCTGTCTCTTGAAGTGAAGAGAATAAACTTCTGTGATTGGTTTAGTTTGTGTATGTTTATCCTTTCTTTAAATTACAATCGACCTTGGTATGTTTGTCCTGAATGAATAAGGAGCCATAATGTTTATTTACGTCAGTGTACGTGGTTTGTGATTAGAGTTGGAGGGTAGAGTGAAGTGTCTTACACACATCCTTGGTCGATAATTGAACCGGTTATAGCGCGGTCCACTCCTGTGAAGGGGCAGGCCATGGAGAGGACCAATTAACCGTGCTACTACAACTTACCTATTGTGCTGGAAAACTGAGAAAATAAGTAATAGCTGTAACACTTGACAGTAACCTTGGGTCTTGTGTAGTCCTTCATTCAATTTTTAAATATGTTAAACAGAACAGGAAAACAGACCAGAACATGAGCAGAGAGAGCAGTTGGAAAAAGTGAAAATTAAGGCACCAAAAGACAACAGAAGACAAATTAAGACACATTCGGTCCAAACATCCCATTTTGTCCAAAGTCAAATGTGTCAATTTTCAAATTAAGAAAAACTCTTATGTTGAAAGATATACATTTGAAACTTCTCCTGTAGCTTACTCACATAAATGCAGGAAAAAATGTGTCACAAGTTTTTCATCATGTCATGTTTTCATGTAGAAATAAAGCCTTTTATGTGTAAAAATGGCTAAAACTACACATATTTGGGGCATTTAAATCTGAAAAATGGACAGAACCAGGTTTAAGTGTTTTGGTTCATTTTGTACACATATTGGATGAGGGGAGTTTGGATGTTTTATTTAGTTTTTGAGTAAACAAGATCGGACTGAAAACTGGCTTAATTATTCAAATTCTGCCTCATTTTCATTAGACTTAATTAAATATCAACAAATCCTTCTGTATATTCCGTCAAAAATTGCAAGATTGTTCAGTTTGTACAGAGCTACTTTAAAGGAAAAATATGATGTATTTTTCATATTATTAGCCTTTAAACATGCTCTTGAATACCTTCAATTTGCCATCTCATGTTTTGAAACAAAAATAATGTTTATTATGGACTAAATTAAATGATTTCTCTGCTGTCTGCAATGAGTGCATCCAGCCAGTAGATGGAGCCTAGCACAATATATTCTGCATTTTATATATAGTTATGTTAGCACTTCAAAACATATGAGTAGTCTAGCAGTAACAGTGATCGTGTTTTGAGGCAGAAATGCTCAGAACGAGTCTGGCGATGATTTAAGGACTTAAAACAGCAGAAGATTCTCAGATAAGTGGCGAATGAAATCTGAAAATGGTCACTGATCGAGGGAGTTCAGCAGGAAGTGTGTTTGATGCTCGGAGGGGAGAGGATTTTCTGATAAACAACTGAATGCAACTTCAGGTTTGTTTTTGATGACATTGTTAGAACATTTAAAGCTCCAAAAAGCCACTGTAGCAGAATATTTGTCATTTAAGACTGATCTTTATGTCTCTGTGGGAGAAAAATGCATTTTAAGAAAACGTCCTTTGAAGATTCCCAGAGAAATCTATGGATGAAGTGGATTAATTGAAGTAGAAAAAACTTTAATAAATACATTTTTTGGAGCAGATTGGACAAGTTTGTTGTTTCCACATGAAAGCCGATCTGTCAGAAAACTGACCAAAAAAACAAAAAGTGTGATTTTGTAATTATAATGTCAGTCCAGTCCTCAATCGTCGGTGCAGTTCCATCCATTTCTTGGTGATGGCCTTCTTCACAGTATGCTCCACAGGTTTCCATTTATTGTGTCCATGGCAGGAGTTTTGAGGCCCAAGTACATGAGTCTTATTCCCCTTATTCCAGCTCGACTTGTGTTGTTTTGGCTCTTCCGTTAGAGGAAACAGGGACCTGACAGAGACAATCATTTGCAAGAGAGTGGGCAGAGTTATTCTCCCGTGGCCCAGAGAGTCGTAGTGAGTAAAACTGGTTTATTTCTTCACACAAAACAGAAACGCACATGCTGGTGGTGTAATGCTGCTTTTGTTCAATTGAAGTTGTAAGAAAATACGCTTAAACATCATCTTTTCTCTGCTTAATTTACCACATAGACCTCATAATATTATCCTTTATTTCATTGCCTTTGCACAGATTTTTTTTCACCAAAATCAAGAACAAAGCAAAGCAAAAAAACGCTGCAAACTGATGAGAACTACGGGCTATAAAAAAGGAACGGATCAATGTACAACAGCAATTATTTTCTTCAATGAAAGTGGATCAGAGCGGATAGAGCTCCTGCCTCACAATAAGGAGATCGTGGGTTTGAATCAGACCAACATCACATGAAACTGTAGCTTTTCCAAAACTCTGCAGCCCGCATCATCACCAGGACGCCCTCCCACCATCACATCACCCCCATCCTTCAACAGCTTCACTGGCTCCCCATAAAACAACGGATTAACTTCAAAATTCTCCTAACCATGTTCAAAGCTATTCATAACCTGGCTCCACCGTACATCTCTGACCTCCTCCACATCTCCACTCCCTCTCGCTCCTCAGCTCTGGAACTCTCTCCCTCCTGACCTCCGCAACATAGACACCCTTCCACTTTTCAAATCCAGACTCAAAACTCACCTGTTCAGACAATCCTACACCACAGAACTCAGTCACTCCAACACCATCATCCAGTTCTGTTTGTGGGTTTTATTCTGTTGTTTTTATTTCTTGTTGTCATGTACAGTGTCCTTGGGTGTTTTGAAAGGCGCTTATAAATGAAATGGATTCTGTATTCTTATTCTTTTTATTATTATTATTATTATTATGATCTCTCTCTGGGTGGAGTCTGCATGTCCTCCCCGTGTTACTGTGGGTTCTCTCCGGGTTCTCCGGCTTCCTCCCACCGTCCAAAGACATGCACGTGTAGGTCAACTGGCAACTCCAAGTGAATGAATGTGAGAGTGAATGGTTGTCTGTCCATGTCTCTGTGTTATCCCTGTGGCCACTGTCCAGAGTGTACCCCAAAGTCACTGGGATAGGCTCCAGTCACCCGCGACCCCTAACAGGAACAAGCGGTAGAAAATGAATGAATCAAAGTAGAAACCTGGCCGTTTTTTGGTGTATGGTTAAAACTGAGGCTAAAGTTTTCTGTGGGGGTTTGAAGATTGTTGAAATTTGGCGAAAACCCTGGCAGGCTAGTTGGTTGGGAGTGAAAGAGCTCAGTGCAGAAGGAAGGAAAAGTCTTGCCGCTAAAATACGATATAAAGTAAATTGATTTGTGTAAAATGTTCAATGTTCATGTGACCAACAAGGCAACGCTGCACCATTTCTGATAATCCAAAGGGCATAGTCTTTCTATTCACTTTTAATAATTATAGTAGCTTGACACGAAATATAAGATTCACAAAGGTAGTCTCCACAAAAGATGTCCTTGTGAAGGCTCGGCACACAGAAGACTGAGGTGTTCTTATCTCGTGCATTTCCATTGAAACCGTCTTATGTTGATGTATTGAATAGTGACACATGACCAAAAGCTGCAAACTGTGAATGACTGCCGCGTTTTATAACATCAAGCAGCAAAACAATTTTAAAGAATACAGTTCATACACAGCAAATGGAATACAAACCTTGGAATCTACTCCTGGTGTGAAAACAACAACACTGAAATGTCACTTTTTAAATTGCTATTTTTTTTTTTTTGAGTCACCAGTCAATTCTAAAGGGGTTTTTATTATTTATGTGTGTATGTGTGTGTATTATCAAAAAATAAAAAGGCAGAAAAAGGACAAAACAAGTTTATTTATTTTTTTATTTAAACACATAAAACACAGAACATGGAACACAACCCAGACAGTTAGGAACTAATACAAACGCCGCTCCTGTTCTTCTTCTGGCGGAATGCAGGCCTGCTTATGTAAACAAGACATAGCTTCTTTTTTTTTTGCTTATTCCCTCCCTTTTCTGCACCTCTACGCCACATTTTAACATCTCTTTATGAAATGCGTTGGGTCTGGATAGAGTTGATTGCTGTAGGCACTGAAAAAATATGACTTTGGGTCTAGAGGTGCAGGTGTCCTGCATCGTAAACAGGAAGCAGCTGGTGCTAATGCATGCTAGCTTGTTTTGCTAACTTTGTAAGCTCAGCAAACAAAGTTATTGTCTCTGGAAATACAACCGTTTTCACAAGATCAAGTCAGCATTTGGGGAGGAATGATTATTTTGTCTTTACATTAGCTTGTTGCCACTTCATTCTCACTTGAGTCTGCGTTCTCTTTTGTTCTCTCTCGTCCAATCATCTCGCTCTTAACCGCTCCGTACTCACGGCCCCCTTCTAGACCTCACTAGCAGTCTAGTTCTCACCACTTTATAATCTATGGTTGTGGTATATCTGCCATTGCTGCATTTTTTTAGTTTGTTTGTGTCTCTCACTTAAAAACAGTACTTTAATTGCTGCCAGCCCTGTGTATGTAATGTACACAGTGTACACAATGTAAACTGTTCTCAATAGAAAATGTAAATCCCCGGTCTGTCACTGCTTCTATTGTCTCTTTGTGTCTCTCTGTATTCCACATCTACTGCCAAACCAACCCATCACAGACTGCGCTCCTGAAATATCACACTGAGGCTGCAGGTGTGACTTTGGCCTGGACCCTCGGCTTTGTGGGAGCTGATCGTACCTCGTCTTCCAGCTGTGTTTTACTGTGAGACTTCCACAATTACAAGTCCACGCTCCACAAAACATCCAAAATCGAACATTCTCAGCAAAGTCTGTCATCTTTTTTGCAACCATAAAAACTGTCCAAGGTCCTGAAAAATCTGATAAGCGAGACATGAATGCCAATAGTGTTACATACAAAATTGTTATTACTCTTTCTGCTTCCTGCTGTACAGATGTTGCCGCGACGTCTGAAGGTTTGAAGTGTGTCATTCATCCATGTTTAGCATGTTTTTGTCAGGTCCTTCTTTTATTTTGCGTTGCCAGGTGTTAATCATATACCACATACAATACAAAATGGACTTTTTTGAACATTTAGCCATGTTATAACAATGTTTCCTAATCAAAAACATACCTTGTGTTGAATTAAGCCTCATTCACGCTTGTTTCATTCATCCTCTTTATGAGGTCCTCTCCATTATGTAATTTATTCACATTCATGACGTCAGTGGTCGAAATCTCAAAGTACATAAACTGTTGCCAAAATCAATTGGAGCATTTCTGCGTTCATTGCAACTGCATGCTTTTATTAGCATGTGTGGCCATGTAGCCTATTAGCTAGCTTTTTCACACAATGATTACCGCTGCTGTCAGTAGATAACAAACAGCTAACAAAAATTCTAGATGAGGGAGCGCCTGACTGATGTAAAGTAATGTGCGCTTTCAGTACATACATTATTTTAAAGGAGCTGCACCTGACTTGTTGAAACGCGACTGTTTTGAAACGCGAAAAGCAGAACATGTTTTTCACGTTTAGGTAAATTAGAAATTACGTTAGTCACATACATAGACCGTACATATCAGTGGACTAAGGGATTGTGACGTCACCCATAGCATGAAGCCCATCGCGGCTAGCAGTTATAGCGGCTAAAGCGGAGCCAGACTCCATATTTGGAAATCCGAGTGCATATCGTGGCAACCACACGGACTAATCATGAGCGCGGTTGCTAACGGTATCCGCCCCTCGGCGAGAGGAGACGGCGGCAACCGTACACGGCAACGTGCGGCGCTAGCTGTCAATCAAACCTGTTGCTAACACGAGCGAAAACGGCCCCTGGAAAAGGAAGCACCTGATTGGTCAGTTATTATTGCTAATAACTTGATTTATGAACAACCAACGAGAAAAAACAAAACACCCGATTCATGTAGAGTGAGTCAAAACAGACATTTTAGTTCCAAGATGGTGAGCTTGACAGAAACAGTTACAGAGTAAAGGGCACCAGTGTCCCAATAGAAAGTGAATGGCAGCTCGGCTTTATGGAGCCAAGAGCGCCTCCATAGCTGCTTCCTATTTGGAACGCGGCGGCTAGCATGCTAACACGGTCCACTGATATGTACGGTCTATGGTCACATATCACTCACTTTTCTAATGCAGTCCCAGCTACTTAAATATTCACCACCAAGAGTTTATAAGCACTTTTCACCAGTCTGGTAGCCCAAAGCATCACGTACAATCCCAGGTAAAGCTAACAAACATTAGCATGCTAACAGCCACTTCCTCGAAAACTAAAACACTCGCAGATGCTTTTACAATATATCTGTACTAGAGCAGAACAGATTTTATTTTATTACATGCAAAAAAAAAAAAATTTAGCACATGGACCAGTTCTTTTTACATTTCAAAACAGAAAAAAAATGTTTACTGCCCCTTTAAGTTCTGAAACATGAGAAACAAAGGAAAGGTACAAACAACAAAAATAACATGTATCCTTTATATTCCATACATCTTCAACAGACTAATTCTGAATTAAAACAGCTATTACTGCTATTCCTTCAATATGTGCCAGTTTTCAAGACTCTTAACAGGCCTGGTTCGTATATTTGAAATGTTTTTGGCGCAGTGGCCCCTGGGATGAGTTTTAAAGCGACTAAATGATGCAGATAAAAGTTGTGGAACAAACAGGAGCGGGGGTTGGAAGTAAACTCTTCAACAGTGGAACGCTCATTATCCCCAGTGTGCAAACACCAACTCACTGCTGGGGAGAGTAGACTGTGAAGCTGGTACATGCTGCACTTACAAGCAAACTGAGACAACATGTCCCGCAGTAACACCAAGGCAACACAATCTTTCACTAAAGTTACACGGAACTTGGGCTTTATTTGGGGCGTTTTTAAAGACTTTTGACCGTTTTGCATTGGCATTTCCAGTTTTACAGGTTTAAATAACGTACATGTGTGTGTGGGAAGAGAATTCGCCGCGTGTCAATATAATGTCCTGTTCATTCGCTGTGGAGCAAAGAAACTCAAATGAGGCTAAGTTCAGATGCAATTGCCCAACAAGGTTCATTTAGTCTTCCAATAAACCGGGATGAGGGGATTTTTTTTCTCTTGCACACCTGGGATACCGTCCTAAAGAAGTCAGACTGCAGATGGCGCTGTCGTCCTACCTCTACCGTTAAGACTGCGTTAAACTGCGCCAAAACCTGTGTAAATCAGCCGACAAGACACTTTGAGTGACACTCTGATGAAGATTGCAAGTGAAACTGTCAGGTAAACTGAACAAACACTGGTCTAAAATAAGAGCCTTTAGATTTAATTATCATATGTAAATGTTTGATTGAGCTTACAATAGATTGATTCATTGATTGGCTTTATTTGGAGCTCATGACAGACACATTAGGTTCAAAATTACACATACATCATCCTTGTACACGTACAATCAGACGGGTTCATACACAAGTTCATACAGGATTGCGCCCATATTTGAAAGTCCACCAAGCGTCCATATTTCTCAAGTAAATGCAAGTAAACCATGCTAGCTTGAAATGGAGTGGGAAGAAGAAAAGCTTATTAACTCCCAGTGATTTTGCAGTAAAGATACATTTGATTTTACATTAATTTTCCAGAAAAAAGGATCTCGCATTTGGTTCTGTTGTATATTTTTTATCAAAACTAGGAAATATAATATGAATGCAAACTATTTTCATTTTAATTTTTACCACAAACAATTTGATCATGTGTGTAAGGCCATCTGATGGAAACAGTGGGGGTTGAATCATTTTCATATGAAAAATTGGCAATATGGCAGTGAATGGCAACATGCTGTGTAATAATGACATAGTACGCACGGTTGACATGGGTGTGGTTAAGAATGGCTCAAATGATTGAAAGGCAGATCAGAGAAATGCATTCTCGTGTCCGTCGTACAAGTAAAAAAGAAAGTAATTATTCAGGACTGAGAAAAAGAGTGGATTCCTGCTGAATCCCAGAGTGTACAAAAATCTGTGCACAGATGTCGTCGGTATTTTTGACTCGTGCTACAAATATGCAGCTGTGACTAGAACATCCCTCCATTGTCTGATGCGCTCTGACCCTCCTGAATTCAAGCAGAGTAGTAGGATTAGCTTGCCAGGAAAACTAAACTTTACTTTTTACTTTTGTACAATTTGTTTATAATTATTGTACAATGGGCCTAAGTTTTTTTTTGCCAAAGAAATTATACTCATGCCTGGATCATTTGGATTAGAAAAGAGCTAATACAAAAAGTATAAGCAATTTAGTTGTCTCTGTTAAAGGAATAATGAAGAGTTGTTTCCGTGTACACAGTAGTTGGTTAATAGCAGCCAATCACAGCAGTCGTTGCGTTGGAAAATGCACACACTTGCAGAATCAACACTACAATAGCTCCAAAACAATCTCCTCCTGCTTCTAATGGATCATCTCACGTCAAAGACACTCTGATTGTCTGCCACAACAATCTGCCCAACCACTACATGTCCAATCACAGGCTCAGTGTGAAGAGGCTTTTAAACTGCAGGAAGCTCTAAGTGGAATTTAGTGATATCCACCTGGAGCGGATACTATAGAAACTACCTCCTCCTCAATGCTGTAGAAATGAACTATAGGAAAAAAGGACTATCTACATGAGTTAAAATGGCTTCCATATCGGATCTTGAATGAATGTTTGGGTGCCTGATTTTGCAAAAGGAGGAAGTATGTATCTAACTCTCCCACAAACCCTTTAACACATTGTCAATATTCCTACGCAGGAATTATTGAGCCTGTGCATGACTTTAGAGCAGCTTTTTATCAGATGCCGAAGTGAAACTGGGGCGGTCTGCCAAAGCTCAGTCAATCAGAACGCTGCTCTCACTTCCAGGTTACGATAAAAGATACAGATAAAATACTTTACTATAAAATGCAGACATAAAATGCAAAACACAAATAAAATCTGATAAAATGCAGACAGTACATAGAAGTCTGATTTGGTCGCAAAATCCTGCTTTTACGAGATACTATTCACCGTATTCCGCCCTGCTCACGTTTGCCTCTTTTTGCCACAGATCCGCACATTTGTAGGACCAGTACTTCCGGTTTGAAAAGAACTCCATTCCCATTAATGAACAAAGGAAAAATCTCGCCGGAAAGACGTTATATAAAGCAATAAACGCAAACCCTTTGTGTAAAATGTTCAATGTACACGTGCAATAACAAGTCAACAATGCACCGATTTCCTGGCCTGAAAATGGCTCTGTAGTTTCTGTTGAGCTCGTGTGCTCTGTGTAAAGTAATACAATGGAAAAAAGATGGTGGCGCCCACAGCAACTAAAACAAGGTCAATATGGGAGTAAAAAGTACATTTACACATCAACACAAAAAAGTTGGCGACCAGCTTCAAGGAATTTCCGACTTTTCTTTTTTCAAGCATCTTGTGGAAAAAGAAATTTGCACTTCACTTCAAATGTGCTTGAAAATCTTCCAAGCAGTGGCAGAAAATTTGCATGAAAAGCCCACACGCATGTACGGTGAACTGAGTAAATGATCCTAAAGGACACATATTCTGCTTTTTTGAGCTTTTAACCATGTTCTAACAATGTACCGTCATCAAAAACACACCTGAAGTAGCATTCAGCTGCATTCAGGCTGTTTTGAGGAATGTTTATTAGAAAATCCTCCCCCTCCGCAAAAACAAGTAGAAGCAAAACACTCCCTTGATCCGGGACGTATTTTCTGATCATCTACGTCACTCATCAGAGAATATTCCACTGTTTTAAGTCCTTAAATCATCGCTAAACTCATTTCTGAGCTGCATTATAACATCTTTTCAGCACCAATTTCACTCGATTGTATATAGCGCTGGCGCCATCTGCTGGCTGGATACACACAGTAATTTCATACTGGCTGATAAAAACAAGTAATTGGATGAATAAGAAACTTTTTTTTTTTTTTTTAAACATGAGATGGCAAATTTAAAGGTACTCAAGAGCATGTTTAAAGGCTAATAACAATATGAATAATGCAGAATATTTTTCCTGCAAAAACTAATGTCCTACAAATTAACTTTGAATCTAAACTGCAAAAAGTACTAAACATTCAGAACATACATCATTATAACTTCGGTTGATGATCCTCTTTTGCCGTGTCTGTGGTCTGGAGGTCTGTGGAGGAAGCCTCGGTCCGGACTGTTGCTAGGGAACAACACAAAGCATCTGAAGCATCGCACCTTTGCTCGTGTGAGATCCTTCCGGGCGTCTCCTGCTGTGAGACTCTTACATGACGCTCAGTGTGCTGACGACAGAGAGAGGACAGGCTTTGGAGGAAAAGAAGTGTGTTAGCGGAGCGTCAGGTCGCCGAGGGAGAATAACATACCTGTTTGCTTTTTCGCAGGAAAAAACAAACACAACATTGACTCTTGGATATTGTTCTAATTCAAGTCACACACCGAGTTGGGAAACTGAATACGACAGGATCAACTGAGATGTCAAAGTTTTACCAAAAATTTAGCAGAAAGTTTTATTTTAGTTTGTAGTTTTTTTTTTATAAAAAACAGCTATGAGGTACATCTAAAATATATCTATGGGATTAGAAAATGTAATATTATCCATTATGGCCCAGATTTACTAAGCGTTTGAACTGGCGCAAATAGGTTGTGCGCGCTAAACTGCAGTCTATCTCAGGCTGCAACGCAAATTTAGCACATGGGACCTAATGCATATGCAAAACAGGACAATTTTTCCCCAACGTGCAAAACTGGAGGCAGAGAAAATGCAAATGTTTTGTGGGCCTCGTTTGATTTATTAAGAAGATGAGGAGCAGAACTGTGTGAAAATTAAGCAAGTCCGAAAAGCAGGTGTTAAACTTTTGCGCAGAACAGACTATTTTACATTTTACTTGTCAGTGTGCCGTTAAAATTTGTGTTTGGCCTCTTCACAAATACAAATAGACCTACTACAAAATAATGTGTTGTTTTGATGGAGGGGAGAGGTTAAAAGAACACACTTTACCTGCGGCACTTTGGCCTGGATTCTCACTTTTCTGCGTGGAGTTTGCACGTTTCTTCCCGTGACTGGGTGGGTTTCTTCCAGGTGCTCCGGTTTCTCCCATCAACCCGAAACATGCACAAGAAGGTCAAATATTTCAAGACCATCACAAAGATCTGGAGGATGGATCAAATGCCGAAGACACATTTGCCGATGGGGACAATTAAGTTTACCAGATCCCTTAGCTCTACCTATGATGTCACAAAACTGGTCAATTTGGAAGCAAGTGTTTTTGTGAGGCTCAGATGGGGAGGACTTAGTACACAGGATTCCTCAAAGTGTGAATGAAGCTAAATACAACCGCATGTGTGTTTTTGATGAAGAACCAATATTATAACATGCTTGAAAACTCAAAAAAGTGAATTTTGCATAATAAGTGTCCTTGATCAGCAACGATAAGGGCGCGAGGTCGCCTATCCATAAGATCTGGTGAGCCCTTCTTCAGAAAATTTGCGTAGTGTATCTTTACTGGCACATTTGTGATGGACTGACATAGGGTGCAAATGCTAATGAGGTCATCAGCAGTGATGAGGGAGCAACAGCCAGCTATCAATAGAACAATAGATCTAAGACTATAATCACAGATTAGCCACAGGTGAAACTGGGCAGGGCCAACTATTAAACTAACAAAGGCAGGCCAATTATCAAGTTTCAAGCGACACTAGTAAACAAACAATTTACCAAACAAAAAACAGGCATTCAGTGACTCCTTCCTGTGGGCAGGACTCTCACTACTTAGAGTAGCATATAAGCCTGAGTTCCCATACCAGCTCTCTGATTGACAATGACTTTTGGATAAAAGTCGAAACGTCTCGATCTTCAAACGGCGTCCGGATGACAACCCTTGAAACCTTTTCTACCCTGACATAGGGTGCTTTCACATTTGACGTTTTTTTTGTCCTATATTCCTAAATTAAGCCAATTTTACTCCTGTCTTGGGGTTCGTTTTAGTCCTTGTTTAGTTCTATCCAGGTCCAGGTTTAGTATTGGATTTAGTCATACATTAGTCCCAATTTTAATGTGGTGAATGTGAACGTACCCGTCTGATTTTTGTGATAATAAAAACAGTAACACAAAATATGAATCCATTTTGTCTATATCGCCTACTCCAATTTAGAACATTTAAGTTGTGTGAAAAATGAGAGCAGCACCAGGCTTGAACTGCAGGACTCCAGGGAGGAACTGTCTCCCAGCCTAAACGGGACTGACTATTTCCACAGGCGAAGATAAAACCACTAAAGTTCAACAAGTTCAAGCTGCACTCTTCTCTCCAGTGCTCTAGACCTTCCCCCGAGCTCCGACACAAGCAGCATCGAGATCAACAACACCCAGATTGTGAAGCTCATCGAGTTGTAACGCCACGGACGGTGAAAAGATCTTATTCATGGGGTTCACTTCGCGTTTGCGGATGCCATTTTGAGGACTTCGGAACATAAGAATACATTTTGATGTTGTTGTATTTACTATGGCAATGGACCAAAATTGTCATCAAATTGAAACCTGTGGACATAATGTATCATTGACTGTACGATGGCTTTGGGATTTTCTTTGTTTGTCCTTCTAGAACAAATGAGTGGATATAACTTGAGAGAGGAATTCCTTTAACATGATTCCACAACACAGAACAATGATAAGTTTGTGCACTAGAATAAATGGGGTGAAACTGATCTGAAAGAAGTTTGTTAGCGGAGCGTCAGGTCGCCGAGGGAGAATAACATACCTGTTTGCTTTTTCGCAGGAAAAAACAAACACAACATTAACTCTTGGATATTGTTCTAATTCAAGTCACACACCGAGTTGGGAAACTGAATACGACAGGATCGACTGAGATGTCAAAGTTTTACCCAAAAATTTAGCAGAAAGTTTTATTTTTGTTTTTTTGGGGGGGATGAAAAACTAGCTATGAGATACATCTAAAATATATCTATGGGATTAGAAAATGTAATATTATCCATTATGGCCCAGATTTACTAAGCGTTTGGACTGGCGCAGAACAGGTTGTGCGCGCTAAACTTGAGCAAAAATGTGTGCAGTCTCTCTTAGGCTGCGGCAAAGATTTAGCACATGGGACCTAATGCATATGCAAAACAGGACAATTTTTACCCAACGTGCAAAATTGGAGGCAGAGAAAATGCAAATGATAATGTTTTGTGGGCCTTGCTTTTGCGCAGAACAGACTATTTTACATTTTACTTGTCAGTGTGGTGTTAAAATTTGTGTTACAAATAGACCTACTACAAAATAATGTGTTGTTTTGACGGAGGGGAGAGGTTATAAGAACACACTTTACCTGGGACACTTTGGCCTGGATTCTCACGTTTCTGCGTGGAGTTTGCACATTTCTTATCAACAACACCCAGATTGTGAAGCTCATCGACTTGTAGCGCCACAGACGGTGAAAAGATTTTATTCATGGGGTTCACTTCGGATTTGCGGATGCCATTTTGAGGACTTCGGAACATAAGATACAATACTTTTTGACGTTGATGTATTTACTATGGCAATGGACCAAAATTGTCATCAAATTGAAACCTGTGGACATAATGTATCATTGACTGTACGTTGGCTTTGGGATTTTCTTTGTTTGTCCTTCTAGAACACATGAGTGGATATAACTTGAGAAAGGAATTCCTTTAACATGATTCCACAACACAGAACAATGATAAGTTTGTGCACTACAATAAATGGAGTGAAACTGATATGAAACAATATCTTAAAGGAAAAATATTCTGCATTTTTCATATTGTTATTAGCCTTTAAACATGCTCTTGAGTGCCTTGAATTTCCCATTAAAAAAGTTTCTTATTCATTCTGTGACCTGTGTTATCAGTCACTAAAATGACATTTATTGAGAGCATCCAGCCAGCAGATGGCGCAAGCACAATATACAATCTGGTGAAGTTAGCGCCGAAAAGACTTCATTGTTCGGATTTGCTGCAGCAGTTATCGTGTTTAGAGGCAGAAATGCTCAGAACCAGTTTAGCGATAATTAAAGGACTAAAAACAGCAGAACATTCTCGGATAAGTGATGTATGAAGTCTGAAAATACGTCCCGGATAGAGGGAGTGCGCACGACGTGTGTTTGACGCTCGGAAGGGGGAGGAATTTTGAATAAACATTCCTAAAACAGCTTGAATGCAACTGAATGCTACTTCAGGTATGTTTTTGGTGACAGAACATTGTTAGAACATGGTTTAAATCTCAAAAAGCCACTGTAGCCGAATATGTGTCCACTAAAGGGTTAGAGAGAGCAAGTAATGAGTTAGAAAGGTTTAAATACCTACTTTCACTGTTAACTACCCACGCTCTAACTTTGAATTTCCTTCCGCTTCTCCGGGGCCATGTCGCGGAGGCAAAAGCCTGAGCAGGGACTCCCAGACTTCCCTTTCCTCATACACTTCCTCCAGCTCTTCCAGGGGGATCCCGAGGCGTTCCCAGGCCAGTCATTAAGATCTTGTGCTAAGCGTTGTGTCAGGACTATAAAGTTTAAACTGTGCACGTTTTGGGTTCTACTTTAAGACAGAGCTTATACACCGACTGGTCACAGAATATAAAGGTCACCCGTTCTAATATTTGGTTGGAGCACCTTCAGCTTTGATTACAGCACACATTCACCGTGCCATTGTTTAAATACGCTTCTGCAATGTCAAAAACTTTATTTCCACCCAATGATGCAATCGTTTTTCACCAAGATCTTGTATTGATGATGGAGTGTTTGACGACTACACAAAGCCTTCTCCAGCACGTCCCAAAGATTCTCAGTGAGGTTCAGATCTGGAACTGGGAAAACCTGGACTCATTAGACCACAGCACCTTCTTCCTTTGCCCCTGAGTCCAGCCTTGATGCTTTGGAGCAAATTGCAGCCTTTTTTGGGGTTAGAGTCACTCATTATGGGTTTTCTTACGACTGCACAGCTTTTCAGTCCCAATCCCTCGAGTTCCCTTCGCATTGTTCTTCTGGAAATGCTTTTACTTTCACTACAAAACATGAGTCGTTGTTTTTCTCCTCGCGATCATTCGACCAGCGTTATTCCTTGAGTTTCTGCAAACGCTTTAGATGTTTTCTCTGCTCGATGCGAATGATTTGACCCTTCCCAAACACAATGACTGCTTTTCCACGACCACAGGATTCGTCTTTCCACGTTTGTTCCAGAACTGAGAGGCCACTCACTGCATCAGTTGGGTTTAAGTACCGTGTTGCAGCTGAAAGACAATCACCTGCAGCAATTATCCAACAGGAGGAGAGGACATATTTGCTTTGTTGAATCCATTTTATTTTTTTATTTTTATTTTTTTGTCAGGCAGTTTGTATGTAGAATACGACTATAAATGAATGCAGATTATTTATTTGTCAGAATCTGTTTTTAATATTCATGCTTAAATCATTACATGAGCACAATAACAACTTGTTCAAGGAGTGTTTTACATGTCACTGTACAAAAGTAGCCTTGTTTACATCTTAAAAACACTTGCAAAAAGAAAGTCGGTAGAAAGAACAAAGCAGTTATGTAAAGCAATAATTATTAGGCTGATACGACAGGAAGAGTTAGTCCCCAGAAAACAATTCATGTAAATGAGTTTGACTTCAAAGCGAGTCTGGAGCTGGGAGGCTGCGAAGCTCCAAGCGCTTTAAAGACGTCTGTGGTTAAGCGGACATTTTTGGGTTTAATCCCAGAGCCGGTGCAAAGGCAGAAAACCCCTTTAGTTCCACTGCCGTATTGATTGTTGCAGAAATGTCTCGCGTGGATTAGACTGAAGGATAGCAGGGGACAAAACAATCACTCCTACCAAGCCGCAGTTAAATGACAATAACAAACTCGTGCACTGGGCGCTGTTCAAATGCATTTGGCTTAACTCGAAACACAGACGTCTGTATTTGGCACAGCGGTAATCAGTGTTTCAGCAATGAGACAACTGAGTAATATATATCTGCTTCAGGATGCCAGGTTATTGGAAAGAAAACTGTAACATTGTAAAAAATGGTAAATTCATTGTATGCACTAGGGACTCGTTGATTAATAACTGACTTTTGTGCTTAATGTCTATATAAAACTGTGATTTTACTTTACCACAACTTTGTTTTTTGAGGTTGCGAAGCTAAGCATTAGATGAGCCAAAAGGTCATTTTAACTTCTTGATAGTTTAAGGTCCCGTATTATGCAAAATCAACTTCTGGGAGCTTTTAATCTTCTCTTAGTGTTATCTAAGTCTCAAAACAACTCCCAAAGTCTTTATTTCTTGTATCTGTGTATCAATTATCTTTAAGATTTTGAAACAGGGGGTGGGGTTTTCTAAGAGTAAATGTGAAGCACTGCTGTGATGACTCTCTTCCTCTCTGTCCAGATCATATTAAACTTCGATGGTCTGTACAAGCAACATTTACATCAGAAATGCACTTGTGTCTCCCATTCACAGTTTGGGACAATATGTATGTGACTAAAATGACCATGATCACAAGTTATTTTTGCCAACGTTTACTTGCTGAAAGCCCCTAATGATTGGAACAACTTGCTCTGTTCAGTCCGACCAGTTAAATCTCTTCATCCATTTAAGGCATGAGTTATTAAACATTTACAAACTACCTGCTACAATTTGTTGTCCAGTTGTTGTCCAATTAGAAATAGGACAACAACTCAGTTTGTCCTATATCTAATTTGCATTTATTAGATATGTTGAAGTCACTGTACATGACAATTAAGTTTAAGAGTACTAAACTTAGAGAGCCATGTGGTTTTATATGTGTGTATATGTGAATGTTGTCTGTTAGTTGCGTGTTTGTTGTCGTTGTTGGTTTATTTTCTTTCTCCCCACTTGTATTTTTGTTATCTAACGCTTTATAATAACTACATGTATTCCTGTCTTAATAAAGCATAAACAAAGGCTTAATTCATAGTTAACACATAGTTTGTTAAGAATGATTTAGGATTAGTAACTATTCAACTAATAATCCAACCCTAATTCCTAACCCCAACCCTAACCTTAATTAAGTAGTTACTAAGCCTGAATCATGCTTGATAAACTATTTGGTCATGATGAATTAAGTCTTTGTTAATGCTTTTTTTAAAGGCAAAATACAGTGTAGTTATTATAAAGTGGTACCGTTATCTGTACCTTGTTATGTAAAAGACCCCCATGCAAACTATATATCTTACATCTCAAGAGGCTATCCTAAATAAATAAACAATACAATAACGTATATATTAAAAATATATTTATATAAAAAAAAATACCACAGGCGCTTGGATTTAATCTCAGCGAGTAGAAAGTATATATACATATTGCCGGGGAGACAGCAAGCTGAAGCTTATCATTTCTGATTTCCGTTGAGTGTGGAATATAGGAGGGGTTGTACAATGAAACAGGAAATATAGCATAATATGGCGCCTTTAGAAATAGACTGGAGTTTGTATAAACTCCATTCCGACCTCTCCAGCCCCATCATTAAGACACGGCGACATCTCAGCTCTTCTCTTTCCTCTGTCTATGATCCAGATTCTCACTGCAGCGACAATAATACGCCAACAACACAAAAACTTTCTACAACAGCAGGTGGCATTACAGGCAAAACTGTACGGGCAGGACTTTTGTAAATATGTGTTTCACCTCAGTAGTTATCAATCAAATCTAGTCCTGAGTGGGACATGAGCTCGAGGTGTCACATAAACAAACAGACTACAACTTTATAGGCGCAGATACATGCTGAGATACTTTTTTTTTTTTGTAAATTTGAAAGAGCCTTAAAAGCCCCTGCCTGGCCACCAAAGATTAGAGTCTTTCCCATATTTTATTTTACAAAGTGGTGTAGTTTGGGCCGTAAGGAGTTCCGATTGGTCCAAACAAGTATGGCAGTTTTCAAGTGAGAAAAGATGACCAAACAGCATTGTGGATTTCGGCTGAATCAATGACTGCTGCACTGCATGTTGATTGAGTAGCTAGAAGTTACAGCCCTGAGCTAGAATAGTTTTGCCTGGGATCCAGAATATCCATTTCTCCAATACTTCGCCAAGAGTGAGTCTCTTCACCCCTCCCTCTGCCGTGCCCCGAGTCAAACTCAATTTAGAACAGAATCAAACTTTTAACAGAGTTTTGTGCTTCGCTCATTGATTCTGCAGAAATCAGTGATGTTTTTCATGTGATTATTTTTCTTCCTGTTTTAATACAGTCTAACCACGCTTCCCTGATTGGCTAATCCACTTGTCAATCCTGCCTGTCTAAACTCGGGCTGATGAAACAGGTATCGACCAGACTGATATCGATCTGTATCAAAAATATTGAGAGATATCCTTCTGGACTTTTGAACCAAATATTAGTCGTACCCCAAGGGAGGAGTTATAACCTGAAACTGCTCTGACTTTGCTTACCAGTCATAACCTCTCCATTAGGGCGCGACTAATCTAGCTCGAGGCAGAAGAATACTAGCTTCTCAGACAAGTAACTTCAGATTACAAGCGACTTCCAGATGCCAGATCAAAGTGTCCAGATGACTAACTTTGAAGCCATTTATATATTATCTATTTATCTTTATTTAACCAGGTAAGATCAAAACCTCTTTTTCAAGGTGACCTGGGCCAAAGAAAGTACATGCAGCACAAAAAAGAGACATTCAATCTTCTAAAATTGTGCTCATTTTCTCTCGTGTATGAAAACAATTACTCCAAACACAAAAAAATGCTGAGATTACATTTTCTTGTAACGGGACAGACATGAGGGAACCCCCAATACACATTTACTGTCAACGTTTAAAACGACAACACGTGGCAGCCAAGACACCAACAAATAATGTATAATGCAGCATACACTACCATGTTAGCTCACCGCTTAACTCCATTATGCACATTTGTATTTCATTAAGCCTGGGTCAGTGAACAATGGGATGGTGTTAGCGTTTGACTTTTAATGGAAAAGTTGCATCAAGACTTCTCTGCAGTTCTTTGTTTTTCTAAAATATCCTTTAATTATGTTTCTTTAAAAAAAGTCTTTCTGACCTGATTTCCTTTTGAGCAACAACTAAAGGTCATAGTTGCTATGTGTGACCTTAAAAGGCTGCCGTGTAAATTTGAAGGGCCTGAACCCCAAACTGAGCAATCATCATGGAAACAAACAGGCGACACCACTAAACCAGGTATTTTTTGGTAATAAAACCATCGCTAATTGAATAAATGAAAGCTAAGTTTACATCGTGCCATGGAACATTTTTATGAGTCAAGCAGGTGATGGACCCCACACCATAAAAGTTACATAATGCGTCTTTATTAACCCCGCAGTAGATCGATCTAATTTGTACGTAAAGACTACCCCAACACAATTTTAGCCGTTAGTCAGACAGATCCACCTCATCCCTATAATCATCTATTATTTTGTCTGAAAAAGCCCATTATCCTGGTTATTATGTTATCACTCTGTATCATGTGTCACAATGGCCCTTTTGCCAGCAGTGACTGAGGACAGAACATTTCACAGCTCCACAAATCCGTCCAGGAAAGCAATGTTTGTCTGCGGCAGGCTCGCAGCAGGTGGGGAGAGAGCAGTGAGGCGTGCTGCCAGGGTCCTGCCTGCGAGGGGCGCCGTACCGGGCCAAAACACAACTATCCACCACCACTTCCACCATCCGCTCCCCCTCTCTCCTCCATCACAGCCCAGCCCGGCACAATGACACTGCTCTGGGCAAGCAAAGCCATTGTCTAACTGCTACTGTCTCCAGGCCTGCGATAACAAAAGGAGTCTTTGTCAGCTGCTCCATCAATCAGGTGTGGGCAATAATCACCTCATGATGGAACACTTGGAAGAGTAAGTGGCTGCCAGAATGTGGAAATACAGCGACGTAAATGTGCAAATAGAATGGAGCTGCGGGGATCACCGCGGCAGAGGGTGGCATCTGGCTGACAGGGTCGTTCTGGGTCCTGCTTCCAACTTTGAGAGTTCAAATCAGGGGCAAAGACAGAGACGCCACAGTGCATTGCATGTGAGCCTATACTTTTTTAAATGCTTGAGTTAAAAATGCTTTATTCATGTGTTCAGGTGTGCATAGAAGGCATTGTATGCTTTTCTCAGTTATATAGTTAGGGCCATACCAATGTATAATTTTGCAGATTTAAATGGTCCGTGTTTGTTTCGCGAAACATGGGGCAAAATGTAATTTTCTCCCACTTCAGCGCCACCAGTATGGACATGCCACCATTGAAAGCCTAAAACCTTCAGAATTCAGGCTCTGGGTTTGTTTTACGAGCCACAAATCCATTTTGATCTCCATGCTCACAAAGGTCAGCAGATCATGCTAGCTCAAAGCAGCTCTTGAGGACATAAACATTAGCAAAGGATTTGCTGTTGTATAGTTATGTAAAGTTGTAAATCCATACAAATGTGTCATTGTTTCAGCAAGAATTAACATGCATATTATAAACAAATAACACGACGTGCTTATTAATTAACTAAATAAAAGTGGTATTCCATGTTAAATAAACATCTGTGGATTGATCCCCTAAACATCAGCATTGGTACCGGCTCTATATTTGGTCAGACCCAAGTATAATCTATGACACCTGTGGATCATTATTTTCTATTTTCGCAATATTGATCTAAAAATGTCGTGACGTAAATGCCAGTCCATTTGCATGTGGCAAAGTTACACATCCCTTCTGGGCTACATGACGTTGCTGAATGCTACCTCTATCACCGATTTAAGAAAGAAAATTTGGAGCATCAAGTAAGTACCCTGCACATCTATCAGTTAAAGTGCCTTGACAGGTTTGACTACTCATTAAACTAAAATGTAAGATAAACATATTTCAAATTCTGCAAAAAATTCCTCCCAGCTTAGCTATTTTGTAGGTTTTTAGTTTTACTTCCTTGTTGTAAATCATGACATCACACTAGGAACCATCCTGTACACTGGGCCAAAAGTCCTCTAATGTCACAGATTTATTTTTTCATTTGACAAAGAAAAATACACGTGAACACCTTTATTTTGCTGAATCAATGTTTAATGCGTCAAAAGAGTAGTTTATTTTGCGTAAACTATGCATAACCTTTGTCTCCCTAGTGTGATGTCATCAGTTTGTTTAATTCCTGTCAATTTCAACATATTTTTCAACTTTTCTCCACAAATAGCTACTTGATACTTGATATTAAAACAATAATTAATATTTACAGGAGGTATTAATACACTAAGTCATAAAACCCTTAAATCCCATAAATCATAAAACCCTGTCATACGCACTTTAAGCTTGAACAGTCAGTCTCGCACAGTACAGGACATTTAAACTCTCCCATGCTCCTGTCTTGGTGTCGTATGATTTCAAAGTGAGACCAAAGCTTAGATAAGACCGGCGCTGTCACATCAGCCACTCAGAAAACATTATTCACAACCTGAAGCGCACAGGGACCCGTGCAGTGCGTCATGTCCAGACAGCGACTGACACCTCCACGACTATTTGTGCACAGCAGACCCTCTCAGGACACCCAGCCTGAGAAGCGCTGTTCCCGGGACACAGGAATGTATAAATGTATTCATTCTTTAGCGCTTTTACCCGGGGGGATTGCATGCAAGTTTATTTCAGCTCATGTGGGTTGGTGAGAACAATATCGATCACCGGTCTTGACATGATGGGAATAAACCAGTGCATTTGTCATTGATCGGTATTTTAAGCTGTGTCGCATTCAAGTAAAGCTGTGGTTATGCTTCATGCAGTCACATTTTTGGCAAAGGGCAGTAGCTTGGTTGATAGAGATCGCGTTTCCCATACAGTGTTGGTGCACTTTTACGGACATTCAAGGACGCATATTCTTCTACAGTGACCTTTTTGAGCTTTAAACCATGTTCTAACTGTGTTCCATATTCAAAACCATACCTGAAGTAGCATTCAGTTGCGTTCACGCTGTTTTGAGGAATGTTTATCAGAAAATTCTCCCCCCTCCAAGCGTCAAACACACCTCCTGCAAACTCCTATCCGGGACCTATTTTCAGATCGTCTACGTCACTTATTCCACAACATTCCGCTGTCTAAACAAGATAACTGCTGCCGCAAATTCAGATCGTAACTTCTTTTCAGCGCTAACTTCACTAGATTGTATACAGCGCTGGCGCCATCTGCTGGCTGGATGCACTCAGGAATGTGTAATTTCATTGTGACTGATAACACAGGTCGTAGAATAAATAAGAAGCTTTTTTTTTTAAACATGAGATGGCAAATTTAAGGCACTCGAGCATGTTTAAAGGCTAACAGCAATCTGAAAATTGCAGAATATTTTTCCATTAACACAACGCTTGGCTTGTTCACTCAATACTAAATTGTGATGAATTGCGCTCTGATAATCAACAAATCAGACTTAATTTATTAAGAAGGTGACTGAATCTTCTGCCTAATTGAAGCAAATAACTGCCTATTGTACAATAAAGAAGGCGGTAATATAAATGATCCAAGTGAATGTATAAAAGATAGTAAAATAGATAAAGCGCTGGCAGTAGTTCTTTTTACGACATCAAAAATGATCCCACAAAGGCCTTTGTTTTCTTTGTGGTTCATTGGTGATAAGTAAAGACACAGAGACAGACTTGAGAAGAGAGAAGAAGAGAAGAGCACGGAGAACATTCAGCACATTGTTGGACAAGGGAATTGATCTCATAATGGTGCACAGAGACTGGCATAAGTGCTCCTGCTTATACCACTCAACCACTGGGCAGAACAGAGGATATTTGTGAGACACACTTTATCCATTATAAGAAAGAACTTTGCACCACATTAGATCCATGCAAAATCTGTCACGCAGAAATGTACACATATATTCTAATTTATAAACATAGTTTTAATCAGAACAAATTACCCCTCATAAATCACTCTCCAAACAAATAATATACGGTCATTATTTGTTTCCAAATATGAAACCTTTGCTACAATTAATATGTATCTACTTTAAATGTAGAATATTCTTCTTGATTTATATTGTTGAACAAGTTAGAATGAGTTATGTACGCACTGATTTCTGACTGGTTTCATTTTACAGTTTGTCATTCCTCCAACTGTTCATGCAAACATCAAGTACACCCAAACCCATTGTATCTATTGCTAAATGAAATATCCTGCTCAAAATCCTTCATTCATTTCTCAAAATGAAGTTTTGTATGCTGCGTTTATGGAATGACCATGATAACTGACGATAATTGGAACCATGGGCTCCAAAATGATTTAAACAAACGGTAAGGGAGGTAATGCTCTAATGTTTTGAACAGAGCTTCTATTTTGCAGTTTGACAAAAACATCTGACAGTGTAAGAAACAACAGACAATGGTACACTGGAACATCATGTGAAACAAGAATGAAAATGGTTTGAAAAGTAACTGAAGGATTTGAAGGTTACTTTAATAAAAATGTTCATTCTGATGCGAAAAATGTGCCGAAGCAACTGAGATAAACTGAAATAATTTTTTCCAAGAACAGGCCAATTTGTCGAAAGAATATTGCAAAAAATCTAGTTCAATCCATCTAGTCATAACAGCTATCAATATACTATATATTTTCAAGAGATTTGGACCTTTTGTTGTTCCATTTGTAAGCCTTGGCGTGTGCTCTCTATCAGCTGTGGAAGACTTTGCTCGGCACAGCACTGGGATTAATCTTGTGTGACAGCCTTTCCTTGCGTCTCTGTTTTTTTTTTTTTGTGGAAGCTGTAAATGGGAGTATGTCTGCACTTCCATGAGGGGCTGACCCTTTTCACAAACCACCCCGGCGCTTCTGCCTCCGCGGTGGGGGCCCGTGGAGGCTCAGACCCCCAGTCCGACTGTGAAGACTCTCTCAACTCAGGAAATTCAGTCGTCGGCCTCAAAGGGTGATCCTCTGCTGCGTGCTGCGATTGAGGTGGTGTGAAGGGGGAACGAAACGGAACAAACATGCAAGTGGAGACTATTTCACCAAAGCATGACATGGCCCCGTTTCATTTTTTACTATTAGAACTTTGGTGATAGTACCTGCAAATGTGAGATCAAATGCATGACAAAAAGAGGCAACGTGAAACAAAAATACAAAGCAAAACTGTAAAAAACTAAGAAAAAAACACTTTATGCAGAGACACCCAGTGAGAGGATACATCAGGGGTTGGCAAACCTATCCAGGCGTGGCACAGAAGGCACGTGGAGGAATTTTGAGCGGCACGCACAGCAAAATGGTCAGAAGAAATATTATGACCAGCTGCTGACGGCCCACATTCATTCGGTCTCTCATTTGGAGTCCAGCACGGCTTAGAGGTCTTTCGTCCGGTGTGCGCGCCGGAACTACAAGCTGAGGGCTGGGCGATATGGAAAAAATGACAATTTTCTTGGGGCCAGATCATGATTTCGATTTTATCACGATTTGTGTTCACTCTGTATTTTTCTATTGCCTTTAAAAGAGCTGCACTAGTTACAAAAAATATCTTACTATTAGAGTATTATCGTGATTAGAGTTGCAATTTATGTTTTAATAATAGGATTCCGGTCAAATTCAAATTTTAAGCACAATTAGGTCACTTTTTTCCGCGTTTTTGTAGGTTTTAGTCACGTTTTGGTGCATTGAGTCACGTTTGTTGTTTGTAGGCGCGGTTTTGTCGCTTTTGAACGCATTTTTATCGCTTTTGATCACCCTTTTGTCGATTGTTTCTGAACATGTTTGTACAAATCCAAACTACAGTGTTAACAGTTTTTATTCAAATCAAAGCAAGACATTTTGTTGTTTGTGGAAGAAATTACTGCACTTCAAAAGTTGCAGCCTTTGCGATTTGCTAATTGCATCCATTAAAATTGCAAATTTGTGTGGATTTGGTTTAATTGTGCAATCCTGGTCTGTAAGAGGTAAATAAAGTCATCTGCTCAGAGGCCAAACAACAGGAGAAAAAGTTTGTTTGAACATACAGCTGCATTAAAGAGACAAACTGTGAATCATGATACAACGATTTCACAAAAATAGCAGCAAAGGGACGAGCGATTCGATTTTTATCACTGTATCGCTCAGCCCTGGTTTAATGCAGCACTAAGGAACTTCAGCGACAGAGCTCCCCCTGCAGCTCTCTTGTGAAAATACACAGCCAGTAAAATTACACTTTTTATTGAAAACAAGAAAGTACAATCACATACAAAAACCTTTCATGTCGCCAAATATAAAAAAGAGAGCCACTCTTTCTCGAGAAAGTTGTCTGTTTGTTGTTTGGGTCGACGTCGGGAAAGTTGCCAGGCTGGTTTTCCGAGCAGAGACAGCAGGGTGCGACGGTGGGGTCTTCAAACGTCCCAAAAATACTTAAGCAACCACCACACGGACTCACAAAGATGTTTAATAAGGTAAAATTGTTACTTCTACTTTAAAGTGGCACTGTGCTCTTTAGTGGTGGAGAAGCTGCGTATGTCATGTGTTCGAGTGGCCTTTTGCCTTTTGCTTTGTGTCCATACTGTAAATCACATGTGCAAACTGTAGCGTGTAGTGATGACGTTAGCCTGGACATGTAAAAAGTCGCGGTGAAACAGTAGCATTGCGGTACTGTGTGTCATAAAATTATGAATAACAGCAGCCAAACTCTTCATTGGGCCCTTTCAAAAATAAATAATTGTCCGTATTCTGGCTGCTGAAAGAGTCTTATTGTGAAAAGGCCTTGAGTAACACAAGTATATCAAACACAAGTACACTGACAGGAGAAGAAGCAGGTAAAGCTCTGAGTTCACCTCATAATGAGACCCAGCTGATAAGTTTAAACTAAAATGGAATAAAATAATTATATTCTAAAGCATTAAATAGTGGAGGAAACATTTTAGGAAAAGATTATGAGGAATACCTTCATTTAAAATGGAATTGCAGACGAATGAGTTTATCTATCTATCTAGTACAATATAAAAACTGTGTGACCGCTTCTAGTGGTGGCACGCTCAGAGGCACGAACTTCTCAAAATGGCACCCGAAGCCAAAAAGTTTACAGACCCCTGGGATACATAAAATGACAATAACAATCTTACCACCAAGCACTAGCCAACAGTTACAAAACCAAACAGTCTTTGGTCAATAAAAGAGAGAACCGTCCCAGAGCATCCTTCGTCCTTGGACTCTCCTTCTTGGTAAGGAAAAACTAAAAAAAAAAAAAAAACAACGCCACACACACACAATGAAAGAAAAACATTCACTCACATGGACCAACAGGCTGTAGATGAGTCCAGGACTGATCCAAGACTCTTCAAGCGACTCAAAGTTATAGTATTTAGAGGTGAAATCGTTATTCTCCTGTGGACAAAACTTTGTTGCTCTACGTCAGTCCAGGTTTCAGCGCTCCCCAGATTCCCCACCGATACACGGCCACTGCTCTTTACTTTGTTATGCAACCTTATCTCAATGACACACGTAAGATTCGGCAGCGTCGCGTAGCCATTTTAGTACAAATGGTACATCCTGTCCTGGATGAGCCACCCTCTGTCCCTCTGTTTTGAGCGGACTTTGGGTATACAGACTTGAACACTGTCTGCAAACGGATGTGCGTCAGCCCTGGACACATCTACAGCCTGTTCGTCCTGATTTAGTCCTGGTTCAGTCCTAGGCACATCTACAACCTGTTCGTCCTGGTTTGGTCTTGGTTTAGTCCTGGTTCAGTCCTGTGTACATCTACAACCTGTTCGTCCTGGTTCAGGCCTGGTTTAGTCCTGGTTCAGTCCTGTGTACATCTACAACCTGTTCGTCCTGGTTCAGGCTTGGTTTAGTCCTGGTTCAGTCCTGGGCACATCTACAACCTGTTCGTCCTGGTTTGGTCTTGGTTTAGTCCTGGTTCAGTCCTGTGTACATCTACAACCTGTTCGTCCTGGTTTGGTCTTGGTTTAGTCCTGGTTCAGTCCTGGGCACATCTACAACCTGTTCGTCCTGGTTTGGTCTTGGTTTAGTCCTGGTTCAGTCCTGGATGCATCTACAACCTGTTCGTCCTGGTTCGGTCTTGGTTTAGTCCTGGTTCAGTCCTGTGTACATCTACAACCTGTTCGTCCTGGTTCAGGCTTGGTTTAGTCCTGGTTCAGTCCTGTGTACATCTACAACCTGTTCGTCCTGGTTTGGTCTTGGTTTAGTCCTGGTTCAGTCCTGTGTACATCTACAACCTGTTCGTCCTGGTTCAGGCTTGGATTAGTCCTGGTTCAGACCTGGACACATCTATAGCTTGTCTGTACTGGTTTAGTCTTGACTTAGTTCTGGTTCAGTCCTGGACACATCTATAGCTTGTCTGTACTGGTTTAGTCTTGACTTAGTTCTGGTTCAGTCCTGGACACATCTATGGCTTGTTCATCCTTGTTTAGTCTTGGTTTAGTCTTGGTTTAGTCTTGGTTTAGTCTTGGTTTACTCCTGGACTCATCTACATCCTGTTCATCCATAGGAGTGAATCTGTCCTTTTTTGAGTTTTTGAGTTTTTTGTTGCCAAGAAGGAGAGTCTAAGGACAACTGATGCTCTTGGACAGTTTTCCATCTTTTCCGTCTTTTATTGACCAATGACTATTTCATAGTTTGTTTTTCCAACTGCTGGTTAATCACAATTTTTGTAGGGCCCTTTGAGACAACTGATCTTGTGATTTTGTGATTTTGGGCAGGACAAAAAGTGAATTATAGTATTCACCCATTCATAGATCTTTAGCCTCAAGAGTAACTGAAATCTTAAACAAGATTTGCATGTTTATAATGAGGCAGGAATTGACTGTATATTTTTTCTTTCCGGGTCATAACAATAAAGCTATTAGCATATTGACCAAACATTAGCATATTATACGTCGCAATTATTCTGATAAAAAGTGTTCCATTTGTGTCACTGGGAAACTAAGAATAGAAATGGACCAGTTTGAAAATTGTATGCAAGCACGGCAGCTCCCGAGAGTGTGTCCATGGCGGCTACAGAAGTCTGTCAACTCCAAATGAGCAGTAGCATGTAATACCCACACTCTGACATGGACCAAAGGCACAGCTAAAAACTAATTAGGGACAGGCTGACTGCTTATAAACAGTCCGCTCAGAATGAGATGTTTGTGCTTCCCACACGATGAGAGGTAATTAAATAGTTTCAGCCAATGATGCAGAAAAGTAAGCGTATGATGTTTCTCCATCTGCTCCCTCTTATTGACAGGGATATAAAAAGTGTGTCATAGTGATTTGGAAATTATGTCTTTATCTTTTTACAGTTTTATTTGATTGTAACAACGAGGAGTGTCAAATAGGGGTGAAGTGTGGGATGGGATTTTAGCAAATTGTCAGAGCAGGGAATCGATGATGTCACTCATCCAATTCCATCCAATTATGAGATGTGTGGGCATATTTTTTTGATGTGGCTTTTTTTTAACTAATTAATTTGATCAGCGACAATGCACAAACAACTTTAGCCTTAAAAAAGAAAATTTGTCATATTCCAGGTTTCAGCAAAAATTATGAATGGTAGCACTTTAAAATACGGCCCACTAGTACAGGGGTTGTCTAGGCACACGTGTCATGGAGGTTGAAGGAAATCTGGGGGTAATAATGGACTTAAACTTTAACAGCCACATCAAATCAATAACATCAGCTATATTTTACCTGAAAAACATGTCTGAATCAAAGGTGCAATGCAGGGCTATTCAATTTAAGGCCCGGGGGCCAAATCAGGCCCTCCAAGTGATATGAACCAGCCCTCAACCCATCTTCCAAAAATATAGAGCATATTTTATCTCTTGGTATTGGTTTAGTCCTGGTTTAGACCTGCTTTAATCCTGGTTTAATCTTGGTTTAGACCTGGTTTGTCCTGGTTTAGTTCTGGTGTAGACCTGGTTTAGTCCTGGTTTAGTCCTGATCCTGTTTAGAGCTGGTGTAGTCCTGGTGTAGACCTGATATAGACCCTAGTTTAGTCCTGCTTTACTTCTGGTTTAGACCTGGTTTATTCCTGGTTTAGACCTGATTTACACCTATTTTAGTCCTGGTTTAGTCATTGTTTTATCCTGGTTTAGATCTAGTTTAGTCCTGGTTTAGACCTGGTTTAGTCCTGGTTTAAACATATTTTAGTCCTGGTCTAGACCTGCTTTAATCCTGGTTTATACCTGGTTTATACCTGGTTTAGTCTTTGTTTAATCCTGGTTTATACCTGGTTCAGTCTTGGCACGTTTCCGGCCCTGAGGACAAAACCATCTGTAAAATAAAGTTGAATAGTCCAGGTCTAGGGCTTAAACCAGACTTCTTTACTTGGCGTTAAAGAGCTGCAGTGCATCCAGAACACTGCTGCTCATTCTGGACAATCAAGACAACAGAATATATTCTTAAATACTCAAAATTGTTTATTTTATTGTATCACATGTTCTTCTTCTAGTTCTGCATTAGCTCAAGACCATTCTGAAATTCAAAAACTGTTTAAGTGATTATTTAGTATCGATACTGGTGAAATGCGACTCTACTTTGATACTAGTTTTAACACCGATCAGTTTCAGGATATTGATTCTTTTTTTCTTTTTTTTACAGCCCTACAGCATTCGACCTGATTACCTCCTTTTTCTTTCTGTGAGCTCAAAGACATTGATTGAACGGTGGGCTTTTTGTTGCACAGAGCAGCAGAACTGACAGGAGGCAGAGGAAAAACACACGGCAAAGGCGTGACCTCAATTTAGATGTAGATCTTAAAGAAGCTGGAGTCGGAAATATGCAAATATGTGTGCTCATCAACATCTGCTGGACATAATGGATGATCTCTGTGGAGAATTACACTTTTACTACCTTCCAGTTCTGATTCAGTACACTTTATTTATGGATCATATTTTATAGACAAGCAACATGGAAAAATAATAAACATATAACAATAACTAACTAACTAAACTAATAAAAACTAAAACATTTTAATAATGAAATAAATTGAGAGAATAACCTTTTTAAATTACAACGTCCCATATACAGTAACTCTGAATGCAAAAGAATTAAATAATAAATAATACATCTTTAGGTGCTTATTAGACTGTTTAATTGTGTATGTTGACAGAGAAAACTCACCAAAAAACAAGAAAATATGTTTTGCGTGTAGTGCCTCCCCTTAAATACACTACTTCGCTCAGACTGCACCGGGGCAGCTGCGACTGCTGTGCTGGAGCGCTGTTCTGGAGGGGGGCAGCTCACATGACCTCTGGAGCCCCGTGGAGCTCTGCAGTCGCACGTTTTGATTGTGACTCACGAGACTCCGCGCTCATGCTATGACCCACGGCTACTCAACAGAGGGCCCGGGCCAAATCAGGCCCTCGACGCTTCTTCCAAAGATACAGAAAATATTTTACCTCTTGTTATGGGTTTAGTCCTAGTTTGGTCTTGGGTTAGTCCTGGTTTAGACCTGGTTTAGTCTTGGTTTAATCCTGGTTTAGACCTGGTTTAGCTCTGGTTTAGTCCTGTTTAGTTCTGGTTTAATTTTGGTTTAGTCCTGGTTAAGACCTCATGTAGTCCTGGTTTAGACCTGGTTTAATCTTGGTTTAGTTTTGGTTTATTCCTGGTTTAGACTTAGTTTAGTCCTGGTTTTGACCTGATTTAGTCCTTTTTTTTACTTGATTTAGTCCTGATTTGGACCTGGTTTAGACCTGGTTTAGTTTTTATTTAGATCCGGTTTAGTCCTGTTTTAGTGCTGGTTCAGTCCTAGTTTTGACCTGGTTTAGACCTGGTTTAGTTTTTGTTTAGATCTGGTTCAGTCCTGGTTTAGTGCTGGTTTAGTCCTTGTTTAGTCCTGGTTCATTTCTGCAGATGTTGTTAAATCCTTTCATATTACATTTTTAATATATATTTCAAAACCATTGGGCATGTTTCTGGCCCAGAGGACAAAAGCATCCACAAAATCTGACCCTCTGTAAAATAAAGTTGAATAGGCTTGTGATAACCAAACATTCATTTATGTAAAACGCTTGCTATTGAAAGAATCCAACCACACTGAACTCCTCTTGCTACTTTTAATTCTACGGCACGCACTCAGTCTGACCTCAGGGTAACAATTTCTCCATTTGCTTGCTTGCTTTTATTCAATTTTATCAATTAGTTTCTAATTCACCTCTTTTGATTGATTGATGATGATGATGATTCCACATACCTACGGTTAGTTATGGCTATGCATAGGTTATATCATAGGTGATATAGATTCAGTTTATTTTTGTTGCCTAAATGGAGCGGTAGAAACCAGTTTAAATAAACAAGGTTCAAGAGAATTTAGCAAATGGATAACTGTCCTAGAGCGCCCCCTGTCCTTGACCCTCCTTCTCGGCAAGAAAAAACTACAAAAAAACCCTCTGGGAAAAAGTAGAAACCTCAGGGAGGACCACAGTGAAGGAGAGATCCTACTGCCACGGACGGACAGACTGCAGATGGACCAGGACTGACACAACCACTCAAGGGGAAGGAAGGTGGCTCATCTAGTGTAGAGAGAGTTCCTCCAGGCAGATGAGGAACATCCAGGTCTATAGGTCAGAGTTGTGAGATGGGGGGTTTTGTTACAGGAGCAGCCCCCGCAGTATCTGAAAAAGAAAGAAGAAGAAACATGTGAACAGCAATGCAAAAACAGCAGACTATAAGTGAATTCAAATCTTAAATATTGCTGAAAGTAGCAAATGGTTGTGAAACGGGAACACAACTAGTCCATGTTCTTGATTTTTTGCATGTAACAAAGTAAAATCTGTGTTACTCCAGCACACATATACTGGAAAAGCATCTATTCAGTGAAAATGAGACCGCTACTTTTACTCTGCATCTATTAAAGAGTATTTTAAGAGAATTAAAGAGTTGGCAGAGAGATTGTCTTCTGATCCGAACGTCAGCGGTTCGAATCCCGCTCCTGACATAAACATCCTCGGGTGAGTGCTCAGATCCACTGACCCACAGGTTGGCGGTGCAATTGCTCCTGCAGGTGAATACTGCCGTTGTGTCCTTGGGCAAGACACTTAACCCACCTCGCCCCCAGTGTCTGTGTACTCTGGTGTGTGAATGTGTGAGTGAATGGGTGGATGGTTCCTTGATGTAAAGCGCTTTGAGTGCCTACGAAGGTGGAAAAGCGCTATATAAATATGTGACCATTTACCATCTACCATTTTATTCTAGAAGAGAAGCAGGAAGTGCGCCGGTAGCATGCTAATGTTTTTTAGCTTTAGCGTAAAGTTCCCTGACGCTCTGGCTCAGAGACTCGGGAAAAGCGCTTATAAACTCATGGCCCTGAATTGAGCAATACATGAGACAGATGTAAAGACTTTAAAACAAACTAGTTCTGTTTTTAACATTTAAAAACAGTAACAGTATATAAGGCCTTTAGGTTTCAAATGGGAGAACACAAAAAATTAGAAGAAACAGGGGAACATAGAGCTATGGGAACATTAAATCTAGGAGTATATGTACGAACACAAAGATAATTTTGGTTTTAGCAACAGTCTTGAATAATGAAAGACAAAGATGGAGAAACAAGTACTTAAAATCGACACAGATACAAATGCACTTCTGCGTGAGTCTTCAAAAACACAACAGTGAATCCGAAAGTAATTTTAGTGTCATTTCAGAGGGAAGGTTAGACGGAAAGAGCACTGGTTCACATGTACGCAGAGGAGCCGAGACTGAGACTGCCGCCGCTGAAGCAAACGCACCAATTACACTCCCAGTTTAATTAGTAATGAGTGTAATGAATGCTGAAGGCCATCCAGCTCCAGAGCACATCCGTTTACATAATGTTGACTCAAAGTGAAGTCGCTCACTAAGCAAGTTCACTCAGCATTTGTCCTGGCATTGCCTCATAACGAGCAAATATGTGATTTCACGAGCTTTTCCGTCCCCTTTTAAACATTCCCTTTAAACTCTACGGTCTGAGCTGTTGTTTGTCCATCGCGGAGTGTGAGTCCAGCATTTTAAATTTAAGGCTTGTAAAAAGTCAAACTCACCTGCACTCAACCGTGGCAGATGGCTGTCTGAGGGAAGAGTCGGAGGAGCAGGGGAAGAAAAGTGCTTTAGATGTGTGAAATGTGAAACACTTTAGAGCGGCGCACAAACAAGCATCGCCTTAAGCTGTCCTCGGACGTGCTGAGGCCTGACCAGCAGCAGCAGCAGCAGCAGCCAGTGGGAGCACACTCTTTTATCTGCAGCTGTTTAGCCCGGACAGCCTCCACAGACCAACTCTGTACACCCGGCCCAACAAATGAGCTCAGGCTGGAGGTGTGCAACGAAGTACTCAGGTTGAAAACATGACTGAACTGATGGTAGGTTTTCTGCATCAGTGGTTTGGTTCTGGAATATATCTTGTTTGGCCTGGTTTAGTTCTTGTTTAAGGCGTTTTGAGAGCTGAGCCAAGTTTACGGTAGTTTGGCGGCACTGTCCAACCATTACGCTATGATTGGCAAGTTTTCAAAGCGGGTGTGAAGCCTAATAACAAATCCTCCACCATGTTCTCCGTTCCTTTCTCTATCCTCCATGTAACTGTTGGGCTCTGCTCTGTAAAGTCCTAATCACTCACACGGAGGAGGCAGCAATATGGCAAGAACGTGGACTAGCACGAAGCAGAGCTGTTTGAAGAAAACTGAATGAATTTGAACAGACAAAAAGCTTAGGATCTGAAAATGGGCAAAAATGGACACAACATCCTATTTTTTAAATTGGGTTCTCTGGGATAAATGCTCTCTGGACTGGCCTCTAGTCAAACTCATGACAGGTATAAGCTAGCAATACCCAATCCAGTGATTTTAATGGAACCATGACAGAGGTGCAACTCAGAGGGAAAGGGAAGGAAGAAAAAAAATATAGCCAGAATGTCTTGTCAGTTTGGGAATACCCTAAATGGGCTTTCAACAAAGGGAAACAGAATCAATAGCAAATTGGGCTTCTATCTCTAATGTGTCTGGACTGTCTGAAAAAAACTACAAAGGGTTTTTAAAGAGCATGACATTCCTGTGTACTTTAAACTGGTCAACATGCTAAGACAGAAACTGGTTCCTTCAAAAGATGCCCACAGAAAAACAGAGCTATGTTGTGTATTCTGTCTGTTGACGAGTGAGGAAAACTGCATTAAAAATGTATATACATGAAACTAAACAGCCACTGCACAAAAGACTATATCAGCACAGAAGGCACATCTTAAAGCCACAACCACTCGTTTAAAGACAGTGAGGTTAAGATTTCAAGCAGAAGAGATGGTGCGAAGGAGGCCATTTTTGAAAAAGAGACGAATCCTTCTTTGAACAGAAATGGTGATTATGGTAAAGAGGGTTCGTACTCCTTTTTACAAATAAAATTCAAGCACTTTTCAAACACCTTCAAGGTAGACTCACAGGTTATTTCCAGCACCTTTATACTTAAATTGACTCCAATGAACTGCTGTTTTTTTTTTGCGTTTACAGTAATAAACTTCCAAATGTATATTTCAACTGTGGTTTTTGAAATCAACAAAATAATGTAACATGTTTCTTTCCCAATATGCATGTTGAGAATGTGATAACTAAATAAAAAGTATCAGAAGAAAGAAGACATTTTGGGCAAATCAGAAGTAATTTCCTGTATTTTGATGGGAGTCAGCGACCAACAACAACTGAATTAGAAGGGTCAAATCTTCAGACTACTTCCAAACAACAAATTAAACACCATTAGCGCTCTTTAGTATCAAACTGCATAGGATACAGATTAGAAATATCCAATTTCAAGCATTTACAAGTATTTTTTTTCCAAAATCTAAGCACATTCATGACCTTGAAAACAACACAGTAGAAATCAAGCATGTTCAAGGATTTCAAGCACCTGTATGGGTGTAATTTGCTGGTTGTTTACAACACTATCCTCACGCCTTGGTGTCTTGCAGATAGATGTCGAAATGTCTTGATTTTTGAAAACACTGTCCTGATCATAACCTTTTTCTACTATGGACCAACACCAGACAAATGAGGGATTACACCAGTTTATATCCATATTAACAAGTCAGTCAAACCTTTATAGTTTATGTCCTCATAGGTTAAATTGTGATTGTGGTAAAGAACATTCAACAATTCTACATGTTTCATCATCAACTGTTTATGTGCCCTGAAGTAATAGTCACTAGCCCTTTAACCACTTTGTACTGTCTTTTTTGTGATTATAGTTACACCACAGTTACAGCCTCAACATAACCAACAGCAATCGCCAAACTGGCATACGTTAAAATTTTACTTTGAAAAAACGTGTCATCTAAGCCCAAAAATTACCACAATAACCTCCATTTCACGTCTGGGCCTCTGCCACTCGCCTTTCTCCTCACAGTGCTACATAAAGAAGTGTATCCATCTGTTTCTGTGCGTTTGGCTGCTTCGGTCTGAGGGGAGCGTCTCACAGCAGGCGTACCAGACGTGTTCACCACTTCTTCACACCCTGGCCCGTTTACAGCGGGAGTGAGGAACGGAGATGCTCAAATACAAATATATATGTCCAATTTTACCCAGTTTGTAGTCTAGTTTGTCTTCGTTTATGAAAATAAAGATGAAAATAACTCTAGAAATTGTTGTAAGAACCTGACGGCTGCCAGAACATTCAAATGAGCATAATAAGTAGCTGCTATTTGAAACGGAAGAGTTTAAAATCGTCCAGTGTGCAGCCGGCTTTAACAAACAATGTGCCTGATTGGATAAAAAGTGGTGACCCTGTCAGTAGCTTTTCTATTAATTATTAGCCAACAAAACGCTTTGTAAAAGGCATGAGTCATGTTTATCAGTGTCCATTTTTACCCAGTATTTGCAATTACAATACACTGCATAATATAAAAGGCAAATATCTTGACTAGAAAAAAATTAAATGAGGTATAGACCCTTTAAAGGACAAATATTATCAAAAATTGGCTTTTTTATTTAGCTTTTAGCCATGTTCTACATACCTGGAGTAGCTTGATTCACGTTTGTTTGATGAATTCTCATTTGTAAATCCTCTCTTTCCAACACTGAGCTCATTCAATGTGTGACTTAGATGATGCTGACGTCATTTATCCCAGAATCCTTTGCTGTTTTAAGTCCTTAAATCATGGCCAGACTCGCTACCATCTAATCACGATAATTACAACTTCGTCAGATACTGTTTACTGCAATGCATTGTGGGTACATATTTACATTTGTGCAATTGCCTCTACAGCCAGTAGATGGAGCCGCGGCTAAGTCAAAATGGCATCTCCCAACGCAGTTTTTCTCTGTGGAAGCATTATATTTTTAGTTCTACGTGATATGTCAGACACTCAAGAGCATATTGAAAGGATAATAACAATATGAAAAACGCATAATATTTTTCCTTTAAGTCATAGTGACCGAAATAGAAAAGACTGACATAGCACTGACATTTGAACAGACTACACTGTATGTGCAGCAAGACAAAAGGAGAAATGTGTGCTGAACAAGACCTTTACAAATGTGCCTAACTGAAGCTTTGTGCCAGTGGAACAAGAAAGAGAAGTGAGGAACTGTCAAGCCCTGCTACTTTCTCCCGAAGAAAAGCTGGCTCCCGCTGTTAGCACATGACTGATAAAGTTCTTCTGCATCCCTCACTTTGGCAGCAGACCAGCAGCTGCTTACAGGCATTTCTAAAAAATAAGAGAAAAACTGAAGCAGAAATCAGCATTGGGAGCTCAATCAGGCCCTGTGAACCGTTCAAATGGGCTTGCGGTGATAATGAACTGGTCATTTTGTGTTCTTGTGTAGACTCCATGTTTCTGGGGCTTGTTCTGGAACAAATTTGAATTTTAATGTTTCCTAGCTGTTTCGAAAATACCAATTATTTCCTTGACTAGTTACAAATTAACTTAAATTGAAGCTTTATTCTGACTCTGTTGGAACATATCTGCATTAGTATTTCATGTTTTAGAACTGTAAGAAGTATGGATATGTGAAGTAATGTAGAGATGTAAAGCCTGTTTACAGACAGTTACAGACTCTGACTCCAGCCCCATGGCAAGACAGTAAATGGAATAGTTAAGCAACAATTTCTTCTCAATAAAAATAAATTAAAAGCAGTTAAAAATAGAGGACTAAACCTTCACCAAAGAGTAGATTTAATTGTTACAATTTGGAATAGGGAATCTTACTAATTGGATGTGGCAAGAAAAAGAGAATAAAAACATACCGAGTCTGAAAAATGTGCTGCTCACACGGAGGAGAATCCAGCACAAAATGGTCCCAGCTCTTCAACAGTTATAACTCACCAAGAGTGCAAAAACAACACAAAAAAAACGACATCAGGTCGGCAAACTGTTTGCAAACTTCACCACTCATGTATTGTGAATACAGTGGACTCATTTTAATCATGGCATAAAACAAATGACCTTTGGCATAGCATCCTGCATTCATGTCCAGCAGAAAGCTGAATGAGAGTTCATCCAGGCAGATCCGGGTCTACAAGTCGCACGTGTTGTATTTTGGACGTTTTAAATATTGAATCTTAAATTTTGATCTAAAATGACTTAATAAAATAGCAAGTCCTCTGACGGTTGAAAACCTCCCACTGATTTGCACCGGCCCCTTTATGTTTCGTCACCCTTTGAAGAGCTGCAGTTCATGATAGCGAGCATAGGAATAAAAAAAATTTGCAGAATGAAGTAAAGAGCAGTGGGTGTGGAGCGGAATCTGGGGAGTAGTGAAACTGATACTCAAACAACTATGAATCACTGCATAATGTATTCTTACAGAGAGCTGATCTCCACAGATCTGACCTGGAGCCCCCCGCTTATCTGTATAGAGATAGATGCGTTTGTCATATCATGGAATATTAAAGAGTAAGCAATGACTCCATGGAGACAAGCAAGGTGAATTAATGTATATCACAAACCAGATCATAATTTAGACTTTTTGATTTTAACACATGTACATTTTGTATTTTTCTATTGCCTTTATGAGGTAAATGAAGTCATCTGCATCTTCTGAATGTCTTCACTTCATTTTGATTGGTTAAATCCAGCTGTCAACTTTTTTTTGTAAAAAAAGAAAAGAGTTTATTTCAGCAAACACAGAAATAGTGAATCACAATTTGACAATATTGTCAACACTGTCGCAAGTATGAGATCCCGATTTGATTTTAATCACCATGCCGCCCAGCCGTACCAGCACAGGGTTTATGCAGGTTTTAGCAACTCAAATTGAATGCGTTTGAATCAGAATCAGAATCAGAATTGGTTTATTGCCATTGTCAGTGATCAAAATTCACAAACATAGGAACTTGCTTCGGCGTAAGGTGCAACATAAAACAATGAATAAAATATATAAAATAGGCATGCATAAGATTAAGAATAAAATAAAGTCGACTAAAATAAGACTATAAGATTAAGACTATATACAGAAATGTACAGTTGGCAGACAGTGCAAATGTAGCAGTGCAAATAGACAGTTCTTATATAATATATTGTTAAAGTGGCAGGTGTTACAGAGTGTTCATGAGTCCAACGGCAGAGGGAAAGAAACTGTTCTTGTGGCAGGAGGTTCTGGTCTGGATGGACCGTAGCCTCCTGCCCGAGGGGAGTGGTTCAAATAGTCCGTGTCCAGGGTGAGAAGGGTTAGCTGTGATCCGACCTGCTCGTCCCCGAGTCCTGGAGACGTACAGGTCCTGGACAGATGGAAGGCTGCAGCCGATCACCTTCTCAGCAGAGGCACAATGTGCTGTAGTCTCTGTTTGTCCCTGGCTGTGGCTCCAGCGTACCACACGGTGATGGAGGAGGTGAGGATGGACTCGATGATGGCCGTGTAGAACTGCACCATCATCTGCGCCGGCAGCTTGGCTTTCTTCAGATGCCGCAGGAAGTACATCCTCTGCTGGGCCTGACTGATGATGGAGCTGATGGTCGGCTTCCACTTGAGGTCCTGAGTGATGGTGGTGCCGAGGAAGCGGAAAGAGTCCACGGTGGTGATGAGATAGTCTGTCAAGGCGAGGGGGGGCAGGGGGGCTGAGACTTTCCTGAAGTCCACGATCATCTCCACTGTCTTCTGGGCGTTGAGCTCCAGGTTGTTGTCGCTGCACCAGGACACCAGCTGGTCCACCTCCCTCCTGTAGACAGACTCATCGCCCTCCGAGATGACTCCGATGAGGGTGGTGTCGTCCGCAAACTTGATCAGTTTTACAGAGTCGTGGCTGGAGGTGCAGCAGTTGGTGTACAGGGAGAAGAGCAGAGGAGAAAGTACACAGCCCTGTGGAGTTCCTGTGCTGATAGTCCGAGTCTCTGAGATATTCTTCCCCAGCCGCACGCACTGCCTCCGGTCCGTCAGGAAGTCAGTGATCCACCTGCAGATGGAGTCAGGCACGTTGAGCTGAGAGAGCTTGTCCTGGAGCAGAGCAGGAGGATGGTGTTGAATGTAGAGCTGAAGTCCACAAACAGGACCCTGGCATATTTTCCCGGGGAGTCTAGATGCTGGAAGATAAAGTGGAGGGCCAGGTTGATGGCGTCGTCTACTGTTGGCTCTGATCTGTTGGCTCTGTAGGCGAACTGCAGTGGGTCCAGGGCGGAGGAGGTGAAGGACTTGAGGAGGGGCAGGACCAGGCGCTCAAAAGACTTCATGACGACAGGCGTCAGCGCCACAGGCCTGAAGTCATTAAGTCCAGTTAAGTCCAGTGATCCGGGGCTTCTTGGGGACAGGGACGATGATGGATGACTTGAAGCAGGCTGGGACATTGCATAACTCCAGGGAGGTGTCTGTCTGTCTGTGACAGGAGACAAGAGTCAGCTCATCTGTCTCTGGGTGGCGTCTGGTCCAGCAGCTTTTCAGGAGTTGGACTTCCAAAACAGTCTTCTTCGCCTCGCCTCGCCACCTCGCCTCTTTAAAGTGAGAGGCCGGTGGGGGAGGTGGGGGCACCCGGGGTGGGATTGGCAGAAATGTCCATTGTAGTGAGATGGGTGGGGGAGGGGGTTGATAACTCGAACCGTGAATAGAAGGAAGCTAGCTGTACAGCTAGTTTATGGTCATTGGCAGCGTGGGGGGCTTTGGGCTTGTAGTTGGTGATCTGCCTGAGCCCTTACCAAACAGCTGAAGGGTTGTTGGCAAAGAAAGTCTCCCTTAGGCGTGTTTTGTACAGAGATCTAGCTCTTGACACCTCCTTGCTAAATCTGTATTTTGCACCTTTGTAGCTCTCTCTGTCCTCGGCTCTGAAAGCTGCCTCCTTCTGCTGCCTGAGCTGCCTCAGTTTGGGTGTGAACCAGGGCTTGTCGTTATAAATCACCCTGGTGCGTGTGAGAATGATACTGTGCTCACAGAATTGGATGTATGACGTCACAGTGTCCGTGTACTCATCCAAACCATCCGTGGCAGTTCTGAATGAGTCCCAGTCTGTAGTGTCCAAACCATAGACATAAAAATAGTGGACAGACGGTTGTCGCTCCGCCCCATTGATGATAATGCGGCTCAGTCATGGAGAATTCAAAATGGCCGCGGGTTAGCCCCCACCACTCCCCCCTCGGTGGGGAGGCGGGGAGAGGGCGACTTTGGGGCGGCCTTTTGCTGACGTACTGCCGTCGTAGCCTCTATAGTTACCGCCCACTCGTAGGTGTATGGCTGCGCTCTGACATTTCCGGCGCATAAAGCCCGCCTTCTTCATTAGATATGCACGAACTTTAAAAAATCACAGCGGCTAAACCAGCCTGGTTCAAAAAAATTCACCCCCCTCAGTGTTGTCACAGAGCCGTAAGCTAACGTTTGAGACCAAAGCCGTATTTTGAGCCAGGCTCTAAAGTAGGTTTTGAAACGTCTAACTCCCCATTGACTTGCATTGAAAAATTCTACTTCCGCAGCGGCCCCTAGTGGTCAGGACCAGATTGCAAACATGGCAGCCTACAGTCGGCGGCTCAATTTGAGCGCAGTAGCCTCGCCCACTGGTCCAAACACACGTGTAGCTCCTCCACTGCCTCGCTGGTCACCAGGGCATCGCGAGGAACCACACGGAAGAACCACTCACTGTAGTGTAACAGTGACCCAGCGTGTTCTGCTCTCTGGTCGGGCATTTAATAAACTGTCTGTACTTTGGTAGTTCTGGGCTGAGATTTCCCTTGTTAAAATCCCCGAGGATGATCAACAAGGAGTCCAGAAAGTCCCGCTCCGCACACATGCGTTGTGCCTCCTGCACGTTTGCTCTTGGTGGGATGTAAACAGCTGCCAGAATGATTGAAGCGAACTCACATGGAGAGTAGAATGGTTTACAGTTAATGAAGAGATATTCCAGATCAGAGCAGGGTTTGGCGGTCACAGTCACATCGGAGCACCAAGCATTACTGATGAAGAAACAGACGCCTCCGCCTTTTGTTTTTCCACCGGAGAGAACCCTTTGTCGGCACAGAGGAGCTGGAATCCCTCCAGGTGCAGCGCGCAGTCCGGGATCGACTCGCTGAGCCACGTCTCCGTGAAGCACAAAGAAGAAGATGAAGAAAAGTCTCTGTTTCTGTTCATCAGCAGTGCCAGTTCGTCCGTCTTGTTGCTGAGTGAGCGGACGTTGGAAAGGAAAATCCCAGGTAAGGGCATACGCGCACCGCGTCTCTGAAAGCGCCCCCGCGCGCTTTCCTAATGCCACATTTCAAGATTTTTATTGCCATAATCAACATCAAAACAAGACATTTACGGATTTAGGCTTAGCCTAACGCTTTTATCATGTCAAAAAGCTAATAAACCATGGCATTTAAACCATGCAAATGTATGTATACAGGTTTCAAAATAGATCTGAATGTTACATTTTCAAGTAAAATCAACTTCATGGATAGAGCAGCTCTGGGGAGACAAGCACTGCAGCAATTATTGGTGCTTTTCTTTGTATTTATTTAATTTGTTTGTATATGTATTGTTATGATGGATAAACCTGTTTTGTCTAAATCATTTTTAGATTTAATACCTGTGGGGATTGAATTTAGGCCTTATTTATGCCAAAATTCATGAAATGACTTTAAATGCTTTTTAATGCCCCGCGGAAACCCTGAAGTCCCTAAGAGCACATTTCCACAGGCTGAAATAGTGTTCGCCGTGTTCACAGGTTTAGGGCTAAGCTGTTGTTTTGTACAGTTTTCCTGCCCACTCCCTCTCATCCAGCCTCAAGTGCTCCTCATGACTTTCCTATTTCTAGCTGCGACTCATTTGGGAACCGACTCCTCGTGAACACTGTCACCAGCGCTGGGTAGAGTTCATCTGAGCGACGGGCGACAAAGCGGCACAGCCATTAGAGCAGGCGGAGGAGGCTCTGGTGCAAATGACTGTGCTGGGGCTACGGCAATTCCCCTCCACCACAGCAGGGGGGGGCGATCATTAGTGAGACGTGTTTGATTGATACGGCACATTTCGGATGGCAGGTGGACGTGTTAGTCCTCAGTGATTAATCTCACTTTAAGTTGGATCTGGAGGAGAAAGTGAGGGCTGCTGAGCCAGTGTGGTTTCAAGTGGATTATAATGAAATGAGCAACAGAAGGAAGGTGTCAGGAAATAATAATATTAATCATAACAACAATTATTAAGGTGAGACACTACAGGTGAATAGGAAAAAATCTAGATATCAATTTGAAACTTGCCCTGTAGTTCACTCTCATAAATGTAGTTTTTCATCAAGTCATGTTTTCATGTAGAAATAAGTCATTCTATGTGAAAAAATGGCCAAAAATACACATCTTTTGGACATATAAATCTGAAAGATGGACAGAACCAGGTTTAAATTTCTTGGTTCATTTTGTACACATATTAGTTAAAAAAAAATGTACAAAGGGGGTTTTGATGAAGGCCAGTAGGGTGAAACGCGTTGAGGTCCATAGAGACATGCCATAACTTATAAAGACATTTCACATTTATTAAGAGTGCCTTGGTTTTTTTCTATTTTGATACATCTACAATCCCTTTACTAAGGAGCACCTCTTTTACCTTTTTGTCAGTACTTACTGCCTGGAGGTCCATGAAGTGTTCCTCATTATCCTTTGCTCTCAAACCAAACCCGGAGTTTAGCTTCAGTCACGCTTGTTTGATGAATCCTGTTTAGTGCGTCCTCTCCCCTGAGCTTCAAAGACTACTCAGTTTCAAATTCTACAGATTTGTGACATCATAGGTGGAGATCCGGAGGTCCCCTGTGCTGCTTTTAAGTCCATAAATCATTGCCGAAGTTGTTTTGAGCATTTCTGCTAAATCACATTCAATACAACTGAGCGCTTACATTAGCATACCAGGGCAAGCTAGCTTTTGTTTTGTTTTTTCCCCGCATGGTAATTCTCACTTCACTTCTCATTCACTCACTCACACATACACACACTCACACACCAGAAGGTACAGACAGGCGAGGCAGGTTAAGTGTCTTGCCAAAAGACACAACGGCAGTATTCACCTGTGGCATAGGGGGACCTCTGGATCTCTGCCTGAACTGAGCTTCACAGAAGAGTATTCTTTGAAGCTCAGGGGTCTCGACTAAACAGGATTCATCAAAGGAGCGTGACTGAAGCTTAATAAAACTCCAGGTTTGTTTTTGAACAGGGAACAAAGTTATAACATGGTTAAAATTCAGGAAAGTCAATTTCGCTTAATATGTGCCCTTTAACACAAAGTAGCAGGTTGTCTTGTACTTTATTACATAATCCTGTTTTATGTTCAATGTGCCTTGCCCTATGCAACTAAATCCTATACTTGACAGCATTATGTCTCCAGAATAAGAGTTGTGTGATAGCTTCAGGGTCAGGTCTGAGAGAATGTATAAAGAGAGGCACTGGTAAAGCTCCTTTGAGCAGATCACTGCAGCAGGAAATATTGGGCCAAATAATGCGTTCATTAACAAATAGAAAATAGGCATGTTTTTGTTAAAATGCACTAGATATGTATTACTCAAATAATTTAATAACGTCAAAGATTTAAAAAGGGCATATATCTGTCTATATATACTGTATATGTAATCAAACAATGTTTATTATAAAGAAGATCAAATTAATGTTTATACAGTTATCCCTCGCTATATCGCGTTTCATCTTTCACGGCTTCGCTGCTTCACGGATTTTTTTTTTACAGTGCTGATATTTTTACAGTGCATTGTGCTCTGAATCCTGATTGGCTCAGGGGCTTTACTGTTGTCTAGTTCTCAAATATAATCGAAGGTGGCATATCCGTTTATAAAAATCTTCTTGCTCAGAAAAAGAAAGAGCGCCAACAACTACCCATAACAATGTTCTTCTCCTGAGCCTTCAGTAGAAACAGAGGCTACAGCGGAGCGGAGTCAGGACGAAGAGGCACAGACTGTGAAATACGCCAGTGACAATGTTTCCAACCTTGTATTACTATATTAAAATTATTGTTTTAAACAAATTTTGGGCTTTAAAACAGGTTTTGATTTTTGGTTTCATTCCATAGTTCAGTATTGCATTGTAAAATAATAAAAAATAAAGCTGTGACTACTTCACGGATTTCACTTTTCGCGTGTTATTTTTGGAACGCAACTCCCGCGATAAACGAGGGATCACTGTAATTTATCGAGTCCGTCCCACTGTGTCCCACCAAATCCCCCTGCCTGTCCCACTTTCAAGAATTTTTGAGGTTGTTCCCTAATTGCATTTTTATAAAAAGGCTAAACAGTACAAAACACTTCCTGTAGAAACAATATGTCTCCAACCAGCTGCAATTTAAACCTTGACTTTATCTTCATTCTTGATGTGACGCAGTTGGCATGGACGCATTACTGAAGCCTTAGCTCATGAGGTGGTGCAGGCAGAACAACATTCAGAGGTGGTGGGTCCCATCTCTGCGTGCTCTACACACCAGGAAATAAGGGACACAACAGAAACTGCCAATCCTGAAGATATTTTAAAAGTTACATATTTGTGCAATAACGTAATAACTACTGAACCATGTTACATCTCGAAAGAAAATGTCAATGGACAAAACACAACATGACACAGCTTTTCACTCTTTCGCGGTTTGGTTTTATCCACTCAAGGTCGCTGAAATTTCAGTGACCTGCAGAATTGACAGAGAAAGAGCATTATTGTATCTGACAGCTGCCTGCAAACTCCACAGGTGAGCGTGGGATGCCCGAATGTTGACTTCGCTGTGGCGCAGACAGCCAGACAAGGTCAGGATGTGTTTGATCAGCAGATATTTTTCTTCTTTTTTATTAAATGAACCTGATTTGTGTGGTACATTTGTGTGTTTGATTACAGGAATATTGGAACATTGTCAAAGCAGACGGCCACAGAATGGTGAATTAATGAACTAATACAAGAATCTCATGCATTTCAGAACATGTTTTTATGTTTTTCCTTTAAAAAAGACTGGATATTGATGGTTACTGACATTCTATATCCTAAATCATTGCAGCATTTGCGATTTGAGGATTGCGCCATCTTAAATTGGAACTTTGAGTCGATTGTGATCAAATAAATCTCCATATTTAGGGTTAGGTTTGATTTTACATGTGTGCATTTGGAAAACACCAAATACAACCTATCTCTGGATTTATTGTGTATTTTGGCACAGATAGCCTTAAATTTTGGATGCAACTTGAATGAAAATCAGTTTACAGTACTGTATTATTTTAGACCTCCAACATAAATTAAACCGAGCTGTTGATAAGTAAATGCTCCTAAATCCCCTTGGACTCTACCAACTTCACTGGCAGTTCACTTTACACCTTTATAAGTATTAAACAAATCTGTCAAATCTGGTACCTAAGCTGAGGCCTCATTTCCATATAGAAGCACTACTATTCTACAGGCGCTAAAGGCTTATACTGTTGAGCGCACTCAAGTGAAGCCAGCGAGCGCTGATAAACTGCATGGGTGGTCAGCCGGACAATTAACCTTCATAAATAAAGGCGAAAATACAAGAGAGCAGGCTTAGGTGGCCAAGGTTAATGCTTTCGGAGAAAACTTCTTCAGCTCTTGTGAGATTATCATCATTATTGGAAAAGAAAGCCGTTCTAAGTCGGATGAGATGTTTTGGACTGGAATTGAATGGACAAGAGAAGGCTAAAGGCTAAAGCAATGAGCTGTTTTGTTGCGACAGTCAGTAAACACAAGAGTTTCTACAAAAGGTATTTCTTTTTTTTTTTGGTTCTTAATTGTGTAATACTACTTGAATAACTATAGGGTCTATTGTTATTTACATCTTAATTGCTTGCAAAGATGCACGTAAGATGAAACTACTTAACTTCACAACCAGTGCATTTGAGAAGGGTCTGACTGCAGCCAATGGGAAAGAAGAGCTCAACTGTCTCCTCTTATTGTGGGGGATTATGGAAGTGCTCCTGGTTTGGGCTGTGTTTGAGCCCAGTGTAGTCTAGACTTGTGTGTCAACACCAGGGGTGTCCAAACTATGGCCCAGGGGCAGAATTCGGCCCTCAGGCTTCCTGCTGAACTGATCCAAAGAACCAAAATAATACTTTTTACTGCACAGTTGGAAAAATCCTGATCCATGATAACCTAAATAACAAAGTAAATGTGATACTGACCCAACATTAATATTCAAAACCTTAATTTTTAATAATTAAGCTGTGGCTCATCACACTTATGTCATATGCATCATTTTGAAAAATTCACTTCATTCAGCGTGCACGTTCTGTACACGTTTTGCACAGTTTTTTCTTGCAGTTTGGTTTGGGCAATTGACATTCTCCAATTCCTCTGAATTGGAAATTTAACTGGCAATCGATTTTACACATAAAATGCCTCACTTCTACATGAAAACATGACATGGTGAAAAACTTGCAATATTTTTTTTTCTTACATTTATGTGAATAAACTACAGGAGACATCTCAAACTGATTTTTCTGTTCATCTGTAGTGTCTCACCTTAATTACTTAAAATTTTACATGTGCAAAACTCACCCCTCAAATATATCAATTATATAGTATTAGGCCAGATTGAAGCCGCTCAGTCCAAATCAAACCTCAGCTGCACCAGGGCACGGTGAGAGGGGGAACAGGAAGCTTCCTGGCACCCAGAATGTTTTTGAATGGATCTTTACAATGGGGACAAATCAGAAGGTGAAAGGGGTAGAAAATGCAGCTTACATTATATGTTTCACACATACAGCCGTAGGGCCTGTACCTGATTATACACTATGAGCAGGAACATGTTTTTGTTTGACCCATTAGCCCCACCCACATAGTCCTTCCTTTCTCTCAATATCGAACCGTGACTCAGAAACGACTGTCTGGAATAGTCTCATGCAGTTGTTTCCAATTCCTCTAACTCTCCTTACAATTAACTTTTAGCACTTATGAAATTGCACCATGACAGAGAATCAGAGTCTGGGTTAGAGTCAAGCAGTTATTTTTCCATGATTCATAGTGTACAATGTGCCTGATTGGATGAAAAGAGGTGACCCTGGCAAACACTCCTGCACTAGTTTTTCCCTAACAAAGTGCATTTATAATATGCCTTGCCATTTGCACCCTTTATTCCAAAAGCTTTCACAGTAATGTGGAAGATTTTGTTGCATACAAATGTAAAATTATTTTCTTTTGTTTATAATCTGTGGACTCGGCTGCTGGTTAGAGGTTTTAGATATTAGTGTGTTTGGGATGAAATTACAATCCTATTTAATTTAGGCTTGTCCGGAGACATAGTGTAACCGAGTATAGGATTTAGTTGCACAGGGCAAGCCACATAATGACCATAAAACAGGATTATGTAATAAAGTACTAGACAACGTGCTACTTCGACTCTTTACGTGTCCTTGAATTTGGTCCAAAACACACATCAAATAATTCAGTTGATAATTTGTAATCCCTCATTCATCCAGCAGTGTTCCAAATCGAAATCGTCAGGCCCAAGAGCTTTTGTTGTAGCATTATAATGTTTAATATAATGTATGGAGAGCTAGAACACAGCACTCGCACATGCCCAGTCCACACCGGGTCCTGTGTCCCGGGGCCCTTCTGCTGCAGACCGAGTGGTGTGTGATGTGCAGCAGGAGGAGACAGGAATAATTATTTGAAGATTAATTCGAAATTATGAATCATAAATGAAAACGGTGATGTTTTGCGTGTTGTGCATATGGACACTGCTGAACATCATGAATGAGCAGCCGCTGGGTCGCTCTAGGATGGATTCTTGTTTTCAAACCACACATGGCCCTTTAAAGGAAAAATATTCTGCATTTTTCATATTGCTGTTAACCTTTAAACATGCTCTTGAGTGCCTTGAATGTGCCATCTCATATTTGAAAAAATAATAATAATAATAATAATTCTATGACCTGTGTTATCAATATGAAATTACACTGACTGAGTGCATCCAGCCAGCAGATGGTACCGGAGCTATATACAATCTGGTGAAGTTGCTGCAGTTATCGTGGTTAGAGGCAGAAATGCTCAGAATGAGTCTAGTGATGATTTAAGGAGAATATTCTCTGATAAGTGACGTATGAAAATCGCAGAAGTTCAACAGGACGTGTGTTTGACAGGGGAGGATTTTCAAATAAACAGTCCTCAACTGAATGCAACTGAATGCTACTTCAGGTGTGTTTTTGATGACAGAACATTGTTAGAACATGGTTAAAAGCTCAAAAAAAGTGACTATAGCAGAATATGTGTCCTTTAAGTAAATTCAACTTGTTTCAGTGGCAAATCTTATTTCTTGACAGTATTTCTTTGAAATACTACTTGAATATAGTATTTTTTGTTTTCTTTTGCGTATACATTCTCTATTCACATTCTTGTGTTGCATAAATATTCATTTTTAGAAAGTGAATCATGAAAAACCAACGCTAACATGTCTAAAGCAAAGCTTGAAGTCATAATAAAGCTCCTTCTACAATACAGTCCTGATCAAAAGTCTAAGACCAGTTGAATAAATGGCAAAAGTCCTATTTTCATGGTTGGATCTTCACAAGGTTCCAAGTAAAGCTTCAATAAGCAACAAGGCAGCAACTTTGAGTGAACATTTGATTGAAAACATCAGTTAAACTGAAATAGTTTGTTCTGTAGCTGATCAAAGGTTTAGGACCACACCTCAAAAAACAACCAGAAACCCCCTCAAAACACAAACCATATCTTGTTGCTTTTTGAAGCTGTACTTGGAGATGTGACTTTTGCCATTTATTCAACTGGTCTGACACTTTTGATCAGAACTGTACTTCAAGACAGCGCCGACTACCAAAGACAGCATCAAACCTGCAGGAACGAGAAGAAGCAAACGGATGTATCATTAGTCCAATCCATACGCTCTTTTTTTTTTTTTTCCCCTTTTTCCAGATGTAAATAGCCATGTTTGTGCATGGCACCTGACGCAGATAAATGCTGCTAAGGGTCTGGAGCAGATGCGTGTGGCTCGAGCAAACACAGCTAATGAGAATACATTTACATGAATTAGCCGGTTACATCTGAATTAGAGTGCCATAAATACACTTCAGACGTTCAAAGCTACAACTACACGTGCCCTGAACCCAGCAATTTATAGCATTGTGAATGAACAAAAGGGAAGGTTGTGTTGCAAGTCAATGAGGAATTAGCGGTTATATATAAGGCAAAGCTGATTTGTGTGCTCAAAATACATACTAGATGGGACAGTAATTTGTTCAATTTATGCACGTGGGAATCATTATATTTGATGGATGAATGTACATGTGGCGTTCTGTGCGGTACCTTACTTGTAAATTTAACGAGATTTCACTTTAGTCACTTTGAAAAGATCCAACAACGCCACCTGGACATCAGTGGGTCCAGGATCATAATAATAAAGCACACAGGTTCGTTTAAATTGAAAAGGAGGCAAATTCCAATTAGTTACAATAATTTATTAAATATGAGTTTCTTTAAGTTAATTCCTCGCTTCTTGACTGTATATTAAAACACATTTAGTATAGGTCGTTGAAATCATTCGTTGTAGTTATTGCACAGTCCCAAACATGTTCTTTTCAATACAGACATAAAAATGCAGGGAACTAGACGACATGACAAGGACACCAGTCTTGATGGAACAACAGGCTGGGCCAACGACAGTAGGGCAAGTCTGTAGACGGAAGGCAAGGCAGCAATGGGCCGACTCAACATTTCAGCCTAAATATGAAAAGATTGTATTAGCTCAGAACACAAAGTCATTTCAATCACACTAAGGTGGAACCTACATCATGTTAAGGCTCGTTGCTGCGCACCTATGACAGGTGATGGCTGACAGGACCATAGCCGGCTACGACACGCTCGGACCCCAGCTTCAAAAGGAACGCCAGCCACCAAAGCGCAGGACAACGGCACCATGAAGCGGTGCATCACTGGGCCAAAAGCCACATCGAGGCACTACAGATACATGAGTTACTTAATGATTAACCTGCGTAAGATCTAGGGAAAAACCGAAATGTACAGCTACCTGGCGCAGCAGAGGACGGGCGTAAACACCGGACCGGAAGCAGAACTGCACAGGTCAGAGAGCGAAGAAGAGCCTGAGCAAGGCTTTTATAGTCTAATGCACCACCTACTGGCCGTAATTTGCAGTGGCAGGAACCCGAACTGCCACATTCATCCCCCCAAAGTTGTGTCGGCGTCGGCGACAACCAGACAAACATACAACTCCCACTGTAGCGCTACCATTCATTTCTAAACAATTGGAAGGGCCATGATGCACGATCTCCCACATTCAACAGGGCTTTGGGCTTCACTATCTAAAGGCCTCAGTAACGCTGGCCTAGGTGGATATGAGCCACAGACAAGACCCAGCGTAGTCCATTTAAAAACCGTAAAAACAAACAGTGGCTAGCACTGGTACTGACGCAAAGGAACTACCTTATCACACCCATAAGGGCTGGATGGGGGCCCTGAAGGCTAACTGTCCAATGCCATTTAAAAACAAGCTTGAGCGTCCTGCTGCACACGGCTTGTACTCACTGACCACACAGGTGAACAACGGCTGCGCCTTAAACGCTCTAGCAGGTGAGGCATTCTTCATCCCACTATACCACCGCTGACTGGGTATGAGCCACAGGAGACGCCAAAGTGCAAACTGCAGGTTCCAAGAGCTGTGGCCTCGTGCCCTCTCGGCTGTATACCACCCTGCTGCTACCACCATCGCTGCCTTGCCTTCAAAAACAAATATACTTTCAGCATTTACAAACAAATTACTATCACTTGTAGCATTAGCAGCCTTCCATACATGTGTCAGTCAGCTGAACCATGTCATTAAACCCCATTCACAATTTTGAAAAATAATGTACAAACTCATGAAGTGAAAAAAAACACACACTGAAAGCAAACTACATGCAGAATACATAAATCAAAAATGAAAAACGGATAATTAAGACAGGTTTTAAGATGACACATGAAAAAAAATGACAATCGCTACTTGTGACACACTGCTAATAAAACGGAATTAGGCCTCCAATTTAAATCAATTATCCTGCCAACAACGCCAAGTGTGGCGTTCTGTGCGGTACCTTACTTGTAAATTTAACGAGATTTCACTTTAGTCACTTTGAAAAGATCCAACAACGCCACCTGGACATCAGTGGGTCCAGGATCATAATAATAAAGCACACAGGTTCGTTTAAATTGAAAAGGAGGCAAATTCCAATTAGTTACAATAATTTATTAAATATGAGTTTCTTTAAGTTATTAATTCTCGCTTCTTGACTGTATATTAAAACACATTTAGTATAGGTCGTTGAAATCATTCGTTGTAGTTATTGCACAGTCCCAAACATGTTCTTTTCAATACAGACATAAAAATGCAGGGAACTAGACGACATGACAAGGACACCAGTCTTGATGGAACAACAGGCTGGGCCAACGACAGTAGGGCAAGTCTGTAGACGGAAGGCAAGGCAGCAATGGGCCGACTCAACATTTCAGCCTAAATATGAAAAGATTGTATTAGCTCAGAACACAAAGTCATTTCAATCACACTAAGGTGGAACCTACATCATGTTAAGGCTCGTTGCTGCGCACCTATGACAGGTGATGGCTGACAGGACCATAGCCGGCTACGACACGCTCGGACCCAGCTTCAAAGGAGCACAGCCACCAAAGCGCAGGACAACGGCACCATGAAGCGGTGCATCACTGGGCCAAAAGCCACATCGAGGCACTACAGATACATGAGTTACTTAATGATTAACCTGCGTAAGATCTAGGGAAAAACCGAAATGTACAGCTACCTGGCGCAGCAGAGGACGGGCGTAAACACCGGACCGGAAGCGGAACTGCACAGGTCAGAGAGCGAAGAAGAGCCTGAGCAAGGCTTTTATAGTCTAATGCACCACCTACTGGCCGTAATTTGCAGTGGCAGGAACCCGAACTGCCACATACACAACAGCAAAGCCACAACTCAACATGTATTTGATTTTTAGAGTTGCAACATTTTTATTCTCGTGATGTCAGCATTCCTTCTAGAATCTGGCTGAAAATTTAACATTAGAACGGTTTTTGGAGTTATAAGATTATTTAAATGATGTGTAAACAGTCCCCTGATAGGTGTGTCATATTGAGGGGTGTGGTCTGCTGTGGGGGAAAGTCACAACTTACAAATCGTTCTGATAATTTTGCAAATGTATGCCATTCGACCACTTTATTATCTCTGTGTGTTCGTGTCTGTATTTGGCACAGTATGTACTACAGTCGGTGTTTGCTCTTGTAGTTGTTGAACAGAGGGTGACAGAGCTGTTGTTCTGCATTAATATTAATGGATTGCTTGTATGTTGCTTGATTGCTTGCTGTATTTATTACTCAATATATTAATATCATAATATTATCCTATTTCGCAGTTTGCATCTAGATTTTTTAAATTCCATTACTATGAAACTTTTATGGGTTGCCCCAAACAACACTCAACACAGAATTTATGCAAAAATTTAAATGTACAAAAGTATTTTTTATGATATGAAAACATATATTGCTCATTGACCAAAGGTGCCATCAAGTTGACCTTGGCACTATTGTAAATAGTTAAGTTCAACAAAATTCACATGTTTTTTTTCCGGTTATTTCTTATAAAAATACCTTATAACGGTGCAAATCTGTGATCTGTGCCGGCCGATGTCGTATAGAGTTGATACATCCGTCGAATTGAGCTGCCCAGGCCCTGGGCAAAAATGACCCCTAAAAATAGGCTTCCTGTTATAATTTAGCCTAGCTAGCCTAATGTCATTTCTTAAACTGTGGTACGTGTACTATTGGTGGTACGCAAACGTCTGGTGCTTCGTGGACACCTCTTCAATGTGTCATGTCATGTTTACTCCAGTAAGAGTACATTTTATTCACATTTCTTGCTCTTCCTTTAGTAAATGTTTACTTAAAACTAATGTGGCAATGGTGTATTTCTACTTATGACCTGGTTTATCCCTAATTTAGACCTGAAAAAGTCCTGTTATTAGGGCTGAGCGATATGGCAAAAAATGATGAACACAATTTTCTTGGGGCCAGCTCTTGATTTCGATTTTATCATGATTCTTGTTCACTTTGTATTTTTCTACACAATTTATCTAATTGTGATTTTTCTGATCAGTGAGACTGTGATTAAGTTTGCGATTTGCGTTTTAATAATTCAGTTCAAATTAACATTATGGTCGTGTTTTTGTCACGTTCAATGGTGTTTGTCACATTCAAACACGTCTTGTCGTTTTCAGTCACGGTTTTGTCGCTTTTGAACAAATTTTTTATCGCTATTGTCGCTTGTTTCTGAACATGTTTGTACAAATCCAAATTACAGCGTTAACAGTTTTCATTCAAATCAAAGCAAGACATTCTGTTGTTTGTGGAAGAAATGATTGCACTTAAAAAATTGCAGCCTTTATGATTTGCCAATTCTATTCATTAAAATTGCGACATTGTGCGGATTTGGTTTAATTGTGCAGCTCTGGCCTTTAAGAGGTAAATAAGAGGCTTCAGAGGCTAAACAACAGGAGAAAAAGTGCGTTTGAACAGACAGCTGCATTAAAGAGACAAACAGTCAATCACGAAACGACAATTTCACAAAAATAGCAGATTGTCACAGGGACCAGCTCATGATTCCATTTCTATCACCGTAGAGAACACCGGGCTTAACGTTGCAAGCTTTATTACCAGCTCCAGCACCAATTTGAAGGAAAAAAAAGCTACGAAAATAAGAAAAATGTCCCCCCTCTTAAGAGTATTATCAGCGTGTTTCAAAATCTGCAAACAACCTATTAAAACACGCTGAACTTCTTTACTTTAGAACAAGTCAACACTGTTCTGTTTAATGTGACGCTCCCCAGTCAATGCGTCAGTCTGGCGCTGAGAGAACGCATAACCGAAGCTCCCATGCTGTTTTCATTTCTCGCCATAAGCTACAGAGTAACTCAAGATCCGTAATTGATTTTGGGGGCCTACTAAAAACAATTACGCTCCTTCTTTGGGGAGTCGATGGGAGCTCAAATCCAGCGCCGACAGACCCACTGTTCATTTCGGTGGAGCAGCCTTTCCATCATGCGTCTGACAAACAACGGTAATCGATGCGCGGGGAGTAGGCGAGGAGCCCCGGATTGATCAGCTGGTCCGGGTGGATGTGATCAATGCACAGGCTGACTGGATCGTGAACTTTGGGGGAGTCGCCTGTAAGTAGGTCATGGCTTCTGAAGATCCGCCGGGATTTAGACAGTTTGGAAATGCCCTAAACAACAAGCGATTTGTCCAGAGTTCTGGTCAGACCACTCTTGTCTCAGTCCACGTGCGGGTCAAAAGTCAAATAGTTGCAACCACACAGCAGTGAAGCTCAACTGTCCCGCCCACCCCAGAGTCTGTGGGGATTGAACAAGTACATTTCAGATACATTTTACCAAACTTTTTTGCAATACTTGAATAGTTTAAAGGACACATATTCTGCTACAGTGACGTTTTTGAGCTTTTAACCATGTTCTAACAATGTTCTGTCATTAAAGACACACCTGAAGTAGCATTCAGCTGTATTCATGGTGCTGTTTTGAGGAATGTTTATTAGAAAATCCTCCTCCCTCTGAGCATGAAACACACGTCCTGCTGAACTTCCTACATTTCTGACGTATTTTCGGATCATCTACGTCACTTATTAGAGATTAGATTAGAGATTCTGCTGATTTTAGTCCTTAAATCATTGATAAACTCGTTGTGAGCATTTCTGCCTCTATGATAACTGCTACAGCAAATCCACACAATGACGTCTTTTCAGGGCTAACTTCAGATTGTAAACCTGGTTCTGTCCATTTTTCAAATGTATATGTCCCAAATATGTGCCATTTTGACAGTTTTTACACCTTATGATGAGAAACATTTTTTTCCCCCTTACATTTATGTGAGTAAACTACTGGAGAAGTTTCAAATTAATATATTTAGATTTAATCATTTTTAATAATTAAAATAAAGATATTTTAAAAGTAAAATGAAGAAGAGGGAGAAACTCCAAGTATGTTTTGGTGAAGGCACATTATAACATAATTGAAAGAGGACAGTTTTGCATAATATATAAGACCTTAGAAGAATCCATGTCCCTAGAGACCAGACAATAACAGTGTATTTATAACAGTGGAAATCCTGACACAAATCAAATTCTTCAAATTAAAATCCCCCTTCTTCAGTCACGTGTCTAATCACAAACTCTTGGGACAAACTTGATTGTAGTTTGAAGTCAATGCTGCGTGTCCCTCTGCTCTTTATTTCCTGGACGTCCTCATCTGGTGAACATTATATTTTGTCAAACAGACTGCATGTTTATTAGATTGTGAAATAAGATTTTTGGATCAACAAACAGAGACATTGGAGTGTTTTCTACTGTCTGAGCGCCCCTGACTCCAAACACAACCAATCTTAACTTCTTTGCAAATCATTTTTGGCTGAGGTGTGAGCGCGTCCAAACTTCTCCTCAGGTCTGTTTTCCGATGCTTTTTGTCATAAATCTATAGGTGTATTCTCCGCATTTACCAAGTAGATTGTTCTGCCCGTGTCTCTCCGGGGTTGTGCTTTCAACTTCGCTCAAGAGTGCTTCACATCCTTTCATGCTAGGTTGAGCTTGCAAGGCATTGTCAGGCTTGTTTAAATTTTTAACAAGATGAAACAAAGGGACTGAGAATAGCGGGTAGAGTCCCATATCTCAGACTAAAGGTATATTTTGCATGAAATCCTGCGCAGCGATGTGGAAGAGTCTGCACTCCGGTGTCGGCAGATGCGGTTGCACTTTTTATTGCCGAGCAGTGAGCATGCCTTTAGAGTTCATCGTCTGGCTTTGTCGACTAAGAATAACTGTACCCCAGTGGTTTGAGCTGAATGCTTTTGTTCAATTTTCTCCATTCCGCTCAAGCTCTCCTCCTCGTATGTTCGTGTATTTCCACTCAAATCTAGTCCAGCGTCGAACAGTGATAGAGTTTGATCCATCGACTCCTCAGATAGATATGCTTTATTTCACATTTCTCGTCGACCTGCAGCACTTAAAGGTGCTCCATGTATACCAAAAGTGAAATGATGTTTCAGCCCCACTGTCTAGAACAGGGCTGTACAGCTTAAGGCCCAGGGGCCAAATCAGGCCCTCCAAGGGTCATGATCCGGCCCTCAACCCATCTTATCTTGGTTTAGACCTGGTTTAGTCCTGGTTTAGACCTGGATCAGTCCTGGTTTAGACCTGGTTTAGTCCTGGTTTAGACCTGGTTTGGTCCTGGTTTAGCCCTGGTTTAGACCTGGTTTAGTCCTGGTTCAATCCTGGTTTAGTACTGCTTTAGACCTGGTTTAGACCTGGTTTAGTCCTGGTTTAGACTGGATTTAGTACTGCTTTAGACCTGGTTTAGACCTGGTTTAGTCCTGGTTTAGACCTGGTTTAGTTCTGGTTTGGTCCTGGTTTAGACCTGGTTTAGTCCTGGGTCAGTGCTGTAGATGTTAAATCCTTTTGTATTACAGTTGGGGTTTTTTCTTCATATTTCAAAAGCGTTGGACACATTTCTGGCCCCGAGGACAAAACCATCTGAAATACCTGGGTCTCGGTGAAATAAAGTTGAAAAGCCCTGGTCTAGAAGGTAAATGCTTTTTGTTCTTCCACTAGCTAGACTTAGGCCTAGGCGTATGACAGACGTAGTGCAGAGTTGTGTCAAAGAGACAGAGTGGTTGGTCTGCTCTCTGATTTCTTTGTCTCAACTGCAGCTTTCATCCCGTGCAACAAAGTTTAGGACGGTCCATTTGTCTGTTACAGGCTAGTCCTGTCACGACACAAAATAGAAATATACCTGATTCTCGATTTCAATACCACATGGAAACTTACAATTGCTCTTCTTTGGATCAAGGTTATAGACAATAGACTGGCCTTTTCATACTAAATAATACAACGTCTTTATTAAACATTGTTGTCTTAAACTACTTCTAATAAAGCTCAAGATAATTCTTAAACTGTTCTAAAACTAAAACGGTCCAAATTCGTCCTGTTTATGTGATTTGTTTGTATTGATACTTGCTCATATGAGTTTCTAGGCAAATTTTAATTATAGAGCAATTTTATTTCTAGTTTATTTCAGATACTAACATTACTAGTTTTAGTATCTGATTTTCGATACTTTTGACACTCTATTACAGACCAAAGATGGCAGACTACAGTAACACTATGGAAGAAAGAAGAAAAATCCAAAATGGAAATCAAGTAACGTTAAACCTTCTCATGAGAAGTTTGGGATTGACTCCACAAACCTGCAATATTAATCTTATGGCGTCGAGTGCTTTGAGTTGTCAACAGTCACGTTTATGGAGTTGAATAAACGGCACTACTTTCTGAGGCTATTATAGGAAAAAATAATATCACTTTTGTTTATTCATACAGACAGAAAAGACACTTGTCTGTTTCATGTGGATGGGCCATGTCAACAAATCTGCAACCTGACATTAAAACAGCAAATTCTAACCTGTCTCCAACTCAAAGTTTAGAAGAAAAGACCTTTTAGAATGTGGCGATGTCTCATGAACCCCAACTATTGTCTTCACAGCAGGAGTGCGAGGAGCAGCCGCCGTGCTTTAACCAAATAAGGCAAAGGAAGTAGTGCAGGGCCGGGCGTCGCCGTGGGAACCAGACAAGTAATAGGGGTGATCGGAGTCCACTGACTAATTACCAGTGCTGATCTTTGACTATTCTTGGCACAACTTAGAGCAATCAAACATTTGAAGCATATTACAAAGAGTTCAATGGCAAAAGCAGCTATATTCATTTGGAAAACTTACAAAAATGTATGTATATTTTTGTTACCACCTTCTGCAGATATTAACACAAATAATATCTAGTGGATTTAATAAAAGAGGGATGGAATAATATTTTGATTGTGTTGAAATACACTTGGATTTTGAAAACATTACCATACAAAGAGCAAAGTATAAGGCTCTGATGACTTTTTGAAATGGCACTTACCTGTTTTTGCATTTTAACTCTTCGATTTGTTTCCACTTTTTAATGGATTGCAAGAACATCTGAATAATCCCACTTATTCAGATGTCACTTACTCTGTTCGCCCAAAAACAACACTCTAATATTTGTTTGGAGCACCTTTAAGCTTTGATCACAGCACGCGTTTCCTGTGCCACTGTTTCAATAAGCGTCTTCAACGTCAAAAGTTTAATTTCATTCCACTGTTGCGTTCTTAACTTGTGAATTTCTTCCAATAAGACAGTTGTAAAAAAGCTATGAGCTAATTTCCCTGACATGTTTTGGAGGTAGAACTTCTCCCGTCTGATCTATCAAACTGACCACGCCTGCCCCCTGGTGGTGGTCTCTAGAGAAGTGAGTCCCATGTGTGAGCAAAGGTCAAAGCTCCCTCGTCTCTGTTGATGGTCCGTGTGCCTCGCTTCCTGATTTCAGCAGTCCATGGTGTGGTTTTCTATTGTGGTCAGAAATTGCTTTTTATTATTTATAAAGCTAGCATACGTGACTTTCAACATTAAGTTTGTGATCTATCAAAAGACAACTTGACGAGGAAATGAGCTTCCAAAAACTCTGAACTTTGTGCGTCGGGGCTTTCAGAGACGAGGCATGAGCGTGTTAGAGGCCATTTTTGGAAGTTTGTGTTTACTCCTTACATACTTCTTTAGTAAGAATTCCACATTAAGTTTTATAAATGAAACCCTAGATCTTTAGTAGATTAGTTTGTCCATAGATATTTTAGATATTTTCTCTGCTTGATGCCAGCTATTTAACCCTTCTCAAACACACTGACATCTTTTCCACGACCACAGGATTCGTCTTTCCACATTTGTTACAGAAATGAATCATGTATCATTTGGGTTTAAGTACCGTGTTTCAGATGAATATGCCTGTCACGGTAATTAGTATATCGACTTATCGTTCAACATATAATCGAAAGACGAATATATTTGGTGTTCTATATTTATCGTGCACGACTTCTTTGCAATTTGGGGAACTTTTTCTTTGTTTTTCGACAAGATCTGAGCTGTAGAAAGTGAAACAGGTAACTTTTATGACTCATTATTGACCACAACTAAGTACAAAAGTCTTTCATTGTACCATTTATTAATTGCAGCTGATGTTTTTTAACAATATTGCACAGTTTTTAGGGGGATTCTTCTGTTGTCAGTGGCACTAAGTAGTTTCAATATTATCTCTTATGATACTTCCTGGTAAAAAAAAAAAAAAAATTCGTGACAGGCCTACAGTTGAAAGACAATTGTTTACTTGAATCCAAGTGTTTCTGATTTAAATATATTCTTGAAATGTCTTAAAAAACACCCCCCAATCACTAAAGCATAATTGCATTCTGAAATTAAAGTCACCAAGAAGAAAAACTAGCTTGGCAATGAAATAATCCATGAAATACTGTATGTTTTATGCGCTTTTTTCTTGCAATCGTCAAACAAAGTGTTACAGTTTACAGCAGTAATTACAGCAAACATTTTGAGAGGAAAATCATATTCAAAATCACTATATTTACTTGATATGACAGAAAAAACAGTCTTGCAAATCCCTCTCAATCTTGGCCGTATTCGCCCATGTTGCTGCCAGTGGAGCTCGCCTCTAGGGTAATGAAAACTCAATAAACCGAATTCTGCTAATCAGTGACAATTTACAGTCTTACCCACACGTGCTTGGCTTGAGTTAAGCATAATTGGGCAAAATCACCGGCGGAAGATGCTGATCATGGCTGGCCCAGCTGAGGAAACATTACGACAAGCGCAGGGAGAGTCGGACGCTGAAAGACTCCGAAAGGCAGAAGTGAACGTGGGACTCGACAAGAAAACGCATGCCAGCATAGGATTCCATAAATTATTTGTTCTTAGCTTGAGGAGAAACACACACAAACACGAGTATTCTGTTATAGTTTCAATAGTAACACAGATACAGTCTCCAACGCGACATGGTGAGTTGTGTGGTTTGACGTGGGTAAAGTGCTTTATTCAATATAAAATGCAGCTGTTGTGGGAAATGCAATGTAATTTTTTTTTGACAGATGAAGATTGGGGAAAGAGTGTACAAAATTACATGTTTGGGGGGAATTCTGTTGGAAAAAACGTGTTTTTTTAAGGCTACTAACTACAGGCAAAACTAATACGTTTTAAATTAATTTGTTTTTTGGTCAGTTTGCTCTCTCAACATATCAGCTTTCAGGTGGAAAAACCAAACGTGTCCAATCTGCTCCTATGTTGTTGAATGTTTTGTTTCTTCATTTAATCCACTTCATCCATAGATTTCTCTGGGACATTGTAACTTCAAAGGTTGTTTTCATAAAATGAAATTTTTCTCCCCTTGAGACATCAGGATCACCAATAAAACTAGATCCTACACCAAACTGTACAATCTTGCACTCAACAAGAATTTGATGAAATGTACAGAAGGATTTTTGATATCTAATTCTAAAACTGATTTACAAAAGTTTTAAGTAAAAAAAAAAACACACAAAAAAAAATTAGGCCAAATTTGAATTTTTAGGACAAGTTTCAGTCAAATCTAGTTTGACTGAATCTAGTCTACTTAAGAAATCCAAAATCCCCTCTGTACATTTTTTTGTAACTAGTATGTGTACAAAATGAACTAAGAAATTTAAACCTGGTTCAGTCCATTTTTCAGATTTAAATGTCCTAATTATGTGTAAAACTTTCAAGTTTCAAATTGATATGTTTAAAATGTATATTTTTTTCCTATTCACATAAAGTGTCTCACCTTAAATAACAGAGTCACAGTGCTGACTATTCACAGGGAAATACTAACCGCTGTGAAAACTGTGGTTGCCAAGTAGCCCACCATTACCATGTGTTTTGGGACTGTCCTATTGCTCAGAAATTTTGGACTGAGATTAACTAAGCAATCAAGACTATTTTTGGAACTGTGCCTTTGGGCCTCAAAACTCCTGCCATGGACCCAATAAACTGATACCTTTGGAGCATACTTTTGGCTCACAAGAGTCTGTCCTGCACCCGATGATAATGACCAGTCCAATCACAGCAGCCTCGGTGTGGGTCAAAGCCAAGATAAAGCGCCCAAAAGAACCAAAACAATCGTGTGTCTTGTGGCCAGCAATTTTTGTTTTGTGTTATTTTTAGCATCTCCTCACCACAATTATAGAAATAGACTTGGCCCTGTAGCTAAAACATTAGCTCAATAACAATAATGATTGTCAGTAGAGAAATTACCACAATTTTCTAAAAGCGACAAGATGACTACTCATTTCCAACCTTTACTGTTGGGAAAGAACAATTGTTTTTACTGGTTAGACATGCTTTGGTAACACCGTAATGATATAGATAGATCCTTGATTTTCAACCAGTGTGCCGGGAACACTAGTGTGACTAAGGGTTTTGGCAGGTGTGCCTTGAAAAATGTCTAATTTGAGTTAACAGATTTTTAAATGCTAGAGTAATTTACCTTTTTTTTTGTCCCTAGCAATTTTTGCACGCCAACTTGGCAAATTTACTAGACAGACATTATTTGCCTTATGATATACCTTTTTTTTTTACTAAATGGTCTGATTTTGTGATGTTCTAGTAGTAGGTGGTGGGCAGGGGTATCTTTAAAACCAAAAAAGTGTACCGCAACTCAAGAAAGGTTGAAAAACATAGTATTAGATGAACTGATGGACTTTCATCATATTCAAAGATTTCTACAATACAATTCTGCACAAATGTAGAAACATAACACTAATTTTTATACTACAGCTTATCGTCCCCCACAACGCATGTTTTGTAATAATGAAAACAGCAAGACAGCATTCCGCTCCTCTGGCAGAGTCACAAAGAGACATCCCAACATGTGCAGTGATTTCCCGTCCCAGCTGCATTCTAATTGCAGCTAAAGGATGTTATAATGGCCCTAGAATGGAAGCGGACGATGCCTGGGAGAGGGCTGAGACACAATGCCAAAGTGAAATAAAACATTGTGAGTTGGCAGACTGGAGGAGCACCGAGGCCCGCGCCCATTGTACTGATTACTTCCTGATTACAGAGGTTGTGAAGGAGGTGCTCCAGGCTGATACTGCGCTAAAGGCTGCACAGATCTCCCACACCTACTCTCACACCTGGGGAAAGAAGCAGAGGCAGAAATTCAACCAGGAGTCAGGTTTTCAGACTTTGAAAGGAGGAAATGGGTAATTTAAACGGTTACTTGTGACTAATGCTGGGCGATATTGGTTGAACGTCATCTTCTTTTAGCATAGACTCAGACAATCCAACAGAAATGTGTTATAACATGGAAAAAACGTAAGACGAGTCAATGGTGAGTGACATTTTTTCGCGTAAAAGCTCAAAACACAACGAAAATGTGACAGAGCTGCTAAAGTTGGCCAAAAAATATAAAAGTCAACATTTCTGATACAAATGTTGACGTGCGTGGACTGTATGTGCATGTGTGTACGTGTTGAAGTTTAATGTGGGGATGGTGGGGACAGGGTGGTGGGTGGGTTCTGGGGATTGTTTTTAAATATGTAAAGCAAGCAATCATTGTATGAAAAGCGATTTATAAATAAAGTTTGATTAATTGATTGATTATAGTGCAGTCTGTACATTCACTCTTCTTTCAATATCTGGAGCAAAGTTATTAATATATGTAAAAACAATTCTATAAATGAATACACAAATTTCAAATCTTAAAGTTTTGATTTAACTGCTTTTACAATATACTCAATGGGGTTTAAACTAAATTTAAACGTGGAAAAGTGGATATCTTCAAGAAAAATAGCAAAGATTAATTTTTACTTATCAACTTGTTGTTACTCTTAGTTTGAACAGTGACCACCAGTGTCTAGGTCTCAGGAGTTGGATCTCTTTTTCTTAAAAAAAAAAAAAGTGAGAGTGTTTAGTTGTGTATATTTCAGTTTGTTAAAAGGTAAAGCTCACTGCATCTATCGACACATTAGATACTTCACATTCTGAAATGAAAGTGCTCTTTCTGTGTCTGTTCCGTTAATTTATTCACAGATGTTTGTGAGCACCAGTCCTATCCATCTCCTAAGAGACAAGAATGCTTTGTTATTTGTGATGCATCTCTTGCTGATAGCTAACTTTGAAACTATGTTTTAAGCCTCATTTAGAGTTTACTTTTACTTATTTTGCTCTAACTGCTTTATATAATATGTTAACTACAATAAAAAGGAAAGTTGAATATCCTGTCATTTAGCAACATTTAGCCAAATATAGATAGAATGCTAATGAAAATGACTGTAACAAACTTCTACTTCACAGAGAAAAATCCTCGACCAAAACATCTGAGTCTGAGACATTTGAAGAAAGTTTCATTCCTTTAATAAAAAGAAACTACGTTGTGAAACCCTTTTTTTCTCAAAGCAAACAAATGGCCCAGCAACAACAACAACCAAAAAAGCATTCATATTTCTTTCTGCTCACAAAAAGATATTGTATTCAAACGCTCGTGGTCATGTTGTGCGCACATGGGGGAAAAAAGCACCCAGCAGGGGCCAGCGCTGCGTGATGGCCAGTCCACTCCACAACACACTTTAAAATGCATTCTATTTATTTACATAAAACTGAAAAGAGAGATCTGAGAGCTACAAGGCCCCATGGAGGAGGATGAATTGTGTTTTAAGAAGGAATATTATGCTAAATTAACTTCTGACAGCTGTGTGTTCTACAGGAGGATGAGATGTGTGTCCTACAGGTGGATGAGATGTGTGTGTCCTACAGGTGGATGAGATGTGTGTGTCCTACAGGTGGATGAGATGTGTGTGTCCTACAGGTGGATGAGATGTGTGTCCTACAGGTGGATGAGATGTGTGTTCTACTGGAGGATGAGATGTGTGTCCTACAGGAGGATGAGATGTGTGTCCTACAGGAGGATGAGATGTGTGTCCTACAGGTGGATGAGATGTGTGTTCTACTGGAGGATGAGATGTGTGTCCTACAGGAGGATGAGATGTGTGTCCTACAGGAGGATGAGATGTGTGTTCTACAGGAGGATGAGATGTGTGTCCTACAGGTGGATGAGATGTGTGTCCTACAGGTGGATGAGATGTGTGTTCTACTGGAGGATGAGATGTGTGTCCTACAGGAGGATGAGATGTGTGTCCTACAGGAGGATGAGATGTGTGTCCTACAGGTGGATGAGATGTGTGTCCTACAGGAGGATAAGGTGTGTCTGTCCTACAGGATGATGAGATGTGTGTCCTACAGGAGGATAAGGTGTGTCTGTCCTACAGGATGATGAGATGTGTGTTCTACAAGAGGATGAGCTGTGTGTCCTAGAGGTGGATGAGATGTGTGTTCTACAGGAGGATGAGATATGTGTTCTACAGGAGGATGAGACGTGTCTGTCCTACAGGAGGATAAGGTGTGTCTGGCCTACAGGAGGATGAGATGTGTGTTCTACAGGAGGATGAGATGTGTGTCCTACAGGTGGATGAGATGTGTGTCCTACAGGTGGATGAGATGTGTGTCCTACAGGTGGATGAGATGTGTGTCCTACAGGTGGATGAGATGTGTGTCCTACAGGTGGATGAGATGTGTGTTCTACAGGAGGATGAGATGTGTGTCCTACAGGTGGATGAGATGTGTGTTCTACAGGAGGATGAGATGTGTGTCCTACAGGTGGATGAGATGTGTGTCCTACAGGAGGATAAGGTGTGTCTGTCCTACAGGAGGATGAGATGTGTGTTCTACAGGAGGATGAGATGTGTGTCCTACAGGAGGATAAGGTGTGTCTGTCCTACAGGATGATGAGATGTGTGTTCTACAGGAGGATAAGGTGTGTCTGTCCTACAGGATGATGAGATGTGTGTTCTACAGGAGGATGAGATGTGTGTTCTACAAGAGGATGAGATGTGTGTCCTAGAGGTGGATGAGATGTGTGTTCTACAGGAGGATGAGATGTGTGTCCTACAGGTGGATGAGATGTGTGTCCTACAGGTGGATGGGATGTGTGTTCTACAGGTGGATGGGATGTGTGTTCTACAGGAGGATGAGATGTGTGTCCTACAGGTGGATGAGATGTGTGTCCTACAGGTGGATGAGATGTGTGTGTCCTACAGGAGGATGAGATATGTGTTCTACAGGAGGATGAGACGTGTCTGTCCTACAGGAGGATAAGGTGTGTCTGGCCTACAGGAGGATGAGATGTGTGTCCTACAGGAGGATGAGATGTGTGTCCTACAGGTGGATGAGATGTGTGTCCTACAGGTGGATGAGATGTGTGTTCTACAGGAGGATGAGATGTGTGTTCTACAGGAGGATGAGATGTGTGTCCTACTGGAGGATGAGATGTGTGTCCTACTGGAGGATGAGATGTGTGTCCTACTGGAGGATGAGATGTGTGTCCTACAGGAGGATGAGATGTGTGTCCTACAGGTGGATGAGATGTGTGTCCTACAGGTGGATGAGATGTGTGTTCTACAGGAGGATGAGATGTGTGTCCTACAGGTGGATGAGATGTGTGTTCTACTGGAGGATGAGATGTGTGTCCTACTGGAGGATGAGATGTGTGTCCTACTGGAGGATGAGATGTGTGTCCTACAGGAGGATGAGACGTGTCTGTCCTACAGGAGGATAAGGTGTGTCTGTCCTACAGGACGATGAGATGTGTGTCCTACAGGAGGATGAGATGTGTGTCCTATAGGAAGTGGAATGAGATATGTGTCCTACAGGTGGATGGGATGTGTGCTGCAGGGTTGAAATCGTGAGACAAAAGTAGCGGCTTATAGCCCTCATTTTACGGTAATAATATAACTTCACCTTTTGAAAACAAGGAACAAGGGCATGCATTATGTGAAAAACCACCAATTTAGTTTTTAAAAGGTAAAACTAGATTAAATTGGTAAAAAGGTTCTTTAGTCAAAATAACTGGTGATGACACACTCCCAAGCTCTAAACACTCATGTTCTATTGTTATTTTCACTCCGTAACCCCTTCAGTTTGCCATCTGCCACGACAATTTCTGAAAACAAAATTCGGTTGATAACTGCCCTTCCCCGTACAGACAAAGGGAGAGAATGCATGTTTCAAGGATATTTTTGAACAACAAAACACCTGTTACGAAATAAAGGCTTGTGTTACTAAATAGATCTTTAATAATAAAAAAGTATTAGCCTTTCATAAAACAACTCCCAAATCCCAGAAGTACAACAAAAAAGTGAATCAATATCTCTTGATCAACAACTCCTTCCAGCTCCCTGTGGATGAAGTGTCTGAGGTGAGTAAATATTGCACTTGCGTTTCCAAAAATACTGAACACAGCGGAGAGCTTTGTTGTTAAGTCGTAGCTGCGTGTAAGGTCCCGAGCAGCCTGGAGAGCACTTTGTTTGGCTCACAGCAGTTTGGCTAAATGTGGAAGGCTCAGTAAAAAGCAACTTCTGACAAGCTTTTTTTCAATGTTGAGAGAGTGTAGTAAAATACAGGGTTTCTGGTATACAAAAGTGGGTATTTTAACTAATGTATGTGTCAACAAAATGACTGGGAAATAGATCTTAGATGTCAGTGGTTAAGTTTGGTTTACTTAATAGATGCATATTATATAACATGCATTTAAAGGAGACATATTCTTCTACAGTGACTTTTTTGAACTTTTAACAATGTTGGAACAAGGTTAGAACACACATCTTGCGGAACTCCGTCTACCTGGGACGAATTTCAGATAATCGACGTCACTTATCTGAGAATCTTCCTCTGTTGTAAGTCCTTAAACTCGTTCTGAGCTTTTATGCCGTCTAAACACGATAACTGCTGCAGAAAATCCGCATCATAAGTGCTGAAAAGAAGTTAACTAGATTGGCTCCATTTGCCATTTCATAGTGACTGATAACACAGGTCATAGAATGAACAAGAAACGTTTGTTTGGTTTTTTTAATGGCAAATTTAAGGTACTCAAGAGCACATTTAAAAGTATGAATATGAAAAATATGAAAAATGCAGACTATTTTTCATTAAGGACATATACAGTAGTATGCATTGTTTGTGTTGTTATTGGCCTTTAAAAATGCCCGAACTTCCACTTTATTCATATAGCACATTTTACAAACAGTTTCCAAAGTGCTGTACAGAAACAGAATAATAAACAATAAACTAGCAATGAATAAATAAATACATAAATAAAAGCAATAAAATGTATTAAAATAAATTAAAACAAAGAGGACCACACAACTCACGCAGTGTTAAAAGACAGAGAATAAAAGTGGGTCTTAAGACACGACTGAAAACACTCCACTCTGGTGGCCTCTCTGATGTTCCAGAGTTTGGGCCGACCTCAGAGAAGAAGTCTGGTCTTAGGCACCGGGAGCTGGAGCTGGCCCTCAGACCTCAGATTGCGTGCAGGAGTGTTAATTTGTATGCGGTCCGAGATGAAGTCTGGAGCCAGTCCATTCAAATCTTTAAAAACAAACAATAACATTTTAAAATAAATTCTAAAATTAACAGGAAGCCAGTGCAAAGACTTGGTGGACAGAATTGGTGTAATAAGAGCGCGTTTTTTGGTTCCTGTTAAAAGTCGTGCAGCAGAGTTCTCTAACTGTAGTTGGTAAAGTGCATTGTGCGAAATGGCCGAATAAAGTGTGTTACAGTATTCCAGGCACGAAGAAATAAAAGCATGCACGACTTGTTCAAAAACTTTAAAAGATAAAAAAGGTTTGCTCAAGCTAACCATCAAGCAACGTGACCCGGGGCTGTCAGTTTTATTGCACTATTATTTCATTAATGCAAACGTATTTTAAAGGCAATCATTTTTGGATGCAAATTAATTGTGCATCAGAAAAGTTTCTATTTAGACCCTCCGCAAACTCCGTCGATGAAATAGACACGTCGCTCAGCTTGCCAACAAGACAACATAGACAACGAAATTGGTCTCATGAATGGCCAGTTTATATTTTTTAAGACGAGGCCAGATGGCTCTCTTGATAAAACAAAGTTTTAAACTTTTAATGCCACTGTGAACTCAGTTACCACCGCAGCACATCGAGTTAAATATCTCTCAGCTAAAGACACTGGATTGTACTGGAACAGCGATTGGACAACACAGCCACAGACAAACTTTCATCAGCTACTGCAAAGTATGTAGCCCCGGATTGTCGACCTATTGCTATTGTTGAGGATTATATGATATCATTCACATTGCAAGTACAGACCCTATGTATAAACTTCCACGTAGAGCCACCACTGTGTCTAAAACAAGTTACTGTATGTGATGAGGAGAGAGTCAGTGAAGTGCTGGAACAGACACAGTGGGTTGCACTCACAGGGGATTATTGGACTACTTTAAATAACCACAATTACCTTGGGGTAACAGGGCATTATTTGGACATACAATGGGAACTTAGGTCACAAGCCTTATGAACACAGAGGTGACACACTTTGCAGACATGTTTGTCAAGCACTTCATGCATGTAGCAATATAGACACTGACAGTAAAATCAGCTCACTGACCACCAACAGGGCCTGTAATATGAGAGCTACACGCAGCAGCTCCCCTTCGACCACATGCCTTGTTCACTTTGCTTGCTCACAGCATTCACAGTGTTATTACAATTATTCTTCAGAACAGCCCCTTAGATGGCACTTGAGCCAATGCAGAAAGTTAGTTGGCCATTTCAAACATTGTCCCACAAACGCAGCAGATCTAGAACAAAAGCAGAACGTACAAGAGTCACTAGTACAGGACGTCTTCATTCATTTCATCATTTTCTACCGCTTATTCCCGTTAGGGGTCGCGGGTGACTGGAGCCTATCCCAGTGACTTTGGGCCTTAGGCGGGGTACACCCTGGACAGTGGCCAACTCGTCGCAGGGCTGACAGGACGTCTTCAGCACACTGGAAATTGGACGCATTAAAAGAAATCAAGAGATGCCCTGATACAACAAATCCACATTTAACAGCTTGCATTTGATTGACTGTTTTTATAATTGTATATTTTGTATAATTGTATATATACACTTTTTTTTTTTTTTTTTTTTAGCGGGCAGGTGCAATGTGTTCTTTTTGGCACTTTACTTGCACGAGCACTTTCTCAAGCACTTTACTTGGATTGTGCAATATTGTCATGGCATAGCTATATGTTTTTCTTGTGTTGAAATGGTGTAGATCAGCTGACCGTTGTCCTGATGTTGTGTGTGTGTTTTTCTGCTCTGTGTATTATGAGCCCCAGCAGTGTGAGACAAATTTCCCTTCGGGGACAATAAAGTTTAACCTAACCTAACCTAATGCTACCAACATCGGCGTGCCTACATTCACAAAAGCTGAAGACAGTCTTGGAGCATTGCAGGTAATTTTTGTCTCGGAACAGGCATATAACTAACAATTTACTTTTAGCCAGTGAAATGCACACATGCAGTGGTTTTATATTCCTTATCTTTCAAGAGTGATGAAATCCTAGATTTAAGGACCTCAAGTTTCTGAACTGTCAAGAAATACCTGGCAGTCCATCAGAGCTCTACTCAGGGACGAAGAAAGGAATTCAGTGCAACCAGAGCCACCAGCAATTTCTGAACCACCTAAAAAAGATGGTTAGAACTTACATTTGACTTTTTTTTTTGTATGATTTGCATTGGTTTTCTTGGATAATTACTTATTCTTGCAAACATTTCAGAATGACAAATCCTATGACAAAATGCATTTCAAGAAAATTCAAAACAGCTTACCACCTGTTATAGCAAGAAAATAACAGATAAAAAGAAAATAGTACACTTGAAACTCGAATACAATGGTGCAAAGGGCAATTGTGTATTCATGGACTGTAAAGCAGATTTCATTCCAACATACGCATTGTTGACATTTTCCTATTTGTCAGGCTTTAATATTGCATTTTTTATCCCATTTAGATTTGCAGAAGGGTAAACGTGTATGAAGGATCAGGTGGCACGGAGTCTAGTCCAAAATAATAAGGTGTTAACCCTGTGAAATGAAACGCATCGAGCGATTGAGATCTGCCGCAAACATGCCCACCGTAATTGGATTGTGACAAGTGAGCTGTGGTGATTCCGGCAAGTATTCCAATCTTTTGTATGATTATTCCTTTTGCTATTGCCCAGGAAAAAAGGAATAATAATATGCTTTAACCCTGTGTTAGCCGGAAACAAATTGAAATCCATGCACGCTGTATTATTTCGTGGGAGTGTTCATTTGCACATATGTAATGAGGTCAGTGAAGTGTCCTTATGGTTGATGTTGCATTCAAGGTGCTGCTGTCCTTATTGAGTGTATTAGATTGACCTTTTGTCATTCAGTTTAATTAAAGTTGTATTCAAAATGTGAAAAACACAGGATTTATTCTGACTGAAGGTCTGATTCTTCTGGTGCTGGAAGGGATGTAATATCTGAGAGAGAGTATTTGCACAAAGGACACGTTTTTGAGCTTTAAACCATGTTCTAATAATGTTCCATCATCAAAAAAAAAATACCTAGAGTGGCATTCAGCTGCATTCACGCTGTTTTGAGGAATGTTTATTAGAAAAGCCTCCCCCCTCCGAGCGTCAAACACACTTCCTGCAGAACTCCTTGATCTGGGACGTATTTTCAGATCATCTACGTAACTCATCCATGAATCTTCTGCTGTTTTAAGTCCTTAAATCATCGCTCTGACTGCTTCTGAGCATTTCTTCCATCTAAACACGCTAACCGCTGCTGCTAGCTTGATAATAACGTGTCGCACATTCAAGTGTCATTCCAGACTACTGAGACAAACTTTAAAGATTTCATAATAAACTTATGTTTGTTTCAGAACATGAGGTGGAAAATTTAAGGCACTCAAGAGCATGTTTAAAGGCTAATAACGAGACAAAAATGCATAATATGTTTCCTTTCAAGTCTATATGACAGGTTCATCTGTTTTCTGATTGTGACTTAGTTTGGTGGATAGCACATGTGGTAAATATTTATCACAGTTTTACATCCATTCATTTGCAGTTTGAGAAGAAATTTTGAAAAATAAAAGTTTACAGGAAGCGCTGCGTTCGAGGAACCATTGAAAGTACAGGGATAATTTACAACAATTGACATTTTTAAACCATCATTCAACAAAATAATGGTGTTATCAGGTATTATTGTCAAATTGTCAAATCATACCTATGGCATGTTCACTGCGTTTTCATAAAATGTGCAGTCTAATCCAGCGGTTCTCAACTTTTTTCAGTCGTGACCCCCAAAATAACAACATTTAACATTTGCGGCCCAAAATACACAAACACAACACAAAAAATAGGAGACCCGCGATGTGATAAGGCAACCTTATGTCTAATGTTTGATTTGATTTTATGACTAAAGACCTAGATAAATTACTTTGATGGGCCAACAAATAGGAATCTACTCTTACCACTGCATTTGAAGGGTGCTGTTGTTGAAGCCTATTGTACCAATTTACCTTTTTTCCTATGAAATCTGGATTTACCAAAACCAGACAAATCAACCATTCTATTAATTAATAAACATGCTAACTGCGGCAAAACGCTACCGTGAGGCTAGCGCCACCTTCTGGATTTTTACGTTTAGAGAACAATCCATTTAGTTGTGTTTCCCATCGAATCATCCGAATCGTCACCCATGCCAGCCATTATTGCTGACTATATCCACTGGTGCAGCAAACGTTTCTCTAGTTCTATATTGTGCTGGTTCGGAGTGGGTAGTATTGACTAATAATGATTAATATCTCAGTGTTATTAATGCTTCAGGCTTCAGAGCCGGTAAACGTCTTGGTTGAGGTTCAAGTATCACACAATATGCGAATGGACCATAAAATTAACCACAAAACGCAGAAATATCGCTTGATAGCCCTGTTTAGAAACTTGCACCAGATGTTTGTGTTCAGATGTTTTTCAGCTTGTTTTGCTATAATTTTTTATTGGTTTTAGACAATGTTCTCCATAGTCTAATTTTACCTCCAGTACAACAATTGTGATCACATCCATACATCTCCCACTTCCAAATATGGTGTGGAGTAACTTTAAAAGGAAAAAAGATGGAAATTACAATAGTTGCTAGCATTTAAGTCAATTAGCTGTGTACAGAAGAGGAAAGGAATGATGATGATGGATCTGGTAATGGTGTGAGAACTAAAAAAAACATAGAAGTCAACACACTGGGATTGTACCTGCAACTCTGTCAGCTCTATATTTCCACTTTTTTTTTGGAAAGTTTTGAAAAAAGGGCTCTATGTTCTATGATATTAGATATGCATGACCCTCACCCTTACCCTGATCATAACCATACCCATAATCTCCAAACCAGGCCCTAATCTGGCACATTAATCCTACAATGAGGTCAGAGCTGACATACACCTAACGAGGCGGGTTTAGACTGTATTTTGAGCGTGTCAATAGCAGACGCTCTGTTACATGAACATGTGCACTGCATGTGTATCTGACAAGTGCAGCGCAGATTCACATGAACATGTGCCAGAACACTCGTCTAATGACCTGAAAACTGCTGTTTTATTTTTGGCCCGTAGGCTTTATCAGACAGGACAGTACAGCGTGAAATGGGGATGAGACTGGGGAATGACACGCAGTTTATGGTCGGAGCCGGATTCAAACTCATGGCAGGCATATGAGCTATCCACTCAACCACAAGCAGCACAAAAAATTGATTTCTTGCTGATTCTTTCCATAGACTTGCATGTCATCTGGACCTGTGCCTGCCGTGCCGCAGGCCACTGTAACAGGAAGCACTGGTTTTAATCTCTATAAATCTTGCACGAGTAAATAAAAATACTGCTCCAAATACTGTATGTGTTAGATGAGAAAACTATACATGTGATCAAAAACTAAAACCCAATTAATTAGTTATAGTTGCTCATTGAACTTCCAATGTGCCTTGAGCTGCATATGATTCTGTCATCTTTTTGCCTTTGTAGATCCTGATATTCTGAAGGAAACCACAAGCTCACTTTTGGCACACTTCTTGTTCAAAAGAATATTTTTAATCAGACTCCAATATTTGACTGGCACCCCTGGGTGCTATCATGGCTGTGGGTGTCAAGGAGCCGGTGCATTCACCTTCAGGGCTCCCCAGGAGGATGGCCTCTCTGGAGCACACTGATATGGATGCCAGCCCAATTTCCTTTCGGCTAATTAGCTTGGCTACAATAGCCGTGGCAGTGCTTATCGTGCTCCCAGCCTTCTGCTCTGCCGTCTGTGGTTTTTACAGCAGTGGAGTGTAATAGCGCGCCCCAGAGCCGAGCAGTGACAGGTTTTGTATATGCTCAATATGTGCACGGGCAAAGGTTAGGTTCCTATGTGCAGTCATTGAAGCAATGCTCATCACTGAACTCTCCGGAGAGGCAGGACACATCACCGCAAAGCAATTTACAACACTAGCCAAGTTTATTTAGTGTTGGAAGAGAAATGAAATAATCCGCTCTCAGGATTACACAGAAAGTATAGCATTAAACGTGTGTATCTCCAAGGCCAGGTTAAAGGTTCTGCCCTGTGGAGACATAACCCCACTCACAGTAAGAATGTTTTTCAGTGGTTTATTTATAAACCTGTGATTGAATAAATGCAGGCCCACAGTCAGCAATTTACCTGCAGGTGAAGCCACAAACTTGACTCTAAATATAGTGATGTCAGTACTTAGCCAAGAAGAAAAGAAGGTTTGAGAGAGGAGGCAAACAGGAAATCTTTGTTAAAGTGGGACTAAACTCGTAATCTCTGGCCAACAGCCACAGTCCAAGCGAGCTGTTAAACTGAGCAGCGCCTGGAGGGCTAAAGGGGAGAGAGTGAAGGGCGGGGTCTGAGGACTAAAGGGGAGAGAGAGGGGCGGGGTCAGAGGACTAAAGGGGACAGAGTAGTGTCTGATTGACCCCAAAATGGTGTCAAATGTTTGTGCACCTAATATCAGCGTTTTGTGCACACCTCGTTATTGAGATATTGATCATGTATTGGTTCAAGTGTGAAGCTGGCCCCCCGGAGTGCCCGATTGGCCCCAAAATGTCCGACTGACCCCAAATTGGTGTCAAATGTTTGAGCACATGTGCATTGTTTGAGCATGTTTGTGCACATAATATTATTTGCGCACTTTCCGTTTTTTAGATAATCCGTATAATGTAATGACAGTTGGTTGGTTTAATAATTGGTGGAGGTGGCTTCAATAATCAGTCAATGATCAATGACTTGACATCAGAGGCTTCTTCTTCTTATAATGCTGTGGCTGAGAGGGCAGCACTGCTGTTGACTATTGTAGACCACAAAGTCTGTGAGGTGGAAGTCAGTAAGACCAACCGACCGCTTGCATCTTAGATCCAAATTGACCAGGTTATTCAGATTATACTGACTCTGATAATGACTCCAGCAAAGGACGGCACTCTGAAACCTTTTGCTGGTATAAAAGGTGAGGGATTGCACCACAGACACCAGGCATATCAGACAACGTTCTCTGTTCTTCTGATCTACACGACTGCACGTCAGTGAACTATGTAACTGCCCTCTCATGTGGACTACTTGCAAAATAGTGTAACATTTTAATACAGTTTAGATGTTTCTGCTTCTTCCATTGTTGTGTTGCTTCGACCAATCAGCGCGGAGTATTTTTTTATTGTCTTGACTGCATTCAACAACACACTTTCCAGATGGATTCATGCGTACATCAGAGTGTTACACATCTATAAAGAACAAATTGCTAAATATTTCTGGCGATAAAAATATTGTGAGGAAAACATGCATCTGGTCAGATTGTCAACCATTATATTTAAAAAGTGCTGCTGTCTGTGTAATAGGCCTGTTGACATAAACCATTTCACAAGCGCTCCAATTGTCTCTACAGCTCCAATATTCTGAACCAACTGGATGTCCGTAAACAGAAAGATGCAATTACACCGGGATATTCAGTGTTGTCACCAGGAGGGCAACCATTTCATTCTTCTCCCCATTTATCCCACTGCTGGCATTCTCCTCTCTACTCCAGCCCGCAAATCACCCACAGTGCAGTAGTAGCGCTTATTGTGTGTGATTTTTTTTGGGGGGGGGATATGTTGAGCAAACGTTATTGTAATTTGTGTAAATCCTCGGAGATGGCGGCGCCCCAGCAGGCAGCCGCTCCCGACGTACCAGTGTTCTCAAATGGCTCCTCGGTACTGCAGCAGACTCGGCGCCCGGGGTAATTTCACACTCTTTATATCTATCATCGACTTGTTGAATAATACAAGTTCGGCGGAAAGTTTAGGGTCGACTGCAGAAGAGAGGCTGAGAGAAATGGGTTTTCTTGTAGACCTAAAAGAAAGCGCCCACGAGCAAGAGACCAGATTTTTCAGATTTGTGAAAATATGAGGGACGAGGTTTTATTTTCTATGGTCACTAGGCTAAAGGTACGATGTAAAGTTATTAGATGATGCATTGTTACATTGTTAAAAGGATATTATGCAACATTTTTTGAGTTTGTCACCATGGTGTTCTCTCATCAAAAACATACCTGGAGTTGTACTTCTTCATTCGTAGATCTTGTTTACAAGGCTGTCTCACAAACTACTGTGTTTAAATTGCTCCATCTACTGGCTGCTGAGACTATTTGAAAAACACATTGGTTCTTATGCATAATATTTGTCCTTTAACAAACTAGTTCTGTTTTTCATATTACAAAACTGTAAAAAATCTGTGCCGTTAATGGCTAGCTTTTGTTTTTCCCCCATGGTAAGTCTCACTGTATCCAGTAACACAGAATCCAATAATATGGAGCAGGGGCATAACGTTAAACTCTGGGCACCAGGGACAAACCTCCTCAGTTAGTCCCAATACATAATTTTGTATGGAATTTATTTATCTTCGCAAATTCTAACAATAACGCGTTACTTTATTGACATCCTATGTAACTATCGCCTTATATTAAGGATACAGTACTTTTTGTCTTTGCACAAACATCTCTAAATGGATTCTTACAATAAGAAATTTCACTAACAGCAAATTAAAATCAGTCCACTCCTCAAGTGGAGGAGTTCAAGTATCTCGGGGTCTTGTTCACGAGTGAGGGAAGGATGGAGCGTGAGATTGACAGGCGGATCGGTGGATCATACTGTTGTGGTAAAGAAAGAGCTGAAGCTCTCGATTTACCGGTCAATCTACGTTCCTACCCTCACCTATGGTCATGAGCTTTGGGTAATGACCGAAAGGACGAGCTCGCAGATACAAGCGGTCGAAATGAGCTTCCTCCGCCGGGTGGCTGGGCGCTCCCTTAGAGATAGGGTGAGGAGCTCAGTCACACGGGAGGAGCTCAGAGTAGAGCCGCTGCTCCTCCACGTCGAGAGGAGCCAGCTGAGGTGGCTCGGGCATCTGTTCAGGATGCCTCCTGGACGCCTCCCTAGGGAGGTGTTCTGGGCGTGTCCCACCGGGAGGCGGCCCCGGGGTAGACCCAGGACACGCTGGAGGGACTATGTCTCTCGGCTGGCCTGGGAACGCCTCGGGATCCCCCCGGATGAGCTGGAGGAAGTGTCTGAGGTGTAGGAAGTCTGAGTGTGCCTGCTTAGACTGCTGCCCCCGCGACCCGGCCCCGGATAAGCGGAATAAGATGGATGGATGGATGGATGGATGGATGGATGAATAGTTTTATTTGTTAACAAGTTGGTTCATGTGTGACCATTTTTCTACTGTTTTAAAAGTGTGACGGGACCCTCAGATATCATGCATAATTTGTATTTAGTCTCTCAAGGACTTTACTTTACCACAATGCATTTTATTACAACAAAAATAGATCAAAATGAACAAAAAAACAAAAACCATCATGTGCTTTTGAGGACCCTTCCCTGTCCTGGGCCCCGGGGAAACCACTACCCTTTACCCCCCAGTCCAACGCCCCTGATAGGGAGAGCGCTGCTGATGGAATGTAAAGCGCATTTTCTACAAGTAATTATTTTAAAGTCTATATGACAGGTTCGCATGATATTCAATCACAATGTCTTAGTTTGGTGGGAGGGCACCTGAGGTAAATATTTATCATAGATTTAGCATAGATAAATTATTTATCGTATTTATCATGTACATTTGTGAACTTACAGTTTGTGAAGAAATTTTGAAAATTACAGGTTTTTATTGCCATTGATGGTGACCAAATTGACAAACTAGGAACATGCTTTATATACAGCAGATGGCGCCAGCACTATATATACAATATAATGAAGTCAACGCTGAAATGACATCATTGTGCAGATTTGCTGCAGCAGTTATCGTGTTTAGACAGCAGAACTGCTCAGAGTGAGTCTGGCGATGTTTTAAGGACTTAAAACAGGAGAACATTCTCAAATAAGTGATGTAGACGATCTGAAAATACGTCGCAGATCGATGAAGTTCAGCAGAAAGTGTGTTTGACGCTCCGGGGGAGGATTTTCTTAACATTCCTCAAAACAGTGTGAATGCAACTGAACGCAACTCCAGGTATGTTTTTGACATTGTTAGAACATGGTTTAAAGCTAAAAAAAAGTCACCGTCGCAGAATATGTGTCCTTTAAGGTGCAACTTACAGAAAAGTATAATAATAATTGTAAGTTAAAAAGTATAGACAATGCTAGAAAAATATATAAAATAAGAGGATGCAACATAAAATATGTGCAGAATAAAAAATAGATACAGGATACGAGATCAGAACATAATCACTATAATAATAATTTACATGATTAATAATGTGTCTAATATCTATAATCTTGTGGTAACAGTATTTTCAGTCTTTGCTAAAGCTTGTTTTTTATCAGTGAAAATGGACAGAAGGCGATGGGAGAAAAACACCTGGCTCTCCCCGACTGTGTAATGTCTTCTTAATGTGTTTCTGTGGAACATTTGGCTGTAGGGCATGGCAGGGTGACACATGTACACCATAATGGCGCGCGTCTACACCCAGGACCGCATAATATCCTCTATGATCATTAAACTTTAATGGACACACATAACTAACGCCGTTAAACCTGGCCCGCACCAACGACACGCATTTGCAAACCTGATTGATTTGCGTTTGTCACGAGCGATGTGTTTACGGCGATAATGCATCACGGGCCGGTTATGGAGCTCCGCCGGATGAGCGCGTTACGTGACTAGCTTCTTACGTCGGCTGCAAAACGGCACCAAATTGCAGGGTGGCAAAGGATGTCAAGGCGACCTAATGTTCTTCCATTGAGGGCCATCTCAATTAGGCGCGTGCTGGACAGGTGCCGGGACTTGACTGATTGGTTCGTCCCAGCTCTTCACAGTGTGTCCGTGTTCCCATTTCCCCGGCGGAGAAGCCGCTCGTGTTCCGAGGAGCTCCAAATGACTTTTTCTGTGCTGTTCAATGGAGAGAAACTGTTGGTGAGTCTTTAATGTACAAACCGACATCTCTCCCAGTGGAAAGGAGCTAAGAACGCTTCAGCAGGCGGCGGAGCAAGTCACCGGCACAAGAAATATACAGCAACAAACGTATACATTTTATAATCACTTGAGAAAGCACATTTAATTAAGCATGCCGTTGAATTGTGTTTGTACTCGTAGCTTTTGTCGCTTATTAAAATATGTTTCCATCATTAAGGAGATGAGCAAAACTTTTATTTTGTTTCCAGTTTTTTGTTTGTCTGCTCTTTCATCATTGTTCAACTTCTGTGCGTAATGATGCATTTTTAATTTTTTTAAATCATCTTCCATCTAAGGGTCTAAGGTTCCTTCAGTAAAATTAGCTACATATTCATGATTAAGAAATGAAGCAAATAAGTGCCAACACAATTATGCTAAGATGAGGAATCTACATGAGATATTCACTCAGAAGTGTGTAATAAAAACAGAAAAAGTATGGATTTTTGTAATGAAGGGTCAGTACAATTTGTCAGTTCATCAGAAATGTTCAAAACAAGTTCAGTAAAGGTCCTGCTTTCGATTTTTCAAGTTATAATCAAGCATTTGGCTGTCTTCCAGAAAGAGACTGAACCAGAATGATTCAAACCTATTGTATATAAATGAAAGAGTTGCAAACAACTTGCCGGAAAAGTCCAGAATTATATCTTTCAGTATTTCTTTTACAAATCGATATCAGTCTGGTCACCGTTTCTCCGAGTTCAGGTGGACATACAGGTGCATTAGCCAAAAAATAAAGTAGAGCATTGTTAATATTGTCATAAGCAACATATGTTACATTAGGGCTGGATGATACGGTGATAAAGAATGGATCGTGAGCTGGTCCCTGTGACAATCTGCTATTTTTGTGAAATCGTCGCATCGTGATTCACAGTTTTTCTCTTTAATGCAGCTGTTTGTTCGCAATTGAAAAGGCTGCAGTTTTTTAAGTGCAATAATTTCTTCCACAAACAACATGTCTTGCTTTGATTTGAATAAAAACTGCTCACACTGTAGTTTGGATTTGTACAAACGTGTTCTAATATAAGCGACGAAAAATGTCAAAAACGCTCCTACGAACACTTAATGCACCAAAACGCAACAAAAACCTGACTAAAAACGACAAAGACACGACTAAAAGTGACAGACACGTTTAAATATGACAAACACAACTGAATAAATGTGACTAAAAGCGTCAAACTTGTGTGTCAAATAAGAGTTTAAACAGAATCCTATTGATAAAACATAAAACACAAATCTAATCATAATCGCACTGGTCAGAAAAATTATAATTCGATATTTTTCCTAAATTGTGCAGCTCTGTTAAAGGCAATAGAAAAACACAAAGTGAACACGTATTGTGATCAAATCAAAATCATGATCTGGCCCCAAGAAAAACGTGATAATATTTTTTTGCCATATTGCCCAGGCCTATTTCACATCATATTCTCTGACATACATTTTTAAAAAACGATCCAGGGTGCTGTCACAACTCTGATCAGTGAAAGATACACAAAAATATTCTAGCTGATATACTGATACTGTAGCCTGCACATCAAGGTCTATGTATTTGAACAGCACATTTATAATAACCAGCAGTGCCCAAAGTGCTTCACACAACAGCGACATGGAATAATGAATAACAGTGCAAAAAACAAGATTAAGTGCAAACTATTAAGAAAAACAACAACAATGAACTAGCTGACAAGAACATTTGTTGCATAAAATGTGATTCAGCTCCTAGTTATTGAAGGCCAGAGCAAACAAGTGGGTCTTCAGTAACGACTTCAAAATGTTAACAGACGGCACAGTTCTCTCACTTAAAGTATATATGACATGATTTTTTTTTTACAATTTTGACCTCATTCAGTGTACTAATACCTCTACCTCAGGAAGTAAATTACAGGAAGTAAACAAACTGATGACATCACACTGGGGAGACAAAGGTTATGCATAATTTACACAAAAGAAACTACATTTTTGACCCTTTAAACACTGATTCAACAAAATGAAGATGATTTTTTCTTTTGGTGGGACATCTTTGTTGGATTGGATGTGCCTTTATTTTCATGTTGTTTTGATTGACGTCATGTGCTTTTGTGTTTCATTTAATTTTTTGATCTCTGGTTGTGTTTCTGTGTTCTGTGTGTTTAAAGCAGAAGTAACTTCAGCGACAGAGCTCCCCCTGCAGGTCTCTTACCAGTAAAAAGACGCAAAAGCATATTAATTACAATCATATACAAAACATTTCATGTCACCAAATATAAAAAAGAGAGCCAAGGTTTCTCAGGAGAGTTGTCTTCAGGTCGGCATCAGAAAAGTTGAAAGGCTGGCAGGGGGCGACGGCAGGGTCGTCAAACAGCCCGGAATTACATGTGCAACCACCACACAGACTCACAAAGAGTTTAATAAGGTCAAAATGTTAGTTCAGCTTCAAGTGTTATCAAACTTCGAAAAAATTGCCCTTCTGTAATGTTTAGTGTTGTGTAGAAAATTGTTCCATAACTTGGGAGCCGCAACACACACAGCTCAGCCATCATGAGTTCTTTGGACAGTCAAAAGCAGCAGATTTGTGGACCTCATCTCTCTCTGGAACATGAGGGGAGACCAGTGAGATTTGGCTGTGCCAGGCCATTTAGGCATTTGAAAACAAACAGCAACAATTTAAATTAAATTAATTCTAAAGATGACAGGAAGCCATTGAAGGGAGGAAAGTGTTCACATCCCATACTGTAGCACCAAAAAAGTATTCACTAAACTGGATTATAGTAAAACTACACAATTTCAACACAAAATAATGCATTCAATATTCAACTATAAACTCTATTCAACTCCAAGGAACATGATCCAGCCCTCAGCCCATCTTCTACAATATAGAAAATATTCATAAATGAGATCCCAGGTTTAGACCTAGTTTAGTCCTGGATTAAACCTGCTTCAGACCTGGTTTAGTATTGGTTTAGTGCTTGTTTAATATTGATTTAGACCTTGTTTTGTACTGGTTTTGTACTGGTTAAACCTGCTTAAGACCTGGTTTAGGATGGGTTTAGACTTGGTTTAGTCCTGCCTCAGTCCTGGTTTAGACCTGCTGTAGTCTTGGTTTAGACCTGGTTTAGGTCTAGTTTAGACCTGGTTTAGGCCTTCTTATTGGTTTTAGACCTGGTATAGTCCTAGTTTAATCTTGGTTTAGTCCTGGTGTAGTCCTGGTTTAAACCTGCTTTAGTTCTAGTCCAGTCCATGTCACTTTTCTGGCCCTGAGGACAAAACCAATCCGAAAACTCTGGCCCTCGGAAAAATAAAGCAGAATAACCCTGGTGTACGGGTTAAAAAAATGGTCCTGACTCAGAACAGAGCTAAATGTGTGCGGATAGAGCAGTCCTCTCCAGTCCCACTCCCCACTGTCACTGCACCGGCTGGACTCTCCATGCATTAGGAGCGAGATTAGGAGCTGCTGCTGCTGACAACCCATCGCCACGGCAACGGGGGACCGAACTCATTTTCAGGGTAAAACAAGACTAAAAGAAAAACAATTAGTTGCCCCGGCCAAAATGGAAGCACATTGCTGGTAATGATCTTGGATGGACACTGGCCAGATTTGTAATGGTCAGATGGTGGGAGTTGTACCACACAAAGATGGCCGACGCGTTGGAAATAGCCCCAGGTCCCTGTAGTGAAGTCTTGGACAGATGGAGGCATTTTTCACAGTTAAGGAGCATGGTTTGGGTTAAGGAGGCTTAGTTGGACGCACTCCCACATGTCACACACTTGGAGGAAGTCCTTAGAATGCAGCTGTCACCCCTACACTACAGTACGCCCGGGTTCACCAAACCGTACGAGGAACTGGATATGGAGTGGAAAATATTTTTGGCTTTTGGGAAAATATCACAACTAAAAAAAATGTTCTCAGGGAGTTTAAATCAACAGCGCCGTACACTTTGTCTGCTATTTGGATTGACATCATTTGTATAGGGTTTGCAGTCAGGTTGGTTTGTTTGTTTGAACGACGCGTGAGAAACAGACAAGCTCATTGGTCATCTGTTCAAATCACAGACATGAGCCTTTCCACGGGACTGAAATCACCCAAGGACTTCTGAGTTTGCGGAAATACAGTGGAGAAATTTGGGGGAAATTTGTATTTTTATTGATTCGCACGGGACGAGAAACACAGACAACGTTTAAGGGATTCGTTTCTTGGTTTGTTACATGGATAACAATTACAAAATTATTTTGATTGGCTGTAGATGAAAGAAAAACTTGTCAAATAAACGTCAAACAGGAGTTTGGTGCTTATTTGGTTTAATTTTGGCCACAAGTCTGATTATTTTAAGGTGATACACTACAGGCAAAACTAATTTTTTTCATTTTTGGTCAGCACTCTACATATCGGCTTTCATGTGGAAACAGCAAACTTGTCCAATCTGTTCCATTCAATCCACTTCATCCATAGAATAGATTTCTCTGGGACACTGTAACTTCAAAGGCCTTAAAATGCATTTTTCTCCCACAGAGACATAAGGATTGCCAGTGAAAGTAGATCCTACACCAAACTGTACAATCTTGGACTCAACAAGATTTTGACGAAACGTACAGAAGGATTATTTTGATATCTAATTCTAAAACTGATTTATTGAAGTTTTAAGTAAAAAAAAAAAGTTGAATTTTTAGGACAATTTTCAGTCCAATCTAGTTTACTTTAAAACTAAATAAGAAATCCAAAATCCCCTCTGTAATTTTTTGTAACTAATATGTTACAAAATTAACCAAGACATTTAAACCTGGTTCTCTCCATTTTTCAGGTTTAAAGTTCCCAAATATGTGTATTTTTGGCCATTTTCACACATAAAATGCCTTATTTCTACATGAAAACATGACATGATGATTTCCCCTTACATTTAGGTGAAGAAAATAGTAAGTTTCAAATTGATATCTTAAAATGTAAGATTTGTCCTTATTCACCTGCAGTGTCTCACCTTAATTATTGCCTTAATTATTGATTAAACTAATTGTTCCTCATAGGAAACATTTGTGTTTATGCTACTTATAGAAAATTAGGCAAAAAACCCACACTCCTGATAAAAACACAACCACAGCTCTACTTTCTTCTTTTCTGCCACTAGACAAGATATAAGATCCTTTTTCTGCTGATCACGGCGTGTGTAAATGACAAACGTCCTGTTTTGCAGTGAATAACAAGCTCTACAAGTAGATGCAGACGGCACACAGTGGTCTCATTTTTATCTCATGGTAGAACACAACACAAATACAAAGACCAAATATTGACTGGACAAACAATCCCTGCGTCTCAGCGGTTGTACTCACTGCACATGCCACAGCTTTGTTTACAGGTGACGGTGTTTCTTGTTTAGCCTCCGTCTCCATTAGCTCTGCACAGTTTGCCCGGCCCGTGCAAAGACCAACAACGCGACGAGACGAGGCGCTGCGTGTAATTAAACCCCGCTCCCTCCTACAGACGCTGAATCTGTCCACCGTCATTAAGGCATCATACCACAGTCTGTCGTCGGGAAAACAGACCCGTACTGACTGCTCAATTATGCACACAGATAATAAAGAGAAAATAAATAATATCCTGTTAGGTGCATTAACAGAAGCAGCAATAAACACGCCAGGTTGTATTAAACATCGGCTGTTAGGAGGCCACCCGACAGCATGTAATAAGCACTGTGAGGGAGATAATGAGAAGATCCAGATTGACTTATTGAAGAGGAACTTTGATTACGCTAGTTTATTATCAATTAGGTTGCGTTCAACATTCAAGAATCTGTGTACTTTAGTATCCACATGAAACAATTCAACGTCTCCGCCATTAGTATAAATAAACATGTTTAGTTTCAGAAAAGCAGTGTCATTACATGCTAAATTTGCATTAGCACTAATACTTTGTAGCTATAGCCTAAACAAGGCAAGAGGCTGCAGGTGAATAGGAAAAAAATCTTAGCTTTAAAGACATCAATTTGAAACTTTGAGAGTTTACTCACATAAATGTGGGCGGCAGTAGCTTTGTGGGTGGCAGTAGCTCAGTTGGCAGAGTGGGCGCCTTCTGATCCGATGGTCGGCAGTTCGAATCCCACTCCAGACATGGAGTAGTTGAGTGGTCAGATCCTCTGACCCGCAGGTTGGTGGTGCGATTTCAGCTCCTTCAGATGGATACGTACACTGGTGTATGAATGTGTGAGTGAATGGGTGACTGGTTCCTTGATGTAAAGTGCTCTTGGTAGAAAGGCGCTATATAAATGTGACCATTCATTTATTTTTTAAATGTAAGAAATAGATGTATTACAGGTTTTTCATCATGTCATATTTTCATTTAGAAATAAGGCATTTCATGTATAAAAACAGTCAAAATTACACATATTTGGGACATTTAAATCTGAAAAATGGACAGAACCAGGTTTAACTTTCTTTATTTTGTACACGTGTAGTCCTGATCAAAAGTTTAACACCAGGTGAATAATCAGAGTCAGATCACAATTAGATGAGATCAGAATCAGAATCATGAATGTCAAAAGTCACATTCTGCATGGTTGAACAAGGTTCCAAGTAGAGCTTCAATATGCACCAAGAAATGGGAGTGAGACAAAAGGAAATAGTTTATTGAATTTGTTGCATAAGTAGGGCCTCTCACAGTGCAAAAACATTTACGGAGGAAATTTTGTATTTCTTATTTAGTTTTTGAGTTAACTAGATCTAATTGAAAATTGGCTTAAAAATTCAAATGTTGTCTCATTTTTTTATGTAAAACTTAGGCTTTGAATTAGATATCAACAAATCCTTCCATATGTTTTATCAAAACCTTGTTTTAGTACAGGAGTGCAAAGGTTGGTGTGTGTAGGAGCTACTTTATGGCTGATTTTTATGAAAATGTTAAGGAAATGGCCTTTGAAGTTACAATGTCCCATAGAAATCTATGGATGAAGTGGATTAAATTAAATAATAAAACATATTTAAGAGCAGATTGGACAAGTTTGTTGCTTCTACATGAAAGCCGATATTGAGCCGATGATGAGAGGGCAAAGTGACCAAAAAAAAAAAAGGGTTTTGCCTGTACGATGTGTCCATGTTTCATGCCCAAGTAAAACAAATATATAAAAATATAATAAAACGGTTGGCTTGTGGGACTCCCAAGCTGACAGGTATCGGCAGGCCAAGCGTACTGCAGCCCATGCAGTCACAGAGGCAAAAACTTGGGAGATTGGGAGAGGTTCAGAGAGGCCATGGAGGAGGACTATCGGTCGGCCTCAAAGAAATTCTGGCAAACCGTTCGACACCTCAGGAGGGGGAAGCAGTGCTCACCAACATCATGTACGGTGTGAGTGGAGACCAGTTGACCTCCAGTGGAGATGTTGTCGGACGGTGGAAGGAGTACTTTGGGAATCTCCTCAATCCCACTGTCACATCTTCCGAGGAGGAAGCAGAGACTGAGGACACGGGGGTGGACTCGTCCATCACCCAAGCCGAAGTCACTGAGGTTGTTTGCAAACTCCTTGATGGATGGATGAGATCTGTCCTGCGTATCTTTGGTCTCTGGATGTTGTGGGATTGTCTTGGCTGACACGTCTCTGCAACATCGCGTGGTGGTCTGGGACAGTACTTCCTGACTGGCAGACCCGGGTGGTGGTCCCTCTGTATAAGAAGGGGGACCGGAGGGTGTGTTCCAACCACAGGGGAATCACACTTCTCCGCCTTCCCGGTAAGGTCTATTCCAGGGTACTGGAGAGGAGAATCTGATAGTCGAACATCAGATTCAGGAGGAGCAGTGTGGTTTTTGTCCCGGTCGTGGAACACTGGACCAGCTCTATACTCTCCATCGGGTGCTCGAGGGTTCATGGGAGTTTGCCCAACCTGTCCACATGTGCTTTGTGGCTCTGGAGAAGGCATTTGACCGTGTGCCCCGGGGCGCCTTGTGGGGAGTGCTCCGGGAGTATGGGGTCAGGGGCCCTTTGCTAAGGGCTGTCCGGTCCCTGTATGACCAGAGCAGGAGCTGTGTTCGCATTGCCGGCAGTAAGTCAGACCTGTTCCCAGTGCATGTTGGACCAGGGCTGCCCTTTGTCACTGGTTCTGTTCATTATTTTTATGGACAGAATTTTTAGGCGCAGTCAGGGCCCAGAGGGCATCCAGTTTGAGAACCACAGGATCTCATCTCTGCTTTTTGCAGATGATGTCGTCCTGATGGCTTCTTCAAACCAGGACCTGCCCCATGCACTGGAACAGTTTGTAGCCGAGTGTGAAGCAGCTGGGATGAGAATCAGCTCCTCCAAATCCGAGGCCATGGTTCTCGACCGGAAAAAGGTGGCTTGTTCTCTCCGGGTGGAGAGTCCTTGCCTCAAGTGGTGGAGTTCAAGTATCTCAGGGTCATGTTCACGAGTGACGGAAGGATGGAGCGTGAGATTGACAGGCGGATTGGTGCAGCGTCTGCAGTCATGCGGGCGCTGTATCAGACCGTTGTGGTAAAGAAAGAGCTGAGTCGAAAGACAAAGCTCTCGATTTACCAGTCAATCAACGTTCCCATCCTCACCTATGGTCATGAGCTCTGGGTTATGACCGAAAGGACGAGATGGAGGATACAAGCGGTCAAAATGAACTTCCTCCGCCGGGGGGCTGGGCGCTAACTTAGAGATAGGGTGAGGAGCTCAGTCATACCGGAGGATGCCTCCTGGACGCCTCCCTTGGGAAGTGTTCTGGGCATGTCCCACCGGGAGGCAGTCCCGGGGTAGACCCAGGACACGCTGGAGGGACTATGTCTCTTAGCTGGCCTGGGAACACCTCAGGATCCCTTCAGAGCAGCTGGAGGAAGTGTCTGGGGTGTAGGAAGTCTGGGAGTCCCTGCTTAGACTGCCACCATAGAATAGGCCCAATCATTGCAGAGATTTGAACCCTAAACCAGGTCAGCAAATCTACAGTCTGAGAGTGAAACAGAAAATTCCACGTAGAATCCTGACCCGTGCGTGTACAGTGTGTGTCGGCCTGAAGTGGAGTTCGACAGTGAGCTATTGCACTGAGCAGGAACATGGCACTCTGCTGACACTGCACTGCTGCCGTCTTTGGCTTTCTGTGAGCTGTGCGGTTACAAGGTTAAAGACACTTCTGAGAGAGACGTCTGAGGGAAATCAAGAAAGGACAAATGTGTCTTGTGGTACACTATGAAAAGGTCTTAAATCCTGCTCTTTCCAGGCTTTAATAATTATCATCTTTGGAATCTTTGCTTTAGACAGAGTTAAGCAGGTTAAAATGGCTGAAAATGGTAGCTGCTGGTTTCAAAGTTGCAAAAGAGTGTAATGCACCAGCAACATGATGGATGGGCCAACTGTAGAGGGAGTATAAAGTGTAGGCCTACCTTAAAGTGCTTGTTTTTCTAATTATGACATTAGGCGTTTTCGCACCAGTTAAGTTAGGATTACAAAAGTCTTTTCTCCTTTTGAGCTGTAAAGTATGTACATTAAACTGTGAAAAACAAAAAGCTCTAACAAACAATGGTTGTCAAATAAAAGCACAATAGGAATTTTCACACATAAATGTAACAAGATCCAAGTCCCGAAATATCCCAGTCCCTATTTAGTCAGTGGACCCACTCAGTGCCTCTAGCATGTGTTCACACAGCAACAGAGACTGAAAGTGTGTCTAAGTGGTTTGAACATTAGCATCTGTATACTATGGAACATTACATTTGAAATTTAAAACTGTAATTCAGCTGTTTTTTTTTTTTTTTTTGTTCATCCTACTCTTTGGACAGTGATGCATAAAAAATTCAAACTAACAATGAAATTTATAATAAAACACAATTACTTATTATTTTCTCCTTTGCTCCTACTATATCCAAGTCATTTCTTTGGTAGATCAAGTTCCTAATTTGTTGTTAATTCAAGTTTACTTCAAAGAAGGACTCAAATTGTTTTCCATCAAAGTTAATATTGTAAATGTACTTACAAAAGGTTCCTGGTTTGACTGAAAAGGACCTGAGTGTGGCCCCCATCCCTGGTTCCTGCTGTGAACACGCTTCAATTGGGGACTAGAACTAAAAAGCGTTCAAGGATCTGGAAAAGGTTTCTACAGTGGGAAAACACCTGTTTTTGGCGGGATTGTTCCTGTGCATAAATAGTACATATTTATCATGGCTTTACATCATTCAAGTGGAAATATGTCAAGGACTTTTTTTTTTTTTTTTTTTTTTTTTTTTTTTTTTTTGTAAAAGATGCAATGATAGACGTTCCAGGAGTGACATGTTTGAAATAGCTGCGCACACATACTGATACTAGCTGAACATTCTATCATATTCAGTTGATTTAAAAAACACCACGGTCACACCACAGACACATGATTCTTGTTTATATGTTCATCACGTTGGCCAATGAGTAATATCTAAATTCAGCCTCTAGTTTCTAATGTTCACTTAGTACTGTGAGATTTGTGGCACTTGGTGATACAAAACATAAATTTCATTGTCAAACGGCTGTATTTTTGGTGCATTATTGTCCAGAGTAACGTTAGATTAAAGAAATGTTTACTGCAAGGTTGTGCTAATCGCTAACAGTAACAATCTAAACATAACATTTCTGCACTAGGTAATGTTTTTATTTGTCAAATCACATATATTGTGTAAGTTATATGGATTTGGGCCCTTTACAGTCTGGATGATGGTAACAGTTGTGGTGTTACCCACTTATTGCTCATGTCCAACCAAGAAGTAAAATAATCAAAGTCACCAAAACTGGGGAAAAATAGGCACAACTTTTAGTGAAATATTAAAAATGATAAAAAATATTAAATATAATTATGTTCATCACGTTGGTGTCACAAGGTGTATTCTAAATCTAAGATTACTGTGCTGTCATAGTTTAGTTTAATCTCATCTGAAATGAAAACCCATCACCCACAGCACTCTCCACAGTTAACATGATTACTTGTTACTTTACATATAAGGATCATCTCTTTGACGATGCAAAAAATAAAATGCACATTATTATCTCTTATCTGTCCATAGCAATTGCTGCGAGACTTAATAAAAATTAGATTCCTGGTTTTGCAACAGTGAATTCGCATTATTAATGTTGTTTACCAAAGCAGACTGCAGAGTTGAATTCTCAGCACAGCAATATTTGGGATAATTACAAACATAAACAATCTTTATCTGATTGTACTCATGCAGCTCGTGGTTATTTATAATGAGCGAACACAAACATGCATCTGTACATGTATATAGTTTATACATTAGACAGGAAAAAAGATATATACGATGCTGGTTCTTCAGAAAACTAAAGACAATATTAAGACTGTAGTCAATAGTTTCCCTTCGGTAGTCAATAATCAGTCAATAGTCAATAACCTCTTGTCCCAATAGATATGTACGGACATCCTCTGACAACAAGATTTCCGCTAAATAATAATTCAATACATGGATATATATAATAATTCATCTTTAAATGGATGTTATTTTATTGTGTATTTTCACTTATACCTTCACCACCCTTGGCGTTCTTGACATCTTGATGGAAGCTGAGAAAGAGCCTCCTGCATGAAGCTTTCTACAGGACAAACTTGTACTTAAGACCTTTGCACAAAGACTTTTGGCATTCATGAACTCTTTCCCTGATTGAGAATATTAAGTTACTTTTCTGACAAAAAGATGACTGGGTTGTTCAGTTGTCGACATGAATGAAACGATATACTACTCCACATATGATACAGTATGACATGGTTAAAAAATATTAATTATTTGTGTGTTTTGTCACCTTTAAAGTCAACATGTATCCTTTGAAGCAGAATTAAGTAACTTCAGTGACAGAGCTCCCCCTGCAGGTCTCTTCTGAAAATACACTCCCACTTTTCATTGAATCAGGAAGGTGGCTCGGGCATCTGTTCTGGATGCCTCCTGGACGCCTCCCTTGGGAAGTGTTCTGGGCATGTCCCATCGGGAGGCGACCCCATTGGAGGGACTATGTCTCTTGACTGGTCTGGGAAAGCCTCGGGATCCCCCCGGAGGAGGTGGAGGAAGTGTCTGGGGAGGAAATCTGCGTGTCCCTTCTTAGACTGCTGCCCCCACGACCCGGCCCCGGATAAGCGAAGAAGATGGATGCATAGAGGAAATATAATCACAAGCAAAAATATTTCACGTCACCAATTATAAAAAAGAGAGAGAGGTTTCTCAGGAGAGTTGTCTTCAGGCCGGCGTTAGGTGTTAGGCCGACGATGGGAGCTTCAAATGCCCCGAAAATATATTTGCAACCACCACACAGACATAGAAAGATGTTAAAAAAGATAAAAATGTTATTTAGTTCTTCTTTAAACTGCACCTATTTAAACTTGCTAAATCTTGCTGTTGAGTTCCTTTGCTTAAAATAATGGATCTACTGAAAGCATACATTACTTTAAATCTCTGAGACAATCCCTCGACAGGCCCTCTGTTTGAACTCCAGCTACTGGCAGCAGGGGAAATCACAAAGTGGAGAAAAGAACCTAGCTTGCCCCCGACATGTAAGCATGCAGTTGTAATTAACGAGATTTGACAGAAGAAATGCTCAGGTCGGATCTGGTGATGATTTATAAATCTGGTGATAATTTATGGACTAATACAGCACAGAAGATAGACACATAAATAAGCAGACGTGGCGTTCGATGCTCATGCTATCAACCACTTAGCAACGCGGTTAGCCAGGTATTTGCCGTTAGCATTAGAAGAAAACACGCAAGTTCTGAATAATCCAGAGAGTGTCAGCTGGTACCAACCCATCGAGCACATTTAGGAGAGATCAAAGCTTCGTCACAAGTCAGTGTTCAGTATGTAAACCTTTTGCTGTTTTACTTCAGATAATAATTAGCGTGAGATTTCTGAATTTGTGCGCTTCTGGTGAGCATCTAGTGACCACCGAACATCTTCTTTTACATGTCACTGGAGAGGAGAGCAGATAAATGACATAAATATCATGAAATAAACTTTTGCATACTTTAATATGGGGATCGGCTTCTCAATTCATTTGCTTACGGGGAACCGTTCGATTTGACCTAAGTCTGGGTAGCTTCGGCAGAAAAGTGGTGGCGTTTGAGCAATGGGCAGAGGTAGAGAATTTTGCATCTATGATGAATGTCTATGGCAAAGAAGATCTCAAATCTCTAACCCTAACCCTAAACCCTAACCCTAAATCTAAATCTAAACCCTAACCCTAACCCTAACCCTAACCCTAACCCCTAACCCTAACCTTCGATGTCACAACTGGTAAACTTTGAATCAAGTGTTTTGTGAGGCTCAGAGGGGAGAGGACATCCAAAACAGAATTCATCAAACACGCGATAAATACAGCTCCAGGTCTGTTTTTGATGAGGGAATAATGTTCTAACAGTTAAAGCTTGCGTGCGTTGTCCTGTAGAGTCCTTCTGTACTCTTGTATTTCAAAGCCGTGTCAGTCTAAGGCCGGGCAGAGTACCATCTGAGGCCTAAAGCCACAGCGTGCACTCTTTTCATGCTTCTCTCACCTCCTCCACAGCCCCAGGTGGAGGTCCAGCAGAGAGAGGGTTCAAATGATGTGCCACACGAAACTCAAGCTCCGAAGCTGAGCCATTTCTCATTGCCACCCTAAAGGAGAGTTTAAAAATCTGTTCAGAATGTGAATCTTTTGAAAGTATTCAATTGCCGTGTCCTTGCGTTTAAACTTGCAGAATTGTAAAGTTGATACGTTGTGATCGGACTTTGTGTGCTCCAGTTGCTTGAAAGTCTGCTTCATTGTTGTGTGAGCCTGACAGAGGAAAGAAAGACCTGCAAGGTTTCTCTTTTATCAACTTGTACTTCACCATGTCTGTTGGGATTCTTCTGACTAAACACATGTTCTACCAGCGCAGAGCAGAATCAGCTAAACATTACAAACAACAGATTTTTTTAATCTGCATTTTTGAGAATTATAATAATAATAATAATAATAATTCACAAACTAAAAACTTGCTTTGGCTGAAATGTGCAACATACAACAATGAATAAAGAAAAGAATTTACTAATACTATTTAAATAGACTTAGGCTGAGTATATACATAACATTTACAGTTGGCTAGACAAAAGTGCAAAGAGGTAACAAAGCAGTAAAATCTCCACGGACACAAGCAGGACCCTCCACTAAAACATTTGCAAACTTGAACATAGTGAAGATGACCACATTTGGATCCGTTTAATCACAATGGGATGAAATTATTATTATTTAAAGGTTTATTTGGCCCATAGGCTGTATTAGAACATTTTCTCCAGGTGCGTTAAACAAACCAAACGTAGTCTTTGCAAACCTATCAGACCACTCTCAGGTACAAAAAAAAACCGATCAGGTACAAACAGGGCTGAGAGATATACAAGTGAGTCTACTAATTTATTTTTAACTGAACTAAAACTTTGTAGCTAATTGCTAATAAAACCGGCTATCATACACATAAACACACTTGAGCAAGTAGTTTTTACTTTCACTTAAATGCAGCGGACCAAAACAAAACCACATGCTAGTTGGCGCTGACTGTAGTTTGTCATCTCTTTTGATCTAAAATGAGAGAGCACACATCCAAACTCATGTTTCTTCCCTGGTGCAGTTGAAGTCTCTCCTCGTGCTCCTCTTGCTGGGCTGTTCAATTTTATTTTACAGAGGACCAGATTTTTTTGGATGTTTTTGCCAGAAACATGTCCAACGCTTCTGAAACACAAAAAGATTGTACAAAACACTTTAACAACATCTGCAGAACTGAACCTGGACTAACCAGGTCTAAACCATGACACAACCAGGTCTACACCAGCTCTAAACCATGTTTAAAATAGGTCTAAACCAGGTATAAAACCCGGTCTAAACCAGCACTAAACCAGGTGCAAAACCAGGTCTATACCAGATCTAAAGCAGGACTAAACCAGTACTAAACCAGTACTAAACCAATTACAAGAGATAAAATCATTTCTATATTTTATGAAGGTGGGTTGAGGGCCGGATCATATCCCTTGGAGGGCCTGATTTGGCCCCCGAGCCTTAAGTTGAATAGTCTTGTCCTCGTGTGATTGGATTGAACAGTCACATGCAGCAGGAATACCACTACACACTTCACCACGTGTGTGAGATATTTCAGATTCCAATCAAGACGCCTCAATCGTAGTTCACAGGTTTACATGCAGTTTGTAAAATCAGCTTAAATTCAGCAAATAATCAGAGCCAGTGTTGTGTCGAGCTGTGCGCCCCAATGTACGTCGTACTTCAGCAACTATTACTAAGTTATGCCCCCCCTCTCTTCATGTTAAAGTTTCACAAATGTACAACTAAAGAACATCCTGGCTTCTTTTAAAAGGCTCATTAAAATATCAGTTTACCTTATTAATCCTAAAACGTAATATGATTATTAGCTTACTTTGACAAGCAATTGTCCGTGTTTAGTTATGTGCCCTCTTGACTGTAAAACCAGCTTGTACAATATCATTAACTTATAAATGGGGCATGTTTCGAAAGGCAAAGTGCGTCCAGTTATGCTTGCTTAAACTATCCTTCATAGACAATTAATTTATACAGAGTGCATATTTTGACAAGCTAAGTGTTTATTTTTTGTTTATTTTATTTGGTCGGGACAGTGCATGTAAATGAACATACAGTCAGTGAACAGTGAGCTGCAGGTGGATGTCACTAACTCTCTACACTAGATGAACTTTTCCCCAACTGCCTGGAGGAACTCTCTCTGCATTAGATGATCCACCTTCCTTCCTCTTGAGTGGTTCTGGTCCAAATGAATGTGTCAGTCCTGGACCATCTACAGTCTGTCCGTCTGTGGCAGTAGGATCTCTCCTTCACTGTGGTTCTCCCAGAGGGTTCTACTTTTTTCAACAGGGTTTTTTTTTTTGTAGTTTTTTCTTGCTGAGAAGGAGGGTCAAGGGCAGGGGGCGCTCTGGGACAGTTGTCTTGAACAATGTTTTTTTTTTTTAACTGCTTTCTACCTGTGGCCCATCTGTTGTGATTTTGGGCACTACAAAAAATTAATAAATTGAACTGGAATTGAAATGAAACTGAACAACATGTAAAGACTGAACACATACTCCCCCTGGGGAAATAGATGTGTTGATAAATGGAGGCCTTTGTGGGGCAATGCTAACGCTAATGCTAACATTGAAGCATCATAAAGATTAAAAAATAAAACAAAATAAAAAATGGAAGAAACCTATAATTGGCTTTTTTATATATACATTTTACATTTTAATTAAAGTTAGCGTTAGCTGCGAGACACGGTAAGCTTAACCAACCGCTGCTGCTGCTAACAAAGCATAATTTGACAAGTAAAAGTATGTGTTGAGATTTGCTCCCTCTGATTACTGTACCACATTGGGCCTAACGTATTAAAAGGAAAGTGAGGCCATTTCACAGTTGGAATGAACGTAATCTAAATTTAATAATCTGCAATCAAACAGATAGCTTCTTACACAGTTACATAGTGTCTAAATATTAACAAAGAGCTTAAATCAACTGGTAAAAAAGGAACGCACATGTGAAGGGACGCACATCTCGACAAGGCGCTCATCTCGACACCGCACCGGGAATCGATCTCGCGATGCTGCAAGACAATCACAGACATATGCACGGCCAGGCTCTCTCGGTTCATCATTACGCACTCTAAACGATTTCTTTTTATGATGTATTATTCCCTGTTGTCTAATGATCCCGAAACAGTCCCGCCGTACATACGTTAGAAAGCCAGCCCTCTCGCTCGGATCGAAATTGCACCGTCTTGAACGCGCATTTTTCTGATTGATGACAATGCGCCCTTTGATATAATGAAGCGCGTTTTGGTGTGAAATATAACACATCATTGCTATCTGCTGCTTCACTGAGCACCGTGGCCAATGGCTTTTCCTATTACATCACATCGCGTATTAAAAAGACACTGCCGCAGCTCTTGCAGTAAAACCACTTACATCGGAAAATGCTCTAAACGAGAGTTTAGAGTCAAATAGATGCTCCTTGGAAAACAACGTGCTCACGACCTGTAAAAACATAGCCGTGAGGTAAATATTATCTTTGCCAAATAGATTTATCGGCATTTCAAAGGGTGGTACGGGCTCAACGGCGTGATGTGCATTCAGAGGATGATTAGATCTGCATGGCGGGCAGAAATGGAAGTGATTTGAATGCTGATGGTTAGTATTTTTCAGGGATATTACAATTTTTGACAGATTTTTGTGGAACATAACTCTGTTGGAGGCCGCTGCTTCGATCTCCCCCGGGTCTTTATTGGCAAACTTCACACAAGAGTTACTGAAAGGTCAGAAGGGCTGTGAGAAGTTGAGGAAAAGATTTGCAGAGAAAGTTATTAGTAAAAAGAGACTTTTTATGAGTAGTTTATTTGGAGTATTAAATAGTAGATTTATGTAGGCAAAGCACATGTTCAACATTTTTTTTATCACAATTAACATGGGAAAAATAGCGGTCATCAAAATAATGATTTAGGTGGAACACAGGCAATTTCAATTTATTTTCCAAAACATACCTGGAGTAGCATTCAGCTTGATTCACGTTTGTTTGATGATGCTGGTTTGTAAATCCTCTCTCTCCAACACTGTGCTCTGAACTCCTTCGATGTGTGACGTAGATGATGCTGATGTCATTTATCCCAGAATCCTTTGCTGTTTTAAGTCCTTAAATTATCTCCAGACCCCGCTCTGAACATTTTGTCCGTCTACTCATGATAACTACAACTTTGTCAGAGCCACTCCTTACTGCAAAGCATTGTGGGTATAGGTCACCTCTGAAGGCGGAAATCCTCCCGCTGAAACATGTCAGGTACATGAGCTTATAGCTTCTTATTAGAACTCACTAGTTAATATTTACAAGAAGACAGAATGAACTTTCCAAATATATGTATGTAATTGCCTCTACAGCCAGTAGATGGAGCCACAGCTAAGTCAAAATGTCAACTCCTAATGCAGTTATAAAGTAATGTTTGTCTATGTAAAATCAATGTATTTTTAGTTCTAAAACATGAGATGTCAAGCTGAAGACACTCAAGAGCATCTTTAAAGGCTAAAAACAATACAAAAAATGCATAATATTTTTCCTTTAAAATTGAATCCTACACATACCTTTAGTTCTACTATAAGAATTATTTCCTATTCATCTGTAGTGTCTCATCTTAAAAAAAAAAAAAAAAAAAAAGTAATTAAAGCAACCGTTTGTAACTTTTTGGAGGTGTTTTAAGGAATTATGCAGATGGCTCATGATTTCATGGACATTGAAGGTTAAAGCCAGAACACTCTCCATGGGGATAAGGCCATAACCATACTGACAGCCTACATACGATGAAATATTAATTACTAAAGGCTCCTCCTTCAGGACAACAGGTTTGTGTCTCAGGTTTGTGGATATGCAAGCTCGCAATCACAATCAAATCTTTAAATGATCATAGTTCACGCAAATACCAATCTTTATATAAGCAAACTTATAACTTGAATAACAAGTCACAGGACACAAGCTCTGGGTGGGTGAGGGGTGGGAGAAAGAGGAAACTATGGCTGCAACAAGTAAATAGATTAATCGCAACTAATCAATTATAGAAAGGGTTATCAACTAATAAATAATCGAGTAATGGTTAACTGGTCCATACACAAACTCCAAAACATTCTGTGTGCTGAAAGAAGAGGTTTTATTACTGAGGCAAAGCAGAATTGATACAAAAAAACACACCTGAAACATGCAAATTGTGTGTTTTTGATTAAAATCATGGTTTATCTATAAATATTCTCCACCAGGATATCATCAAACACCTTCACTTCAGCTTTGTCTGGGTCAATTCTCAAAATCAAGAGTCTTTCGAGCTCCAAACAACTAATCAATTAATCGAAGTAATAATCGTTGCAGCCCTAGAGGAAACAATGGATTTCAGTGTCCTACAGATTACTAATTGTCCTTGAGTTCTGCAACATAGTTCTGCCGAGACCAAGTTAGCTTACCTGCCCCACAGTTCTAAACTTAATCAAATCATCTGTTCCTAACGCTAACTGTGAAAAAGATATTATAACAAACACACTTTTACTAGCATAGCCACCATTGCAAAGTGTCGGTCTGTGGTGTCAGTAGTGTGTGTGGGAGGGCGGAGCAAGGAAGGAGTGCACTTCTTTTAACCACCTCTTCTGCTGTGGTGCTCCAAGTCTTGTTAGAGGGGACATTTCTTACACCCTGGTACGTTCAGGAGTCTCCCGCTCACATCAAAGGATCGAAGTTTCCTCAAAAAGAACAATCTGAACTGAGCCTTTTTGAAAACAGCACAGTTCCTTCTCCAGTTCAGCTCTCAGTCCAGCACTCCCAGGTACTTGTAAGACCGAACTACTTCAATAAACTGTCCCTTGATGATAACTGGAGGGATTTGTGTTTTCTGTCTATGTGACATTGTGGTGGATCCCTCTGCCACCACTCCACAGTGTTAGTATATTTCTTTGATCATTTTACATTTCATTTATAGTTTAATTTAATACATTTTATTTAGACACATATTTTCTAATTTGGGTGCACACTTATTAGTTAATATTTGTCTGAATTATACTTACACTTGTTTCTTTGGAGTTGCCAGAACATCAGGACCACACAGAGGCTGGAAGAGCCCACATGGACCGTGGCAGTGGGGGAGGAGGAAGCGCACATAGTTTACTATTTTCAAATCTAGTTTAGTTTGGTTTAAAATAAGTTTTGTTAATCACTTATTTAATTCTGTTTAGTTATTGTAATTTGCCTTATTGTTACTTTGGTAAGGTTTGCAGTTTTGGTTTTGTCTTTAGTGTACGGTCTTCCCCATATGTTCATTTTGGGTTAGTCCTTTTTGTATTTAAACTCCCCTCCTTGTTTGAGGTTCTCTCTGTTGGTCGGGGTTTTTCTTTGTTCTGTTATAGTTATGGTTTAGTTGACTTCAGTTGGGCCCAAATGTTGTTTATATTGCTTTGATTATTTTTTGGAGCCTTTGTTAAATTCATATTTTTTTGACTTAATTAAATGTACCTGATTTTTTACACCTGTTGTCCCTGCCTTTTACGTTTGGTCCACTACAGACATACTGGAGATCGTGGATTAGTAGCATTGTTGGCGAATCATAATTATGCCAAATGTATCATGGGGGATAATTGTTTCCTTTTTTAATTGTAATTTCCAATATTATTCTTTATTGTCCCATCCTTACATGTCAGATGGGTAGACCCTAGCATACGGGCAGCCCAATCCCTTTAATCAGTGGTTCTCAGTAGATGATACAACATTTGACCTTCCAAGCAGCACCAGATCTAAACCTACTGTTCCAGGTCTAAACTAGGATTTAACCAAGTCTGAAGTAGGACGAAACTATTGCCTCAGTACTACCAAGACCAAACCCAAATGAGGACAAAATATGGTTGAAATTGCTTCCACCCACAGGAACACTGGCCAAGAGTAAAATGGTAAATTGTAGAACTGCAATAAGTTAATTGATTAATCGCAACTAATCGATTATTGAAATAATCATCTAAAATCACTAAATTAGTAATCGAACAACCGTTAACTGGTCTATGCACAGGTTCTAAAACATGCCAATGGCGTGTTATATATTATTTTATGAAAACACACTGTCTGTAAATGCACTCCACCAGGTCCTCAACAACTTCAGCTTCATCTGGGTCAAGGTTTGTTGAATTTCTTCATTATGAGACTTTTGCATTCTAAACAAGTAATCGATTAATGGACAGAATAAGGCAGGTTACTCTAAGACTAATTGGTCACCAAACTGATCACTAGTGTCAGCCATATTCACCTTATTCTGCCCCACCCACTTTTGCCTCTTTTTACCACAGATCACACTCCGGTAGTAAACACACTTCCGGTTTGAGACTCTTGTTTACGCAAATGGCGAACAATGGAAAAGTCTTGCCACTAAAATATTATATAAAGTAGATTGATTTGTGTAAAATGTTTAATGTACATGTGCAACAAGTCAGCAGTGCACCGATTTCCTGGACGGCCTGAAAACGGCTTTGTTGTGCGTGTAGAACTTTTCTGTTGCGCTCATCTGCCCCGTGTAAACTGATACAACAGAAAAAAGACGGCAGCGCTCATGGCAACTTCCGGTGAATGGAGCTTTTCTACCTTTAAGACACTCAAGACGCTTATACAATGGATGTATTAAATGAACTGGATAAGGCGCGGCCGTTTGAGGTATTGCAGCCTCTTGGGCCCAGCCTTTGTCTATCATTGCACATTATAATTGCAGACAGTACTTAATTATTATCAGTATTTAAATAAAATAGAAGGAAATTTTCCTTTCTACTGTTTTTAAAATCACAGAAATTACCGTTTTTATATGAAGTGACATCACGGTAAACATGTGCGAGTCACGTGAACAATCCACATGTGTTGTATATTATTTCATTTCAGACGCTTTCACATATGATCTAACATTAAGAGTACAATTACAATCACACAAGCTAACGCTGACACAAAAACTTGCAAGCTGCGTGGTCGCTCCTGTCGCTCAAAGCATCATGGGGGATTGTCGTCACGTGGTGCCCTAAAGCAAAGATGACAGCTTCCATATCAGAACTTTTTGGGGGTCATGCGCCAATGAGCACACGCCATAGGGATAAACACGGCGCCATTTTGGGTTAATCTTCCAGTTTTAATTATAGTTCTATGGCTTATACTCACCTGTTGCAGCTGGGATTGACCGTGTTTCAGCTTTTCATTCTCGGCCCCAATTTGTTCGTTTTAACTGTACTGTCTCATTTGCCTATCCTCTCCAAACTGTAATAAACATCCTATAGAGTGCTGTTTTGTATTCCACTGTTTCGCGAGCTAAAGAACAAAGCTGACCGCGACACTGCTTCATTAATGCTTGAAGGATACAGAAAGCCACAATCTGCACTGCTTCCAAAGAGGCGAAGAAGCAAATGGGTACAGAGTCAGTTTAATGGTGGCACATTTCTACTGAGGCTCATTATCATCACCGCTGTGGAGGCTTTGTCTTGTAATTTGGGAATGGCCTCTGCAGCGGGACGAGAGACGGTAATTATAAGTGCACTAGTACAAGAAACGGAAGTCATTTTCACAAGTATTTCCGAAGACCGGGAACGAAGAAATATGGCACCTGGATGGTAAAATCACTCATGTTCTCAGTCATAACAAGGCAAGTTAAAATTGCAATAGCCAATTTTCAAATCGTGAAGGGAGAAAGAAGGTATTTAAATTTAACTAGTACCAAGCGCTCACAATCTCTTTGGCACATTATTAAAGGCTCTGTACCTGATTTTTACTGTTTTGAAACGTGGGACAGAGAAATAGTTCATGTTAAAGTCTTTACAGCTGTCAAATGCATCGCTTACTTTCCTAATGCAGTCCCAGCATGCTAAATATTCACCACTTTTCACGAATCTCATCACGGGTAAAACTAACGCTGCACTTCCTGCTTCTCTCACTGGATAAACGCTCTTTAAATCAATGCAGAGTGAAAGCCGCAGTCTCATTTTCACCTGAACAGATGTGTTTACAATATATCTGTGCTGGGACAACACAGATTTGACTTTATTACATGCAAAAAATCGGAAACGTGGTCTAGTTCTGTTTTTCCCATTTCACAACAGTAAAAATCAGGTACAGGCCCTTTAAGGTAGCCTACCCTCTAGCTGGTTTTAGAAAGGTATTGTAATCTTAACAGTGCCAGTGCATTAAATGTGCTGTGCCTGACATTTATGATCTTAAAACATAAAAAAACAGAACTATTTCATTTAAATTTCTTTGCAATAGTCCACATGTATCGCTCATTAACCTGTAGCATTCTGAGCGTCCAAAATATTTACTGGAATTAGTTAATTAGCACTTTTCACAACTCTCAAGAACTTATTGATCCACAAGAGAAGTTATGTCGATACAGTAGCTCCAAAAATACTACACTTACTACAAATTTGAATTACTGAGAATAATTGTGTTTTATTGTAAATGTCATTGTAAGTTTTAGTTTTTTGCGCATCACACTTTTATGTGCAGGTATTGCAGTGCTCAAGAGAAGTAGGATGAAGAGGCAAAAAGACATTTGTTTTCCTTGCACAAGTACAAGAGACGCATGGGAAGTCATTTTGCATTTGTATTTACGAAGGCGGGGAAGGAAGAAATGTGGCACCTAGATGGTAGAATCAGTCATGTTCTCAATCATAACAAGGCAAGTTAAAATTGCAATAAAAAACTATTTAATTTGAATGTCTTCGTTATGATCACATGTATCTTACCTACTGCATTCTCAGCATCCTATATATTTACTGCAGTGAGTTACAGTATTAGCACTTTTCACAACTCTCTGAGCCCAGAGTGAGTTTTGCCGAGATGGTAAAGCTAACAAATATTAGCATGCTAATGGGCTTTCTGTTTTGCAGAGACTAAAACGATCAATAATGAGATACAGAGAAATAACTGTGGTCTCATTTTCACCCAAACAGATACTTATACAAAATATCTGTACTTCGGCAAAACAGATTTTACCTTAATACAAGCAAAAAAATTGGGCATGCCCTCTAACCTCAACATACAGGACAAGTTTTCCTTTGCTGAGTTGAAATGAACGCTGTTGCCTTCTTTTTTTTTTCTTCTTTCTGCATCATTTTCTTTTCTTAGTTTCTTAGTTTCTGACCCTTCCCGCGCATCGTTGCTTTCTGCTTTGTGTCACTGCGGGCCACATAACTCCACCAAGTCATGTCTTTATTCACTACTTCAAAGCCTCAGAAAAGTTACTCCAACGCATTATACATTGTCAACACTAGCATCAAATGAACACTTTTCATAGTCCTTTCAGAAATAAACCATCCACATTGACAAGCTGCAGAAAGGACGTTGTGGAAAATGTTTTTAAAATGACAATGCGCAAACAAAGGTTCTGCTGATGCAAGGCCTAAAGAAAACAATGCATTGAAGGCCTAAAATACACAATGAATTGAAACATTTTACTTGGATTAAGTTGTTTAACATAACATTTAAAAGAATAGCCTACAGGCCTATGGTTTGATGCAGTGGTCTGAGCCTACGCCAATCTGGTATGACAGACAACAATAACACATAGAAAATGCAGCAATTTTAGCAAACATTTCAGATGAGACAGACTCAGACTCCCCAGACACATTTGGGTGACATTATCCCATTTTACAAAACACCTACCCTTTCCGAAGGGATGGCAATGAGTTGATGGGCTGCTGAGTTGCAACTGCTCCCGGTAAATTTCATATCCCCACACCGCCCCTGCAAATGATCACTCCGCCTTCCAAATGATCACTCTGCCCCTTCAAATGTTCACTCCGCCCCTGCATTTGATCACTCCCCTCTCCAAATGATCACTCCGCCCCTTCAAATGTTTACTCCACCCTTGCAAATGTTTGCCATACCCCAAAAAATGACCACTTCGCACCTCCAAATGTTCAATCTGTCCCTGCAAAAGTTCACTTTATCTCTGCAAGCATTCTCGCCGCCCCTGCATATGATCACTCACTCCCCTCACCAAATGTTCACTCCACCACTTCAAATGTTCACTCTGCCCTCACAAAAGTTTATTCGGCCCTGACAAATGTTAACAAAAAGTTCACTCCCTCCCTACAAATGTTCCCTCCGCCTCTGCAAAAGTTCATTCGGCCCCTGCAAATGTTTACTCCGCCCCTGCAAATTATCATACTGCCTGTGCAAAGGTTCACTCTTTCTCTTTCTTTCTCTTTCTGCAAATGATCACACCACCTCTCCAAATGTTCACTCTGCCACTCCAAATGTACACTCCGTCCCGCCAAATGTACACTCCGTCGCTAAATATGATCACCCCCCCTGTCCAAATGTTCAATGATCACTCTGCCACTCTAAATGTTCACTCTGCCCCTGCATATGACCACTCCCCCCTCCAAATGATCACTGCTCATGCAACTGTTCACTCTGCCCCTCCAAATGTTCATCCTGCCCCTCCAAATGTTCACTCCACCCCTGCAAATGATCACTCCCCCCTCCAAATGATCACTCAGCCCCTCCAAAAGTTCACTCCATCTCTGCAAATGATCACTACGCCTTTCCAAATGTTCACTCTTCCCTGCAAATGTTCAAATCATTAAATACTGTCAGCATGAAGCACCTGTTAACTTACTTGGAAGTATTTTGTTTGCATTTTGTATTTTACCATCACAGGGTGTTTGGGGTTTGGTGCTACTATATCATAAAATTCATGACAGCTTGTTTACCTTATGCGTCTCTTAGGTCATTTTGTAAAATGATATACATGTTGATTTTTGGCTTAATGCATTCGCAGAGTTTAAATTGCATAAAAATTACGACTTACTTTCGAGTGTTATGCTAGAAGTCGGCACATAAAAGCGAATGCATAGTGTTTAATGGCTTTGCGGCATAAGTGAACCTGTCCTTCAAGCGCTGTATTTCTAATGCTGACTATAATTGAATACATAAAAGGTGCAGAGAGAAACAGGAGTGAATGGAATAAAGCCTTTTAAGTGAAGAGTTTCTCTGACCTCACCAAACTTTCAAACACTCCACATCATAATGAATATGTCCTCGGAAAACAAGCGACAAACTCCAGACTTCAGGAACTTACATGGTACACACCAGGTGACAGCATAACACAGGTTATTCTAGGTTAAATGGACTTTTTGTGCTTTAAACCATGTTATAACTTTGTTCCATCATCATAAACATACCCGGAGTTGTTTTGAACTCCATTCCTGCTTGTTTGATGAATCCTGTTTAGTAAATCTGCCTTTCTGAGCAAGATTGTCAGACTCATTCTGAAAAATCGTCAAATTGTGTTCATTACAACTGCGTGCCAGAATAAGAATGTCTGGGTTTGTTTATTTCCCCTATGTAAATCATCTTTAAAGGCCAACGGGAATACAGATAATGCATAATAAGTGTCTGTTAAGTAAGAGCTAATTTGTTTGTTGCTGTTTCTAATGTTTGTTTGTTTTTGTTTTTTTGCAGTCCCATTACATTATATTGCAAAGACATGCATTTGTGTGATAAAATGTTGAACTATAACTACATCCTACAAGAAAACTTAAATGTGTCGCATGTAACTTTTCTGGCGAAAATTGTTAAAGCTTTGCCTAGATTGCTCCACAATATGGCATTAAAGGACACATATTATTTACTTTTTTGAGTGTTTAACCATGTTCTAACAATATTCTGTTGTCAGAAACATACCTGGAGTTGCATATATATTTATTCATGCTTTTTTGAAGAAGGTTGCTTTGAAAATCCTCTTCTCATCAGCTGTCAAAAACTGAACTCCCTCGATCAGTGACAATTTTTTAGATTTTCTACATCACTTATCTGAGAATCTTCTGGTGTCCTTAAATCATCGCCAGACTCGTTCTAAGCATTTTTGCTGTCTAAACACAATCACTGCTACTGCTAGCCTGACCCTAGCATCTCTTGAAGCGAAAACATAACTAAATTGTGTATAGAGCTAGGTGCCATCTACAGATTGCATACAATCAGCAAGTGTCAGCTCAGACAGCAGAGAAACTTGTTCATTTAGTGCGTAATAAACATTTTCTTTCTTTCAAAACATGAGATGGCAAATTTAAGGAACTCAAGAGCATGTTTAAAGGTTAATAACAATATGAAAAATGCAGAACATTTTCCTTTAAAGTCAGCTGACAGGGCACATACAGCTAAAAAGATTAGATTTTGAAAAAAAAAGGAAAGTAAGTTGAAGCAATCACGTCATCTGCACAAAACATGGCCTTGAGTTTCACCGGTCTCGTTGTAATTAACAAACTGAAGCAAGCCTTGAAACAGGGCTTCCGCTGACATGCCCCTTTTACTCAGTACAAGCCTTGATGATTCAGCTTCAGATGACCCATCTCTACCTCAAACCACCATGACACCATAATAATGACGCATTCATTCACCGTCACGAGTCATGCACAAAGCTACGGTAAAAACTAGTTGACTAAAACCAGGGATTTACGCAACTGTCTGAGAAATGTAGCAAGCAACAGAACCACTATAACACATCGAGAGCCTTGGACAAAAAGAGCAGTGGACAGAGAGCAAGAAGAAAATGTTAATATATGATGAGAGGGCAAGAGATTTGGAATAGCTGATGACTCCATTGTGAACGATACTCCAATTAGCATAAAATTACAATGTTGAAGGGCTGCCGCTGCTTGAGGGATTGACTCAGATCATCTTAATCTCAAAGTAGCAGCAAATCTGATGAAGTTTAATGATTCTACTGGGCCCCGAGCCGAACGTTTAAGTTCCAATGACACACTGGGGAATCCACTCCAGCGGCCTCACTGCTGTACAAGTCCAGGTCCAGCATCTTAACAGGTCTGCTCCTCGGGCCCAGCAGTCATATGCATAATGTCCAGAGCCTGCTATTAGGAGTTATCATAGCTTGAACAATATAGGTTGTGTTCATGGGACATTACAACATTCTAGAATCTCTATAGTTTAAAACTGAGCTGGAGGACAGGTCAGATTTATATGAAAATGTAGCCTTTATTGTAAAAAGGTTTTATCCTGGCTTGTAGTTATCGCTCTAATTACTGAGATTGGTAACTGTGTCTCAGACCACATTTGACCAGTGGGGTGCCCCAAGGGTCAATACTGGGACCCCTTCTGTTCAACCTCTGCATGCTGCCGTTAGGTAAGTTACTACACAGCACTAATGTGTCTTATCACAACTCTGCAGATGACACTCAGATCTATGTCTCACTGATGGCAAGTATGGACTAGTCAATTCACTCTGTCACTGCATCCAACAGATCAGTGGTGGATGCAAAACAACTCTCTCCAGCTGAACTCAGACAAGACTGAAATAATCGTCTTTGGCAGAAACAGAGAAAGTGTCCGGAGTCACTCCAGTCTCTCACTCTAAAACCAACAAATCAAGTTAGAAATCTGGGCGCAATAATGGACTCAGACTTGAACTTTGACAGCCACATCAAATCAATAACATCAACAGCCTTTTACCATCTAAAAACATTGCTAAAATCAAAGGTATAGAATCTAAACTGGACTTGGAGAGACTTATCCATGCATTTGTCTCCAGTAGGTTAGACGACTGTAATGGCCTGCTCACTGGTCTCTCCAAACGAGCTGTAAAACAGCTGCAGTGCATCCAGAATGGTGCTGCTCGAGTCATGACTAGAACCAGGAAGTACGAGCACATTAGTCCTGTGCTCAGGTCTCTGCACTGGCTTCAGGCTCAGAGAATTGACTTTAAAGCAGCTCTGCTTGTGTTCAAGTCTCTCCACGGCCAAACACCAAAGTAGATCTCTGACATGTTAGTGCCATATGAACCATCTCGCACTCTGAGGGACCGGCCTCCTGCTGGTGCCTAAAGTCAGAACTTAACATGGGGAATCAGCGTTTCAGTTTTATGCTGCTAAAATCTGGAATAGCCTCCCTGAAGATGTGAGACAGGCCTCCACTCAAATCCCGGCTGAAAACAGTTCTGTTTAGATTCATTCGACTGAAAGATTTATCTGCACTCTTCTCTTTTAAAGCGTTTTTTTTTTTTTTACTATTCTGTATGTCTTTATGTGTTTTGTGATTTTAATCCAATTTTTCCTGTTATGTAAAGCATTTTGAATGGGCTTGAGTAAAAATTGTGCTCTACAAATAAACTTGCCTTGCCTTGCCTACTGGGTCACTTACAGTGAGTTTTTTTTAAAACTTTTAATCATGTGCTACCATAGTTCCATCAACAACAAACAACAACAACATCAACAAACATACCTGGAGTTGCATTTAGTTGCATTCACGCTTTTTTGAGGAATCCCGGTTAGAAAATGCTCTCCATCCAACTGTCAAAAACACTTCCTGCTGAACTCTCTTGGCCAGACGTCACTTGTCAATTGCCGTCACTTTAGATTGTCACTTGTCCAAGAATCTTTAGCTGTTTTAAAGTCCTCAACGCCAGACTTGATCTGAGCATTTCTGCCGTCTAAACACAATCACTGCTACAGCTAACTTGATCATCACATGTCATGCAATTCCCTTAAAGTGATAACATAACTAAATTGTGTAAGCTCTAGGCGCAATCTACTGGCTGCATACACTCAGTAAGTGCCAGGGCAAACTGCAGAGAAACATGAAATGGCAAATTTAAGGTACTCAAGAGCATGTTTAAAGGCTAATAACAATATGAAAAATGCATCATATTTTTCCTTTAAAACCAAAACTAGCATAAAGTTTGATATCACTTTTTTTTACATTTTACAGAATAGCTTCAAAAAGGATTCATTACACAAACATAATTCTTGAGTTAAATAGGCCTCTGCCTTACATCTGAAACTATGATGGACTAAAATTCTAGAATGTGATCACAACAATTAAACTGTGCCAACACTGTTATGCACTCATTTAAGATGTTATAAGTTACTCTAAAATTCACACTGTGCGACTGAATCTCTCTTGAGGACGGATACACTGAACTCTTCACACTGATGGACGAGTCGGATCGGACACTGTATGAAGGACACGGGCCAGAGGATTTGTGTGGACCGTACTGTGGACACATTAGTGGTCCCACGATCTTACACACAGCACGTTTAAACTCCCAAAACATCGTACATTAGCAATTTGTTTTTGTATTTTAATTATCAATTTCACCTTTATTTAACTAGGAGAGTCCCATTGAGATTAAGAACCTTTCTCAAGAGAGTCCTGACCAAGAGGCAGCAAAGTAAAACAGTTACAACAAAAAGATTGAATTACATCAACATTAAACGTTACAATTAATATGAGTGATATTAACATTAGCATTTTAAGTCTTTCACCACAAAACTTTACTAGAACTCTGTACCTCCAGGCCCGTTGTTTCCTGGCACTCGCAGCTGTATTTTCAAATTTGAGTCAAAATTGATGTGAAAATTGTGTTACGGCTGTCAAGTTTTAAATACAGTGGTTTATTTAACTCTGGCTCTTACTAAAAACGATACAGGGACATTTCAGCATTCTCCCAACTTAGTTATTTCAAGTTTCAGTTCAGCTGTTATATCAGCAGCTATAGAGGTACGTATCAGGTAATAGGGGTCCAACAATTGGAGTGTGCTGGTTCTTTAGTGGAGTTGCTAGGAGGGTTGAAGAAAAGCTTTGTCATAATTAGTTTTTCAACATTTTTTCTGTTCTGACCACAGGACCATGGTAGCGGTGTGGTATAGGTGCTATAGCTATTGCCTCAGGAAGTGGGCCATGTATTTGCTTCTTGCATCATGTGTCTTCTGTGTGGTGTTTGCTTGTTCTCATCATGTCTGGCTGGGTTTTCCTCCTGACACTCTGGTTTTCCCCTCAAAACATGTACTGATGGCTACTCCTGGCTATCCCAGTATGGAAGGAAGCGGAAGGGCCAAATCCTCAAGATATACAGTATTTTCCGACCAGGACCAAAATCCATGGATTGAAATGACGAAAAATAATGACCGCTAGCAAAGCAATAGACAATTCACAACAAAATCAAAACATCAGTCACAGGAAAATGCCATTTGACTGAAACCCATGAACCATTGGTATATTCATTCGTCAAAAGTGATATTCTTTTACCCTCAACACACAAATCACTCACATCGTCTTTTTTGACATACCAAACTTTTCAGTACTCTCATCAACCACAGTTACATCAGATCGAACCATAAGACTCTCACTTTGGCCCATGGACCTGTCGTTTGCATTCAGCCTCCGCCATAGACGTGTTTGATCTTTACAATGCGACTGCCAGTCCGAGTTAAGCTTGAAGATTTCAATTCACTCTCCAATTTATCCCCTCTCCCCTAGAACAATACCTCGTAAGCCCCTACACTTTGCGCACTTCAAAGGCCGTAAAACTAAAGCTTTTTTGCCTAAAACAAAGCGGCCCTTGCTTTTCTTTAAAGGATTCTCTGCTCTAATATCAACAGGCTACCTCTGAAGAATCACAACGCAAAGTCGACAGAAAACCCACCTGGAAAAGTTCTGTTTCTTTTCTCTTTTTTTTTCTTCTTTTCTTTCTAAGATTCTGCTGCAAAGAAACCCAGGCGAGTAAGCGAATGTGCCCCGTCTTATCATCCGCAGCCACAGCACAGATTAGCGCCCAACGGAATAGAAAAAGGTTGTGAAAGAAGGGGAAGAAAAGGGAAAAGAAAAGCTGCTCTCCACTATTAGAACAGACAGTTGCATTAGCTTTCTAATAAGGAGCGACAGACCAATACCGTACGCGGCACAAGGAGCAAAGGAGTGCTCCCTCGGTCGCGGTTTGCCGTGCAAGTCATCCACCCACCCACACGCGCACTTTTCCTCCTCTACACTGTCTATTCTCCTTATATCAGATAGGGCGAAGAAGCAGCAGAAGCGTGTCATCGGTTTCGCACGTACAATATTAATTATCCTCCGCGTTCCCTGACCTGGCTTGTACAGATAATCTACTTCCCACAACCCTCCTCTCTGAATGGGTCGGCTTATCGTGGGCAGAAGTCGAACCCTTTTACCCTTTTGCCTTTTGTCAAATAGGCCTCGGTGATTTATGAGGTCCAGGCTAATGTCGCGGATGCGTTGGAAGAAGAAAAGTCACTTGAATGTATTGGTAGGGCTATGTTGTAATTGCGGGGAGTTGCAGTTCTGAAGTGGTGCATTGGTGGCTGAGTGCAGGTGGGAATTAAACTCTTGACCTTTATGTATCACATGTAACAGTGTGAAGTTAATCAAGCCCGGATAACTTGAAGGTCTGAGTGTGATTATGGAATATTACATAAACTGGGCAGGTGGTATTGGTAATGGTACATTTTGAATGTCAACCCAAAGTCTACACTCAATTATTTAAAGTCGTTGCATTAATGCTGCTCGTTATGAGTGGTCAAGCCTTTGATTTTCAGCCATTCTCAAAGGGAACACTTCTGTGTTTTGAGGTATTATTAGATGTACCTTTGAAAATTTTCCGCAATCACATATGGCTTTAACTAATTTCATTGCGATGAAACTTTAATTGGTGCTCCAAAACATCACCTAACATACAATTTATGCAAAAAAAGTATTTTTTTCCTGATATGAAAAAGTATATTGCTCTTTGACCACATGTGCATTGCTAAAACGAATTGAGCACGAGGTCAATGAACATTCGCCTGTGTCAAAAAGGGGAGCAAAACAACCACATTTAAAGAGTCAGATACTGGCACAGACATTATTTGCAACAGTATAAACCACTTTTTTTTTTTCCTGAACTGTCTGATTAGGTGATGTTTTAGGAAACGTGGTAATGTGGTATCTTTTCAACCAAAAATGCTTGACAACCGCTGGTCTAAGCAACACCACATATGCCAGTCTGTGCCGGTGATGATGTCCTCCTCACCCAATACTGTCCTGTCAAATACAGCCTATGGGCCAAAAAACAAAACTAAAAAGGTAAATAATATATAAGTGTATACATTTTAAAAGATCTGCTTCAAATGTAAATTATTTGCTTTGGAACATAGTAACATGAATTGTGAAAAAGGTGACATAATATATTTAAATACGGTCAACAATTCTCTGCTGTGTCGGTGTAATCCCTCATTCAGGCAGGTGTGGTTCATGGCAGAAAAGGCTTCAAAGGTAGCCATCCGGACAATGTGTTTGAAATCTATCCATGCTTTGAAGGTGGATTGAAAATGACTTCTGGATGGGAGTCGAAACGTCTTGATTTCAAAGGCAGTGTCCAGATGACTACCTTTTCAACTTTTCTGCTTTGTTGTGTTTTATAAAGTGTTTTTTAGTGTGATCATTTGTTTTGAATTCAGAATATCCTTGATTTTTCCTTGAATCCAAGGACATTTTTAGTAAATTGGCCAATTAAATGTGATGAAGAAAGGCTGAATACAAAAATATAGACCTGCAGTGACAATAGGCCCTTCATCAAATCTTGCTCCATTAAGTTTCTATGGGACTTGGCTGAGTGTTGCAAGAAAAAAAATCTAATTCAAAAAGTGTTTTTGTCTCAAAGCTAAAGGCTAACACAAATTAACCTAAATATAAATCAGACAAATTTGATAAAAGGTACATAGAATTCCAACTCGAGTGTTTCTGTGAAAACTTCAGTTTGTGGTCTTATTATAACATAAATTAAATTAAATTAAATTAGGTTAGCATTAGCTTAGAGACACAAACACAGCATCTTATGAAACAGAAGTTTCAGGTGAAGTATTTATACCATACGGACAGGTCTTAACATACGGCCAGTGATTATCCTGCTGTTTCTCAGACTCCACTTTTTTTCAGTGATTATTGATTTATTTTATCAAGACTCGGCTAATTCCTCATAAGCAATGAATGGAGCAGGGAGTGAAGCCCCGTATGTGGACGACCAGAGGAACGAGCCAGTGGATTGGGACATGAAGTTTAGACAATATCTAATTATTAAACAAAGAGATTGTGAATGAGGAACAAATATCCAGCCCTCATACAGCAAACACCACTCACCATCAAAAATTCCCATGATATATCCTGTGTAAAATGACTTTTTGATCTACCATCGATGTTTTGATGGTTTTGCTTCAAGTGACTCACATTTGTTTATAAAGACAATGAAATGCACACAATTCCTCTTCAAAAAATACACATAATGCATTATTTGTATTTGTATTGGCCTTTAAACATGCTTTTAGTATCTCTGCTTTGAAATCTTGTATTTTAGAACTTAAAATAATGTGACGACTACAAGCACACATTGCATTATTTTAGGGTTTCCTGTGGCCCATCAAGGCAACTGTTGTTGTGATTTTGGGGGCTACAAAAATAAATTGATTTGATTTGTTTAGAAATTGAGTTCAAACACTGTCTACTGGCAATAAATGGAATTACCATGGGAAGATCCACAAACCTAGCTTGTCCCCTACATGCTAATGCAGACACGCACTTGTAACAGACAATGTTTGGCAGTGGTTTATGGCAGGGCTATCAAACTTAAGGCCTGAGGGCCAAATCAGGCCCTCCAAGGGATATGATCCCAAATCAACCAATCTTCTAAAAATATTGAAAATATTTTATCTCTTGATATTTGTTTAGACCTGGTTCAGTCCTGGTTTAGACCTGGTGTAGAAAATGTTGGTACAGTTCTGCAGATGTTCTTAAAGCCTTTCATGTTCCTTTTTTTTTTCCGGATTTCGATAGCCAATTAGCCAATTCGATAGCCGATTGGACAAAACCATCCGAAAAATGTTGCCCTCTGTAAAATGAAGTTGAACTGCTCTGGTTTATGGGCTTAAAAACAGCACAGAAGATCTCAAAGTTCTATCTATAGCATCACAAAACCAGGTGTTTGCTGAGGCTGAGAGAGGAGAGAATGTACTAAACAGGATTCATCAAACAAGCACGAATAAAGCTAAATACAACTCCCGGTGTGTTCTTGAAGAGGGAAAAAGTCCGTTTTAACATGTGTCTTTGGAGGTCACGACCGCAAACATGTCCTGAAATGCGATGATGTCTTTTTACAATAGTTCTGTGGAGCGCATCATTAGCAACAACATCCCATTGTGGTTAGGAGCTTACAGTGTCAGACAGAAGGCGAGTGGACGGGTCATTAAGTCGGCACAGGACATCACAAGGCTCAGCTGTCTCACTGACTGACATTTACAGCTGAAGCTTCCTCAGAGCCGCAGAGATCAGCCCAGACTACACAACATCCAAACTACATGAGCTGCTACGCTCTGGACGGCGTTAAAAAGGCCTCAGGAACTTCTACTTAAATAGTTTCTTTACAACAAGGGAACTCGCTAGACCCTCTGCTTCATGGGATTCTTTCTCTACACTAATTGGTGCTTTGTTGTACTATTTTTTCACGGAAGAGATGCACCAAAATCGCTATTTATATTGTACACTGGCAATACAAGTCATTATAATTCCAGTATTTTTCTAATTAGTTTGTTTATGAGCAGTTTATGAGTAGTTTTTCTCTGCAGTATCTCTTCTCACTTCACCACATTATCCAAAGGGTTGATAGAATTCATTTTAATTATTTCAGCAAATGAAAATGGTGTTAAAGTCAATAATAATTTTAATGTAGCTCTGATCAACATTTACGTTTTACATTTGCAAAGCTCAATAAGACTAAACTCCTAATTCCATTCAGTTCATGGATATGTCGTCCTGTCCTCTGAAAAATGAACATTTTTGAATGACTTAATTCCTTGTTACCTAATTGGTTTTATTGTATATTATGTGTGAAATGTATAAATGAAAATAAGGAAAATTAAAGACACTTATTATGCATAAACCCGTTATTCTCTGTGAATTTACTTCGGCATTTCATGTTTTAGAACTTTCATCAATAGATGTATTGAAAAGCATTACTTTCAGGCGTGTCTCATCAGGCGTTGTCTCATCAGGATTGGGTGTTATCCACGCCATCTATTGGCATGAGAGGGAGTTATCTTGAGAAATTAAACAAATCTTTCTGGTCTGTGTGAGTTTGTATAACTTAAAACTACATCAGAGTCTTTCGGCGAATCAATGGACATGGGCTCAAGAAGAGTGGCTAAGGCTCATCCTCAACATTTACAGGGAATTATTATAGTATAACGGTCCTGCGATCTGTACAGTCATGTATCATGTAATGTTTTCATCACTCCGTGGTTTTCCTCTTGAAGTAAACTGTCTCCTGCTCCGACGCCTCATCAGATGATCCAGTGAGGAGCGTAAATGTCCAACATGTTTTTAAAATCTAAATCAGACAATAATCAGAATCAAATATCACTAATCTAATTCAACTCAACTTTTCTCGGCAAGTGACAGGTTAGGTAGGGTCCTCAGGCAAGGGTGAATTTGTATTTTCTTTTGATTCATTTTGTTTGAGCTGAAGTATGGTGAGAAACAAATAAAACGTTTACAATGTTTAAACTTACAGTCCTCAATCTAACCAGACTGACAGGTGTGAAAATGCCCTTGAAGTAGTCTCTCATAGAGAAAACCACCAGCCCCTCAACATGAAAGAGGTGGCTTTCTAACCCTGAATCAGCTCTGCTCCAGGAGAAGTGCACTTAGGAAAGTATCGTGGATGACCGGTAAATACTGACGGACAGGAGACGAGCGATCGCAACACATTTGAGAGCCTTCAATAACGCCCTCCGCCGGTGTCCTCCGCGCGCCGCCGGGAGTAAACCGCCATAGACAGCACGTCCGGAGAGCAGAGCTGATCCGAATCCCAACACATGGCTCCAGTCGCATCAGCATGCACACCTCACCGCTTTTAGCTTTTAGCCGGCGTGAAAAAATGGCAGATTCCTAGAGATGGCACAACCAATGGGATTAGCCCGCCAGGTCGTCTGTCCACCTACAGTGATCCTCAATGCTACTGTGGAGATGTTTACTACATGCAGCCGTGAAAAAGAGCGTAATAATGGCACAAATGGTGGGTTGGAGAGAGGATTAGAGTTGTTGTATTTGATCACAAAGCAGCGGGAGGAAATAATGAAAACACAAACAAAACAGTATGAGTAATTTTCAGTGCTATGTTGAAAATGAATGGTAAAGCAGTGGATTTTTCATATTTTTCATTCATTTCTTTCAAGTTAGTATTTCTGGAATGCTAAACTGCTACTAAAAATTAAGCTATTTGAATGTTTTGGTTTTTTTTTTCCCTTTCAAGGGCTGGGAGTCTAAAGGGCAAAATTATAGTCTGAAGAATAATTACATATATCAAATTGTAACCTTTTGAGCAATTTTGTTTTAGGACAAATCAAGCTGCCGCGTTTTCATCACATTTCATCAATCTGTATGGTGCTTTGGGACGATTTCACTGCAAGCTGTGCATGCACCCGAAATGTCATGAATATGTTCAAGGGTTTGTGAGAGCTAGGAATACGTTAGATGGATTTAACGGTTAAATGTATCTTATAAGGACCAAGTGCTACAAGCTGGCGAGAGGCCTACTTGTCTCATAACGCTGTGTGCACTTAGTTGCTCCCCAATGCAAATATCAAACATTATTATTACCGTTTCCCATAGAGTCTGCGGAGACTATGGGCACATGCAATCCAATTTCCATTCTATACAAGTGTTGGAGTGTAAATGTCACTTATTGTCCCAAATCAAAATGTAAACAGTTTTTACAGTTTAGTTTCTTTTTGTACGTTTCTATGATAATACACAAGACAAAATGTGTTATTTCATCTAAGTTAAATGTTAAGCTTGTTTTTAGATTATGGAGATTAAATTAGACTATTAATGAGAAGCGCTGATTAGTATAACACTTGAATGTGACTCAAAAGACCAAGCGACCCATACCATGATGTACAAATGTGCATGCGCTTTCCAATAATATATAGTTTATGATTTTGCCGCTCACTGTATTTTTTTAAAATGTTATTTGCTTTTAAACATGCTCTTGAGTACCTCTGCTTTGGCAACTCATATTTTAGAACTTAAAATAAAACACTGAAAACCACACGATTCTCTATCACACACAACAACAGAACTGGGGCCGTGCGGGAATCGAACCCACAGGTTGGTGGTTGAGCGATCTAACCACTGAGCTGCTACTGACTCAAATGTAAGCCCGCAGTGTGAAAGTACAGCACATGGGGACTGGTACAAAACATGTCCCAGGAATCGAAAAGAGTTCATCCAGTACAAACTCCTTTCCTCTCAGTTGGAAGAGGAACCAAAACTTTTACTCGGGTAAGAGTCCTTTTATCCATATTTAAGCAATGGACAATTTATTAAAGGACACATATTCTGCTACAGTGACTTTTTTGAGCTTTTAACCCTGTTCTGACAATGTTCCGTCATCAAAAACAAACGTGGAGTTGCATTTAGCTTCACTCGCGTCATTTTGAGGAATGTTGGCTTGAATATCCGTTCCCCTCTGACCGTCAAAGACTCTCCCTGCTAAACTCCCTCAATCGCTGCAGTTTATTCAGTCACTCATCCAAGAATCTTCTGCTGTTTTAAGTTCTTGTTTCTGCCGTCTAAACGCGATCACTGCTACTGCTAACCGCATCCTAGCGTCTCTTAAAGTGATAACATAACTAAATTGTGCAAGTACTAGACGTCATTTACTGGCTAACCCTTTCCAAAACATGAGAAGGCAAACATAATGTACCCAAGAGCATGTTTAAAGGTTAATAACGATATGAAAAGTGCATCATATTTTTCCTTTTAAAACTTACTCTTACTTACTATGTAGTTGTAAATAGAATGCTACCCATCACTGCAATGAATGATCAATAGTCAGACCCAAGAGAAAACCAAAACTGTAGGCAAGAACGGATGTTTCATATTTTCCATCAGGAGTAAAAGTGCCCCTGTTATTTATTTATTTTTTTTACCCGATGATGGTGATTGGAGAGGCTTTTTCTCACATAACACTGTGTTCCCCAGCACGCAGCTATTAAAACTTTAATTAGACCGAAATGAGCAACTGTCTGTGATGCTTAATTTCTCATTTACTCATGTAAGAGTGAGAATGTGAGATTCCATTAAGCACAACAACCAGTACACTTCTGCATCCGAGAACGAGCTGTGATCGCAGAGTAAATACAGGATTGCGGCTTTGCAGAGAGAAAAAGCACTAAAAATGTAAGTAAGATGCAGCTGTTATAAGAAATTAGACTGTAAACATTTCACACAGTTTCACAGTGCACTAATTAAACGCTTTTACATATTTTTGTTCAATTAAAATTGTGTCACATAATATGCATGAAAGCACACAATTATTAAAATCTTGTAATTGGGCATATATTTTGGCAGACATTTACATATGCATTCTACACTACTGGACGTGTGTTTGGACGCAGGGCTTTTTCTGTGTTTCTTTGGGATATTAGTCCATCTCAGTGCTATTTGCTAAAGTAAAAGTATAGGATGCATTCACATGACTCAACGGTTTAGAATGTCTGTAGGTCAAAGGCGCGATACCAGATTTTTAGTGTCTTGAAAGTGCAAAAAACTAAAATTAGTTTATTTTAAACAGTTTGCAGCGATACACTTTTTGTCCAAACTTTGCTAATGCATTCCATAACATCTTAAAGGGAACAGCTTCTGCTACGGTGACTTTTTTGAGCTTTTAACCGTGTTCAAACAATGTTCCGTCATCAAAAACATACCTGGAGTTGCATTAAATTCAGTCAAGCTAGTTTGATGAATGCTGGTGAGAAAATCCTCTTCTCTCTGATTGTTAAAATAACTCCCTGCTAAACTCCTTTGATTGTTGACGTTTTTCTGATTTTAGTTTCAACTGCCTAAATCATTGCCAGACTCATTCTGAGCAGTTCTGCCTCCAAACACGATCACTGTAACTGATAGCGTAACACTTTTAATACCATGTTCAGTTTGTGTAAGCGCTATGCAGCCAGTAGAAGGCACCTAAACTCAGTAAGTGCCAGGGCAAACAAAACCAGACACAGATGGGGTTTTTTATTTTTATTTTCAACAACATGCCGCCCAACCCACATGACCAAACAACCCATCTAGACAGTCACACACACAAAGACAAGCGTATGCTCACACACACACGCACACACACTCTGACTCACTGCTCTTGAGTGCCTTACAGAGTGCATCCAGCCAGCAGATGGCGCTTAGCAATATTTTTAGACCCCCACGAAGTTGGGCCCCCATCAGATGCACATCCAGACAAATGTCAATTCTTCGTGCTTCGTTTGTGCTACTTCAGTTTTTGAAATATTACTGATTCTTTCATGGATCAAATTAGGGTCACCCAGCCCCCCAAGGAAGCTTAAAAATGCTCCAAACGTCCCGAAATGGTGTCAGTTGTTAGTGCTTAGTTTGTGGTGTTTTGTGCTGTGGAAGTATTGATTAAGTTTTTAAGTGTGTTTGAGCTTTTCATGCTTACTTTGAGGAAAGTTTTTGGCAGTGAAAAGCCTGTGTAAAGTCATGAGAAAAGCCGTTTAAAAGCTGTGATATCTGCGCTCACTGCACGTTGAGATGTTAGAGGCAAAAACCAACACCTTTCAGGCAACATTTATGAACCAATTTTGCCTTTATAAAATGGCACAAAAATTAAAACACCTCGTTGCTCTCCATAGAAACAATATGTGTCCAACCAGCCGCAATTTAACTCTCTTCTCAATAAGTGACGTATGCTGGCATGAACTGATTTTGTTTGTGCTATCATATTTTAAAACTGTATATTAATTATTTTGCGGCAATTGTGTGACGTCAATTCCGGCCAGATGGTGGCAGTGGCGTGACCACAATGCAAAACAACAGACGTGTGATGATCAGAGACGCAGTAAAAATATGTTAGTCACTTATTACTTGCTCTTGATTTTTATTTTTATAATTCAATACTGATTAGGCAAGTATCTAACTATGGACAACAGCTACATAGCACTCTATAGAAGACCAACAGAAAAATGTACGTCTTTTACATACATTCAAACTAAAACTAAAGCAGCACAACCAAAACTTTTTGCAGCACAAACCAGCAAAAAAGAAGCACAAACGATTGACAGTTTTTGTCTGGATGTGTGTTTGATGGTGGTCCATCTTCACAGAGGTGGTGTTCTAGAATGTGTGGTGTTGTTCTAGAATGTGTGGTGTTCTAGAATGTGTATTTTTTTTTCTAGAATGTGTGGTGTTCTAGAATGTGTGGTGTTGTTCTAGAATGTGTGGTGTTCTAGAATGTTTGTTGTACTAGAATGTGTGCTGTCCTAGAATGTGTTGTTCTAGAATGTGTGGTGTTGTTCTATAATGTGAGGTGTTGTAGAATGTGTGGTGTTGTGGTGGTGTTCTAGAATGTATGGCATGCTAGAATGTGTGGTGTTCTAGAATGTGGTGTACTAGAACGTGGGGTGTTCTAGAATGTGGTGTACTAGAACGTGGGGTGTTCTAGAATGTGTGGTGTTCTAGAATGTGTGGTGTTGTTCTATAATATGAGGTGTTGTAGAATGTGTGGTGTTGTGGTGGTGTTCTAGAATGTATGGCATGCTAGAATGTGTGGTGTTCTAGAATGTGGTGTACTAGAACGTGGGGTGTTATAGAATGTGAGATGTTGTTCTAGAACGTGGGGTGTTCTAGATTGTGTGGTGTTCTAGAATGTGTGATGTTGTTCTATAATATGAGGTGTTGTAGAATGTGTGGTGTTGTGGTGGTGTTCTAGAATGTATGGCATGCTAGAATGTGTGGTGTTCTAGAATGTGGTGTACTAGAACATGGGGTGTTCTAGAATGTGGTGTACTAGAACGTGGGGTGTTCTAGATTGTGTGGTGTTCTAGAATGTGTGATGTTGTTCTATAATATGAGGTGTTGTAGAATGTGTGGTGTTGTGGTGGTGTTCTAGAATGTATGGCATGCTAGAATGTGTGGTGTTCTAGAATGTGGTGTACTAGAACATGGGGTGTTCTACAGAATGTGGTGTACTAGAACGTGGGGTGTTCTAGATTGTGTGGTGTTCTAGAATGTGTGATGTTGTTCTATAATATGAGGTGTTGTAGAATGTGTGGTGTTGTGGTGGTGTTCTAGAATGTATGGCATGCTAGAATGTGTGGTGTTCTAGAATGTGGTGTACTAGAACGTGGGGTGTTCTAGAATGTGGTGTACTAGAACGTGGGGTGTTCTAGATTGTGTGGTGTTCTAGAATGTGTGGTGTTGTTCTAGAATGTATGGCGTTCTAGAATGTGTGGTGTTCTAGAATGTGGTGTACTAGAACGTGGGGTGTTCTAGAATGTGTGGTGTTGTACTAGAATGTGTGTTGTTGTTCTAGAATGTGTGTGGTGTTCTAGAACAGGGGTGCCCACAGTTTTTCAGCATGAGAGCTACTTATGAAATTATCTACCACCGACTATAAAAATGATAAATATAAATGTGCGTGTGAATGTGTACATGTGCGTGTGTGTACATGTGCATGTGAGTGTGTACATGTGCATGTGAGTGTGTACATGTGTGTGTGTGTACATGTGCGTGTGTACATGTGTGTGTGTGTACATGTGTGTGTGTGTGTACATGTGCGTGTATGTGCATGTGCATTTGAGTGTGTACATGTGCATGTGAGTGTGTACATGTGTGTGTGTGTACATGTGTGTGTGTACATGTGCGTGTGAGTGTGTACATGTGTGTGTGTGTGCATGTGAGTGTGTACATGTGTGTGTGTGTACATGTGCGTGTATGTGCATGTGCATTTGAGTGTGTACATGTGCATGTGAGTGTGTACATGTGTGTGTGTGTACATGTGTGTGTGTGTACATGTGCATGTGCGTGTGAGTGTGTACATGTGTGTGTGTACATGTGTGTGTGTGTGCATGTGAGTGTGTACATGTGCGTGTGAGTGTGTACATGTGTGTGTGTGTACATGTGCATGTGCATGTGAGTGTGTACATGTGCGTGTGAGTGTGTACATGTGTGTGTGTGTACATGTGCATGTGCGTGTGAGTGTGTACATGTGTTTGTGAGTGTGTACATGTGCGTGAGAGTATATACATGTGGGTGTGTGTGTACATGTGCATGTGCGTGTGAGTGTGTACATGTGTGTGTGAGTGTGTACATGTCCGTGAGAGTATATACATGTGGGTGTGGGTGTACATGTGCGTGTGTGTGTGTCCGCCTTCGTCAGAGGTGGCGAAGTCCTCCCTCCGAAACATGTCAGGTAAATGAGCTTGTAGCTATTTACAACTATCTTTTTAGAAGACTCTCACAAGTAAATAATTACAAGAAGACAGAAGGAACTTTACCAATATAATGGGCAGAAATGGCTTCAGTTGTTAGTGCTTAGTTTGTGCTGTTTTATGCTGTGAACGTTCTAATTAAGTTTTTAAGTGTTTGAATTTTCATGCTTACTTTGAGGAAGGTCTTTGGCAGTTAAAAGGCTGTGTAAAAAAAAAAAAAGCTGTTAAAAAGGTGTGATATCTGCGCTGACTGCTCATAGAGGCAAAACCCAACACCTTTCAGGCAACATTTATGAACCAATTTATAAAAAGGCAAAGTACCTCATTGCTCTCCATAGAAACAGTATGTGTCCGGTCAGCCGCAATTTAACTCTATTGTTGATAAGTTTCTGGCATGAACCGATTTGCAATTTTATGTTTGGCCGACAACGTCACTCAAAGTGTTAAATAGCACTCAAAAATGGCACAAAGCTATATGAATCGAATGTGCTTTGTTTGTGGTGTTTTGTGCTGTGCATAATTTCATTTGTGCTATTATCTTTAAGAAATATATAAATTAATAATTATTTTGCACCAATTATTTGTACTCATTTCCGGCCAGCTGGTGTCAGCAGCATGAGAAAAACTCTGCAAAACAACCGAAGTGCGATGATCAGAGACGCAGTAAAAATATGTATTAGTCACTTATTACTTGCTTTTTAGTAAGTAAGTACCCTGGACATTATGTGGCCAAACTATGGACAACAGCTACCTAACTCTACAGCAGACCAACAGAAAAATGTACGTCTTTTACATACGTTCAAACTAAAATAAAGCAGTACAACCGAAACTTTTTGCAGCACAAACAAGCAAAAAAGAAGCACAAACGATGATGAATTTAGTTATGATAGCACTTAAGTGATGGGACGGTCAGGTTAGCAGTAGCAGTGATCGTGTTTAGAGGCAGAAATGCTGCAAACGAGTTTGGTAATGATTTAAGGACTTAAAATAGCTAAAGATTCTCGGATAAGTGACGTATATAATCTAAATAAAACATCACGGATCGAGGCAGTTCAGCAGGAAGTGTTTTTGACACTCGGAGGGGAGAGGATTTTCTAATGAACATTCCTCAAAACAGTGTGAATGAAGCTAAATGCAACTCCAGGTGTGTTTTTGATGACGGCCCATTGTTATGACATGGTTAAAAGCTAAAAAGAAAAGTCATTATCGCTGAATATGTGTCCTTCAAAGGTTAATAACAATATAAAATAATTAATCATATTTTTCCTTCAAAGATGTACTGTGATGAGTTTATGAACACTTTTCACAACGTTCAGAGGCCAGAGCAGAATTTTGCCATCACAGTTATGCTGACGACAACTAGCATGCTAACAGTGCACATCCTGGTTCTAGGATGATAAAATGCTTTACAATTAGATGCACACAACAGTCTCGTTTTGACTAAGGCCTAGGACACACTGCTTGCGTACTTGTATTTCTGCCAACGCACACGTAATTGGAACTCAATAGTCCCGCCCACTTCGAAGTTCATCATTGTTCCGAAAGTAAATTTCTCATTCATTTTTGCAGTAGAGATTTGATATAGATCACGAGTTAACCAGCTGCGTGGTAACTCATGTTATTTGCAGGCCAAAAAAACACATGTTAACTTAAAATTTGGCGGTGTATAAAGATACAAATGTTTAATAAAACTCATTGGTCCTGAGCTCATTACACACCACAGAACTGATTAGCCCCAAGCAAGAGCTCAAACATTTAAAATAAAAAAAAAAAAAGTTTTTTTTCAGCATTCCTATGAGAAAAAGGAATGGGACATTTACTTCCGGGACCAAGCGGTGGGCGGTCACTCCATTCTGCATGTTTTGGATGTGTTTCTGCCAGTGTGGCCGTCCACGTGCTGACGCACAGTTGTAGATTTGCAAGGGTTGTGTTTGAGGCCTTGGTTTGTGATTAACTGCCACCCTCAGACTGTAATGAGACAATTTGTAATGAAATTGTGTCAGTCGGCACTGAGGCGCTGTCGGTAAAAATGTTGCTTCTCATGATTGGATATGACTGAGGAGTGAATGAAATGATGCGCCAAATTATGAACCAACTTTTGAATCATGCATTCTATGACTAGACCGTGTAGTGTAGTTTTATAATTGAGTAGAAGTTGACAGGACTTTAAGAGAGGTTTTTACGTCTTCTATTTCTTACTTTGTTTGGTTAGATATCTGTAGTTAGTAATTATACTAGTTATACATCAGTCAAGTGACAATTCTGAAAAGTTGAGAAAAGTACAGGGAGTAATGCTGAGACCTAGAAAAGAATCCCCTATTCACCTTATTTCAGAAGTTGTAAACAAAACGCTGCATGGCATGAGCCCGGTTTAGCCAAGAGTTAGCACTAAAGCATCTTCAATGGGAGAGTTAGCGTTAGCCTCAAAACATCACAAACTATGAAAAACCAGGGCTGTTTTGGCGACTGACAGACACTCGAGCACGCGTGAGTAACACCAGAGCCTCAGTAGAACACATTACCAAGTGTAGAAGTGTTTTGTGTAGATCAGTGTTTACCAAACTGTGGCATGTGTACCACTGGTGGTACGCAAACTTCTTCTGGTGGGACATGGACACCTCTTCAATTGTAACGTTTACTTCATTTAGAGTGCATTTTATTTACACTTTTGCACTTCCTTTTGTAAATTTCTAGTCAAAACTACTGTGACAATTGTGTGTTCTTTATGAATACTTGGTTTATCCCTAATTTAGACCTGAAGTAGCCCTGTTATAAACCCAATTTAAAATGTGGTGGTACTCAGGAAGCCAAAGCTTTTCTTTGGTAGTACTTAAGGACAAAAGTTTGAGAACCAATGGTGTAGATTGTTACTGTTAGCGATTAGCACCGAAATGAGCATACTTGCTAACGTCCTTGTAATAAACATTTCTTAATTATGCTGGACAATAATGCACCATAAACATGTCGACAAGAACATCTTCCTTTTGTTTAACCAAGCGCCATAAATCTTTCAATAAAAAGTGAACTTAAGACAGTTGAAGTTAGACATTGATTGTTATAAACATGATGGTGAACATAAAATAATAAGTATGTGTCTGTCTGTCCTGTTTATAATCAATACTTTTTTTTTTCTTTGTAGCTCTGTTAAAGACAAAATATTACAAATTTATCATATTGTTATTAGTCTTTATGTTCTGGTTCTGTGTGCCCAGACACTAGACGCTATCTACTGTCAGACTGTAGTGAGCGTGTTTAAACAACAGAAACACTACGAGTCTGGTGATGATTTAAGAACTTAAGACAGCAGAAGATTCTTGGATAAATGACGTCTAAAATCGGAAAAACATCTTCAATTGAGGGAGCAGGGAGGTTTTTTTTGCTTTTTTTTACAGTGGGAAAGGAGAGGAGAGATTTTCTACACCAGCATTCCTCAAAATAGCGCCAGTGAAGCTAAATGCAACTTCAGGTATGCTTTTGATGACGAGACATTGTTAGAACATGGTTAAAAGCTCAGAAAGTCACTGTAGCAGAATATGTTCCCTTTAAAATGTATTCCCAACAACCAGGCTGTACTTGTACTGGAAGGGTCTGCAGTTTATCTATGTCATCAACACCCAAAATTCCATCCAAAATGCAGGGACCTAACCCTAACCTTACCCTAATCGTGAAATATGTATCGTCAAAAATAGAGATTAGCAAAGAAATTGTGACAAAAATGGAACTCTACGCTCCACCTCTGCAACAAAATACTGAGCTTTTAGAGAATCCTTAGCCAAAATGATCAAACTCTGTCAAAATAATGTTAACTAAGTTGCACCCACACACAAACATCATACATGAACTCCACATGGAACCATACTTTCAAAAAGGTTACCAAAACTTATTTCACCATTCTGGATTCTAAGTGCCTAATAGCTTTCCCTTAAATATAGTATAAGATTTTAAGAACTTCACGGAGATTCCGGCTGGTAATTTCCATCCCCTTTAGACTCACCCAAAAAAAGCCTATAGCTGTTCTCTTGATTTGCCTGGCCACCTTGAGATAAGAGCATTCTAAACTCTAGCCCCGCCGTTAGCCCCGCGCATCCTCTCCCTTCTTTGCACGTTTTTTTTTTTGCCTTTTTAATACAGTAACCACAAAGCAAGCCAATTATCTATGTGAATGTGGCGGCTCTAACAATGCGCCCAGCTGAATATTGATGATGTGCCCTTTTTTGAATTTACACTTTTTCTGCAGGATACTGTCGAGGAATACAAAGCAGCCTGGAGTCCGTAGTTTGGGGTTTGGTCGTGCGGGTTCAAGAACTGTAGCTTCTGTTCCGTTTCTTCAAATATAGCCTTTTTTTTTTTTTTGATGGATGAAAAGGATAATCTGCTTTCCAGTCATCTGCCAGCGCTTCTTACGGTTCCTTTTGGTCTTTTTCTGGGGCCACGTGGATGCAGCGGGAATGTAGAATCAGGCCGGCCTTCATTTGGGAGTCTGTCAATCAACAAGCGCCAAGCACGACCATTTGCCTAATGAAAGGGCCACGCCGGTTAAGGATGGGGTAAGCAGTTTCCGACATAGATGGTATTAGAAGTATGCAAAAACGCATTCACTCAGCACATGCTTTCAAGTGGAGTCTTCTGAACACCTATGGATCGTTTGTGGGGCTCTAATGATTAGCCTCGGCGTATTTCGGAATGCTGCTCGCCGAGGACATGTGAAGCTTTCTCAAGGCTGTAGCATGTTGTCAAAAATAATGAATACATTTCATCTTAAAATAGCAAAAGTGAGGGGAGAGTTGTTGGCACATAGTAGAGGGAGGTGAGGATTTTCTTTGATACATAAGAGACTTCACCCACATTGTCCGCTCTAGTTAAAGAATACATGCTATGCTAAAAGGTTTTTACCCGTTATTACACTGTACCCTCATCAAAAACACACCTGGAGCTGTATTTAGCTTCATTCGCACTTGTTTGATGAATCCTGTTAAATAAGTCCTCTGCCTCTAAGACTCAGAAATCACTCCATTCTGAATTATGCATTTCTGCGTCGAGCTCCGAGATCCTCTTAGTCAATATAACATTGCTGGACTTGTTCTGAGCCTTTCTGCCGTCAGATCGCGTTCATTACAAGTGCGTGCCTGTATTACCTTTCCCTCTGCAGCAAGTAGAGCTTTAAAGTGCGTATGACAGGTTTTCATGATTTTCTAATTTTGACTTCATTTGGTGGAATAAAACCAGTTGTACATATACATTTTAGTTTTACACCAATCAAGCAGCCATTTGTGGAGAAAAGTTGAAAAATATGTTGAAAATTACAGGAAGTAAACAGACTGATGACATCACACTGGGGAGACTAAAGTTAAGCATAATTTACACAAAATAAACACCTATTTTTGATCCTTTAAACATTGATTCAACAAAATAAAGGTGTTTGCATGTATTTTTATTCGTAAAATAAAAAAATCTGTGACATTGAATGAGTTTTACCCCCATGTACGGGATGGTTGCTATGGTAATTTCCTAGTGTGATGTCATCATTTACAACCAGGAAGTAAAACAAAAAAATTGCTAAACCGTGATAAAATCTGTGAAGTATTTTAAGAAAATTTGAAATATATTGATCATTTTTGTCAAATGAGTTGTCCAACCTGTCAAGGGCACTTTAACGCAATTCCTGACATGGGAAACGCCTGACAGATATGAAGTAATGTTTGCTTTTTGCCAACGCTGAGGTCGTCAGGTTCAAAGGCCAATGACAATACAAATAATGCATATGCGTCTTTAAATGTGTGGCTATGTATTTTAGTTGTTTATTATTTGTTTATTTGGTGAGAATTGTTGTGCATGAAAATACATGTTATACATTCTGTAAACACTTAAGATTGCATCGGAATTTTATATTAAATATAATTATTTTTATCAATACCCAAGAGGAAATTATTTTTGCTACAAGAAGAAGAAGAAGAAATTAAGTTAACAAAAATAAAGTAAAGAAATTAAAATGTTTGTATCCCTGCAAGAACAGGTCGACAGTACCTCAGTTGGTAGAGTGATCGTCTTCTGGTCAGATCCACTGGCCACAGATGAATACTTGGGAAATACACTTAACCCGCCTTGCTCCAGTGTGTGCAAACACTGGTCTATAAATGTGTGTGTTTATGGGTGAGTGGTTTCTTGATGTGCCTTAAAGGTTGAATAGCAAAATTAACAAATTTCCATCCTGTGTCCCGCATTTGTACTCACAAGCGTTCTGTCATTCATACTCTAGTGCACAGGGACAGCAGCCCAGTCTCCGTTTACTTTTTATTGTGGAAATGCGTAGAATAAATACGTCTGTAAAACGTACACATTTTACGTTTTTGGACGTGAGAATGTTTTTGGAACGAGTACGTCAATAGGAAATGTACATATTTTACGTGTTGCAGATTATGTTACAGAAAAATGTCAATCAAAAACATACACATGTTACAGTTTATCAATAATAAAAGCCTAATCCCAACGCAGCAACTCTAATTTACGAACCGTATTGTGTATGTTTTCCACAAGAGTACGTATCGAACGCATTCTGACAACAAAATTTTACAATAAAAACGTAAATGCAAAAACTTAAATTATGTATGTATTTTTCTGGACACTAGATTGCGGACAGTGAAGGTAAAGTGGGTGAAGTGCCACTGCCGCCCGTAATCTCAGCAGTCTCCCATTCAATATTTACCAAGCCAGACCCCTGCACAGCAATCTAACGGGATTGTACACACTCAAGGTGGTATGGCCGTTATGCAACTGGTTTGTGGTGCTGCCCTTTGGAACAGAGTCAACAGCTAAATGAGATACAGTACAGTTTTATGCACAATCAGTTGCAATAAGAACTGCTATTCCGTTTAGAGTGAAACAATCTGTTGTCAGAGAGATGAGTGCCAGACAGATAAAGTTAAAATCCTCACTTTTTAGCTTCTTGGTTGGTATTTCCCTTAATCTTCCTCCAGAATCACATGTGGCGCTTGTTGGCCTTATTACACATTTACATCTCAGTGGGATCAAAAAGTGAGTTCAAAGAGGAAACATTTGCTAAAGGAACATTCTGAAACGTGATCTGTGTATGTTGCCAGTGAAGTAAACGTGGTCTGAGTTTTTTTTTTGGTCCTGATGCTCATGCAATAAAAAATAAAATTTAAATTAAATGCAGCCAACATTACAAAACTTAAATATTAACAGAGCATTAGAATGTTGTGATGTCATCTGAAAAGCCAGGATTAGAGGATATGCACATTAAGTTCATGTAAAATTAAATCAATTTTCTGTGATTTGAGCTTCATGTCAGTATTTAAACTATGGCACTATTCTTGTTGCTATTGGCCGTAAATCCAGTTATTAATTTCTGTACAATTAAAAAGCAAACTCGATACAGGTAACTGCCCATAGTGATAGTTTAAAAGTGACTGAGACGGCAACATTTGATTCAAAGACGTGTGGTGTATCCTGTTGCATACAGAGAAAATCCTCACTATTGGAGCTCTTGGTTTCAAGTTGGTTTAAGTTCAATGCTACACTCATTATAGTATCAGAGCCAGGAGAAACTTACCTTTGACAGCGAAACAGCTAATGAGAAATAGTGACTGGTTCACTTTGGTGACATCTGCTGGTTTATTTTTATATTTCTAAATCAGTTTAAGTTGTATCAGCTGTGAACAATACTGCATGCCGTGTTAAAAAACAAAAAACAAAAGTGTTCTGTGGAAGTTGTGAAAAGTTGTAGTTAAAATTTTGGACAGGGTTGAATCAAAGCAAAAGTCTTAAAGTTAACAGTTACAACTTCAAAGAAGTTTTAATGAGGAGTGTATTGTAAAAAATGGTTCAAAGTGTATGTAAGAGACGCTTTGACTCCAGCTGCGAACCCTTCCAAAAGTTACGCAAGTACCAGGATGTGCACATGGTTCTTTGAAGTAAAGCGAGTCGAGTGCCTTGAAGGTAGAAAGGTGCAATATATGTGACAATTTATAAAAATGCAATCATTTACCAACAAGTGGTAACGATCAATATCTTGATGAGCGCTTGGTGAACAGATAATAATTTCCTCGTCAAAGTGTTGTCGCCTGCTATATTTTTGGTTCATTATTATCCAGAACAACATTAGATTTTCACACTTAGAACCAGAGCTGAAGCGCTAATAAACACCCACTGCGTTTTTTCACCCTCTTCTCTTTTCTCCTCCACTTGTCTGACTCACATCTGGCTCATAAATGATCCAAATGACACAGGTTTCCTCTGATAAAATCCACAAAGAAAAGTGTGTAACTTCTTAACATCTGTCGCCACCTTTAATGTCCATTTAAGTAAATTCAGAGGGACTTAGCTTCACACTTCCTCTGTACTTTGGACTGTTTTGGTCACATGCCACTGTTTGACCAGTGTCAGAGTCATGTAGTGTGTGCTCTCTAGTGTGGATCTAAGTGTTGACCAACAGTCTCTCTGTTTCACGCAGATTCCAGTTGTGTTGTGTGGACCCTCGTCAGCATTCTAAACCTTTTACAACTGGGTTAGTCGTGTAGTGTGTCCCCAGCTTTACTCATCATCTTGTAATCGATCAAAGTGCAAAAGAGGTTCATTCATCTTCTACTGCTTGTTCCCAGTGTTGGGCAAGTCGCTTAAAAAATATTTAGTTGTAGTTTTTACCCGTTACTTCTTCCCCAAATTAATTGCGTTAGTAACGGCGTTATTGAGTGATGAAAGTAACTAACTACCAGGTAAAGTAACTATTCAAATACCAACAAAATCCTCCAAAATACACCCACTGCTGATGTTCAAGTAAAATTTTAGCTACAGCAGGGCTTATGCAGGTTTCACCAATTCAAATTTAATGCTTTTAATGCAGCATTTGAAGATTTTTAATGCCATAACCAACATTAAAAAAACAAAACAACAACTAGTGACTTCTAACATTGGGTAGCAGAATGATGAGACTATTATAAACAAAAAGCTAATTTACATGAAAGTTAAATCATGGAAATGTATGTTTTGAACCCTAGCATTGACTTTTTAGATGATTTGATCAAAGCTATTAACATTAAACAAATCCAGTACATGCCTGTGATTTTTATTACATTTATAGTTATTGTTCTGATGGATAAATCTTTTTTTTAATGCTTTTTTAGATTTAATGCCTGTGGGGATTGAATTTTATGCTTTCTAATGCATTTTCAGACCATATATTTGCCTAAATTCCTTTACTGACTTTAATGCTTTTTAATGCCCCGTGGAAAACCTGAACAGTCAACCTTATTTTTCCAGTAAATCATTAGTTATAGGCTATTCTTACCCATACAGACACAAACCCAAACAGCACATTTATCAAGCACACGCTGATATCAGAACATAAGACACACGTACAAACGCTATATGATACTTGTTCCTGTTTGGGAGGTGACTGGAGCCTGTCCTAGTGATTTTCGGCCTTAAACTTTTGTGCGAAAGAGGTAATTTTCTGTCAAAAGGTTGAAGACCGGACAAGAAACGGATAGAGAACGATACAAGAGCAACTCAGAAACATGAACTGAGCCTTATCAACACTTCTGTTATGACAGTGACATGTTTTGGTGGTAGAAAGAAAATAGCTGCTGATGATGATCTTGTTTCTTTCGTTCTTAGTTCAGGGTCTTGGTCTCACAGTTTCACTCACAAAATGTTAACAGCTGTTTCCCTGTCCTCATTTGCAAGGTCCAATCAGATAACAGGATGGCCCTATTAACCTAATTCTCTCCTCGAAGTCGATGAATGGCCTGGTCACAGCCAACACAACAAAGGCATCTGATAGTGCAGGATAGGGGGGGATGATATTGACAAAAATAGTTTCTGTTCTTTTTGCAGCTTCTTTATGGCTTTATAGTCAGTAAATATACTTGATATTCTAATTTTATGATGTGGAACAACACCACATGTGGAACAACCCTGGGTCACTTTTGGTAAATACACAATAAGGTCACACTATAGGGTCAGCATACTTTTGAGTGAATGTTGAGTATTTTGCATTTTAAAATCTCAATATAAGATGTGATGACAACAAAAGTCTTTACTTTTAGGCCAACATTGATCAAAAACTCAAAAACCTGTGTTTTGGCTACAGTGTGACAACATCCGATCTCGTCGTCAGAGCTAAGCAGGTCAGGGCCTGGTCAGTACTTGGATGGGAGACTGCTGGGCCACCAGGTGACACAGGGGGGCGCTGGAGGAAATGTGGATGTGTCCTCAGGCAAGACACTTCTTCACCCACAGTGTCTTGTATGAAAATTATGTTTGATGGTGGTTGACCAGCCATTCCCACTATCTTTCAGTTTTGAAAGAAAGTGGGTATGGGCATGATCAGTAAACCTCTTTGCCTTCCTCTATTCTTACTTTCTCTATTTTGCAGCAATCGAGCCAATTAGAGCCGTAAGAGGAGAACGTCACATCCCGTGTGCCGCGTTTACAAGCAATAACAAGCAAGATGGCGTCCACGGCAGAGAAAATGTTCGGCACTGTTTTAAAAGACCAGGACGTGTCGTAAAAAACACAGCCAGAGGAAGCTTTACAGCTACAGCCATTTTGGACTGACAGCCACAGCTCTCTGCTGCCTTTCGTACATAAACCGTACTCTGTGGTGAAGTCAAATTATGTGGCGGCATCTCCAGACTAATGACACTATTGAATGATACATGGAGATTGGAATGGAGGCCATGCAAGTTTGGAGGAGCTGATGGCGCAGATTGGCAGCCTTGATTCTGTCTGACCCAGGGCAGCTGTGGCTACAATAGAAGCTTACCACCATTGAATGTGGCTTGAATGAATAATGCAATGCGAAGCGTCTTTGAATGTCATGAAAAGTGACATATAAGTAGTATGCATTATAATTATTAATAATACTGAAGGTCACTATTAAAATACAATGTGAGACATTCAAAGACACCATGTATAGTAGAGCGTTCATTGGCTACTGTTGCCACAATCACTACGAGCAAGCAACCTGATTGTTACAGTCTAAAAAAAACTTGAAAAACAGACTTCGTTCATTTTTAAACTCTTTGTGATGGTCCACATTTATTGCTTTCTTAATAATAATAATGATGCATCATACATAGTTTATTGAAGCAATGGCACAGCGAATGTGTGCTGTAATCAAAGCTAAAGATGCTCCAACCAAATATTAGAGCAGGAGTTCCCAAACTTTTCTGGCCGGGACCCCCAAAATATCCTGCAATCGACTCGAGACCCCCAGAGCGAAATTAAAAATAATTTTAAATGTCAAAGCTTGTTAAATCAGGGGTAATATTGGTTATTTGAATTGTTTACTGTCTTATTTGACCATATTTCACTAAAAGATACTGTTTTTAAGTTGAAAAATAGAGCAAATACAGTGTCATATATATTCAAATTAGATCTGGAAATCATCTCGCGACCCCCAGCTCATCCCTTGCGACCCCCACTTTGGGAACCACTGTATTAGAGCACCTTTATTTCTGTGAAGACGGGCTTTTTTTTTTGGACAGGCAGTGCAGATTAAATCATGTCATCAATGTGCCTATCAGCATTCAATTAATAACCTTTTAGGAATCTAATGTGAGTGCTGGGAAAGGTGTTGTAGCATAATTTTAATAACAAGTCAGTTGAATGCTGAATTGTTGATGTAATATTTTGTCAGACCTGATTGTACTTTGCATTCAACCCGACATTGTTCTTTAAAATCCCTCTGTAAAGCGAACGCCACCTCCATAATCACTGCGTTGGTGCGTAGGTACAGATCACGTCGCTCAAGTTTAGGAAATAAATGCAGACGAGATGTGAATTTTGCATGCAATAATTCCTCAAATGAAGGAATTCCATGGCAGAGCTTGTTGAAAAGTGCTGTGAGCGAGAAGCAGATGTCTTGCCCCAGATATGAGCCGACTCGCATGGAACATTCGGTCTCTGCTGCTCTCCCCCAGAGGCACAATGAGCTAATGAGGAGGCAAACTTCATGTCTTCATGCTTTACTAAATCACAAAACAGACACATAACACATTTTTTGGGACTTAGTTTAGTTCAAATTAGTTACAATTACTCAGCACGTCTCTCAAACTAACTGGCATGTGCTACGTAACTGTGTAATTCTACTGTTTGAAGTTGAATTGAGTACAGATATTATGCATCATTTGTGTGTTATTGTCCTTTAGACATGCTCTCTGCTTCGTCATCTCATGTTTTATCATTTTAAATAATGTGTCTCCTTGTATATAGGATATACAGTATTGTTGGATTTCTTACTTGCTTGTAATTAAAGGGCCTGTACCTGATTTTTATTGAATCTAGTTAAGATAAATTCTCTTTATGTTACACATTGTTTGATAAAAGCAACTTCATGCAAAGACATTGGGTTTGTAATGTATAATCTGTGCATTTCATAAACACACTTTTTTAGGATTAAAGTAGTGCAAAAGTGTTTGCCAGGGTTTAGCCAATCAGGCACATTGTACACTATGAATCATGGGTAAATAACTGCTTGACACTATCCCAGATATGTGATTCTCTATGGTGCCGCTTCAAAAGTGCTAAAAGCTAATTGTAAGGAGAGTTAGAGGAACTTTATGGAAATAACATAAGACTATTTCAGACAGTCTGAGTCATGGTGCAATATTGAGTGAAAGGAAGGACAATGTGGGCGGGGCAAACAATACATGCTCCTGGCTCACAGTTCAAAATCAGGTACAGGCCCTTTAATCAAGCGTTTTTGTGGAATTGAATTAGAGCTCTATCGACTGGCAGCACAGGGAATTACAAAAGGTAGATAAACAAACCTAGATTGCTCAATTGTGTTAACTATAACACAGTTATAGTTAACACAACAAAAAGAAGTAATGCTCCGAACGAGTGTAGCGCTGATTTACGGACTTTAACAAAGTGCTTAAGATCTCTACTTATGAGGTCACAAAACTGGAAAACTCAAAACCAAGTGTTTTCTGAGCCTCGGAGGGGAGAGGATTTACTAAACATCAAACGTGTGGATGTAGCTAAATACAAGTCCAGGTTTGTTTTAGATGAGGGAACAGTGATATGGTTGGAAGTCAAGTCATAATTATGAAGATATTTTTCACTCTTCTAATACATGGCTTTGCACTGTGTATATTTCCCCAGTGATAGAAATCAAAAACATTTTCTTAAGTACAAGTATTGAAGTGAGGAAAAATGTACTTTTTTCAGTAAAAATGTATTTCGCACAGATTTTGAGAACTGTTAAAGTGTTAAATATAGTGATTATAATAAAGAGCTGTGCAGATCTTTGCTGACCAAAGTTCAATTTGAATCAATTTCTTAATTTTCTAATGAATTCTGTGTCTATATTTTGTTTGCTCAAAGTCAGGGCTTGAACTCAAAACCTTTTATGGCGGACTGTCGCCTTGAATGTGCTCAAAATAATAACCTGTCAAAGCAGTTGACAAGCAGAATGTAGTTAAGTAAATGTAATGACTTATTGACTTATAAAATTACACTATATATACCTACATTTATTGACTTAAGTCCAGTACGTTCACTTTTGTACTTAGTTACTTTCACTTTTTTTACTTCATTACTTTCCACCATTCACATTCCCCCTGCACTGCAATGTTTGTGGAAAACCTTATTAATCAAAATACATTATTAGTCTTAAGTAGCACTTTTCCAGACGCTCAAAGTCACTCTTCATTTCCGTGCGTTATTCATTCACTGTGTACTACTACTGTAGCAGACAGACTGGAGCAAGGCTGTCAATCTGCCATCGCCGCCTTCAACACTCACACCACATTCATACTGGGCAAACAACAGTGTTCACTAGAGCCACTGTTACCCCACTGTGACACCTGGTATTCCATGCAGTCTCTTCCCAGTACTAACCAGACCCAAGGCTGCTTAGCTTCTGAGATCAGCCAAGATCGTGCTTTCTTAAACTGCCATGGCCTTGGCAATGGAGAAACGACTGACTTCCACTTTATCGAGAGTGAGCGAGGTTAGTTTCACTGTTGCACACTAGAACTAAAATAAAACCTGGAAGATGAATCCAAAATGGCCGCCCTGTTTATCCCTATGGAGAGTGCTCATTGGCGCATGACCCCAAAAAAGTTTCTTACTTCCACATTTACTTCCTGATACGGAGGCTGCCATCTTTGTTTTACTTCCTGACACGGAGACTGTGGATCTTTGCTTTAGGGCGCCACGTGACGACAATCCCCCACTTCATATAAAAACGGTAATTTCGGTGATTTTAGAAACGGTAGAAAAGAACATTTCCTTCTATTTTATTTAAATACCGATAATAATTCAGTACTGTCTGCAATTATAATGAGCAATTTTAGAAAAAGGCTGGTTCCAAGAGGCTGCAGTACCTCGCACGGCCACTAACCAATCTGGGACCACAGACAGAGGGGGCGTACCTTATCCAGTTCTTTTAATACATCCATGCTCTGGCCACAGTTAGATTGCCAAACCAAATGTGCTTCCTGTCTGTGCATTTTCTGTTTACTCCACTGAACACCAAAGACGTACAGTTCAGAACTGTGGCAATGTGCATAATCGGTGCGACTAAGGATGAAGTATCATCCATCTGTTTCTCTCAGTTTTTTCACAACTTGTAAGATTGATGACAAATCAAAGCACTTTCCTGTATGTTTAGCATTTTGAGCTACTTTTTTGTCTGGAAATCATTGGTCATTTATCATTTAGAACAAAATCAAACTTCCACAATGCTTTTCAGTCCACAGTGATATTTTTTTCCTCATAAACAGCCTTTGTTTCTATTATCAACAGACTGTGCACACCTCATAAAATATCTGAAATTAAACTATATTCTAATTAATTAGGTTAACATACTAAAAGTAATAACCCATTGGCGTCAATTCCATATGTTTTTCCTCTACAGTACAAATTGGTGTTTTCAGAAAGTCATGTTTATCAGTTCTCATTCTCATGACATTCATCGACTGCAACGTTTCCCAGAAAGAGAACAATGACAATTTAAAAGCATCCTGGCAGTGTTCCTCGCGCTCCTGTCAGTCCCGCGTCAGGTAGGACTCGACGAGAATGAACACACCGCCCACAGAGCAGGCAGATGCTTGTCAAACGCAATCTCTTCAGAAGTAAAAACCTTCCACAGAAATTGTATATGCATGCAACAAGCACTCATTTAAAAACAAACCCGGCTGCTGATATTTGCATATTGGGTCAATGCTACAATAAATGGAGGCGTAGTCACATTCCGTGGATCGTTTTCAAAATAAGTAACCAACTGCTCGGAGCCCTAACCAGAGTAATTGCGGTGCAGAAAATGAGCGCTGAAAATGCACTAGCCCTAGAAATCAATGAGCTCATTAATAATATGACGTTTGCAGAGCCTCAGACCGGTCCTGGGGTATTACGGTGATCACGGCAGAAGCTGAGGTGTATTGACCCTTGGCTAAGTTCCTGTCCAAAATGGCTGCCGTCCAGGCAATTTGGAACGGGCAAGAGGAGCAAGGCACCCCAGGCCTGTCAGACTTACTTTGTATTATTATATTTTGAGAAGAAGAACCAGTGGTGAGTTGTATTACAGATAACCACAAAGTACTATGGCCCAGCATCAGTAAAAATGCAATGTGATGGAAGTAGCATTTTTAACAGCAGTAGTGATATTTGACAACTTATTATAGCACCTGTCAGTTGTTGGTGCATGTAATAATAGTGAATATATTGGGCTCGGAGTTTACGAGTTTTGGAGAAAAGTGGTAGGAAATTGTTTCCTTCTCTCTAAACCATAGTTTACAGCACTGATTTAACCAATACACTGTCATTGTAAAATGAAGAGTAAACTTTCATTGTAATAGTCGATGTAATCCCTCATTTGTCCAGGAGTGTTCCATCATAGAAAAGGTTTCCATGAACGTCATCTGGATGCTGTTTTGAAAATCCAGACATTTAGACTTCCATCCTTAAGTCATTTTCAGTGTAATAGTTCACGTGGACACTAGCTGTGATGCCCAGGCTGCAGGACACAAAGAAGTTTGTCCTGAGGGCTGTTACTCCCATCAAACTGTCCTGACACATGATCCACTAACTCTACCTGAGAGAAAACAATCTTATAGGACACATTATGCAAAATAGATCTTTTTTTAAGCTTTTAACCATGATATAACATTGTCCCCTCGTCACAAACCTACCTGGAGTTGTATTAAGCATAATTCACATTGTTTCATTAATCCTGTTTTCCAAATCAGAATCGATACATATTTGTATTTTCTATTGACCTTTATTTAACCAGGAAAGTCCCACTGAGATTTAAGATCTCTTTTTCAGGGGATCCTGCCCCCAGAGGGGAGGAGCCTATTGTACATATTTTAACGCAGGGTCGTCCGCGCTGTTTTCAAGTCTATAAATCATCGCCAGACTCGTTCTGAGCATTTCTGTCATGTGTTCTTCTGCCTGTATTAGCATGCCAGGGGCAAGCTAGGTTTGTTTAGCTACCCAATGTTAATTCCCTTTGTAGCCAGAAGATGGAGCTCTTACTCAATTCCTGACATGATAAACGCTGAACTAATATCTGATAAGTAATGTCAAATCAAATCAAATCAATTTATTTTTATAATGCCTAAAATCACAACAACAGTTGCCTCGATGGGCCACAGGTAAAAGCAGTTCAGATAACTGTCCCAGAATGCCCCTGTCCTTTGACCCTCCTTCGCGGCGAGGAAAAACTACACAAAACCCCATGGGAAAAAGTAGAAACCTCGGGGAGAACCACAGTGAAGGAGAGATCCTACTCCCACGGACCGACAGGCTGCAGATGAACTAGGACTGACGCATCCACTTTGACTGTGGAGCCAGAACCACTCAAGAGGGAGGTGGCTTTAAAGAGTTCCTCCAGGCGGACGAGGAGCAGTCCACCAGTGTAGAGAGATCCTCCAGCAGGAGATGAGAAACAGTTAATCTAAGTAGATGGAGTTCGTCCAGGCAGACGAGGTGTGGCTAATCCAGGGTTGAGGGAGTTCCTCCAGGCGGGTGGCGCATAGATTGTCCAGTGTAGAGATCGATCCTCCAGACAGATGGGGGTGGGGGGGTCGTCACTGGAGCAGCCGCCGCAGTGCCTGAAACAGTCTCCACTCCCCGGGGGAAGTGGAGAGAAAGAGAAACATGTGAACAGCAATGAACAGACTACAGTTGAAGTAATATTAAATATTGTTGATAGGTAAAGTAGGAAGAACCAGAGGATAGTGTTCAAGCTGCCATACTTCCCCCAGCAGAATTGCTCCAAGGGCAGCATAGCTAAAACTGTAGGTTTTTATTTCTGTTCCTAACTGGCCTGACCATAAGCTATTTCAAAGAGGAACGTTTTGAGCCTGGTCTTAAATGTAGAGACTGTGTCGGCCTCTTTTACATGAACAGGGAGCTGGTTCCATAACACAGGAGCTTGGTAGCTAAATGCTCGACCTCCTACTGTGCTTTTAGAGACTCTGGGGACTAACAATAGTCCAGCATTTTGAGAACGAAGAGCTCTGTTTGGATGGTACGCTACTATTGCATCTTTGAGGTAGGATGGGGCCATATTGTTTAAAGCTTTATAAGTCAGGAGGAGGATTTTAAATTTGATTCTAAACTCAACAGGAAGCCAGTGAAGAGACTCTAACACTGGTGAAATATGATCTCTTTTTCTAGTACCTGTTAATAATCTTGCTGCTGCATTTTGAACCAGTTGAAAGCTTCTAATAGAGCTTTTAGGACACGCTGCAAGCAGGGCATTACAATAGTCTAATCTGGATGTGACAAATGCATGGATGAGTTTTTCGGCATCATCTCTGGGCAGGATTTTTCTAATTTTGGCTATGTTACGCAAATGAAAGTAGGCTGTTTTACAGGCTTGATTTATATGTGCTTTGAATGAGAGATCTTGGTCAAATAGGACCCCAAGGTTTCTTACAGTAGAGCTGGGGGCTACAGTGATATTGTCCAGAGAAACTATCTGGTCGGATAAAGAGTCTCGCAGGTGCTTAGGGCCCAGCAGAATGACCTCGGTTTTTTCAGGGTTAAGGAGCAGATAATTAAGAGTCATCCATGTTTTTATGTCTTTCACGCAGGCACTAAGTCTGTCTACTTGATGCGTCTGATCAGGTTTCATTGATAAATACAGCTGAGTGTCATCTGCATAGCAGTGGAAGTTAATGCCATGCTTTCTGATGATCATACCTAAGGGCAGCATATAAAGTGTGAACAGAACTGGACCAGTACTGAACCCTGCGCACACCGTAGGTTACTTTAGAACATGGGGAAGATCTCTGGTTTACATTAACAAACTGGTACCTATCAGATAGATAGGATTTAAACCAGCTAAGGGCGGTTCCACTGACACCTATATCACATTCTAACCTCTGCAGTAGAATGTTGTGGTCGATGGTATCAAACGCTGCGCTGAGGTCCAACAGAACCAGGATTGAGACCTGTCCATCATCAGCAGCTAATAACAGATCATTTGTGACTTTAACTAGTGCAGTTTCAGTGCTGTGGTACGCACGGAACCCTGACTGAAAAACTTCAAATAAATTATTGTCCTGCAGGTGGCGACAAAGCTGTTTAATCACAACTCTTTCAAGGATTTTAGAGACAAAGGGCAGATTAGAAATAGGTCTATAGTTTGCCAGTATGTCGGGGTCTAGATTAGGCTTTTTCAAAAGTGGTTTAACCACTGCATATTTGAAGGACTGAGGGACATAACCGCTTTCTAGTGAAGTATTTATTATATTAAGAATGGGATTTATAATTAGGGGAGAATTTCTTTGAGGAGTCTACTTGGGATTGGGTCTAAAATACAAGTTGATGTTTTGGAGGACATAATGACTGAAGTTATCTCTGCCTGATCAACAGCAGTGAACCTATCTAGTATTACTGAAGGATTTGTATGGGGACACTAGCTTTGCAGTCTGGGCTTGCTCAGTACTAATAGTGGGAGTCATTGCATTTAGTTTATCTCTAATAGTTGTGATTTTGCTGCTAAAGAATAGAAGAAAGTCATTGCAGCTTAGAGTAACTGGTATTGAGGGTTCTACTGCGCTGTGACAGTTTGTCAGCCTGGCTACAGTGCTGAAGAGAAATCTAGAGTTATTTTTATTTACTTCTATTAAATTTGAATAATATCTGGTTTGAGCCTTACGCAGAGCCTGCTTATAAGACAGAAGGCAAGTTTTCCATTCTTTTAGGGATTCTTCTGTGTGGGAGCGGCGTAAGGATCTCTCTAGTTTTCTTACCCTTTGTTTGTGAGAACGTAGTTCTTCATTGTACCAGGGGGAGGCTCGTTTTGGCCTGATTACTTTCTGTTTAAGTGGAGCTGCAACATCAAGAGCAGATTTTAGAGAGTTGACCATTGAGTCAACAGAGTTATCAATAGCACTGGGACTGGCGCTGTTAACGACAGGATCACATGACGTAATATTAAATATTGGTTCTATTATTTCTCTGAACTTTAAAATAGATTTTTCAGATATTGTCCTTTTCATTATAGTTTTAGTCTGAGGAGCTGGATAGTCCTTAAGAATAAACTGAAAGGTAATTAGGAAGTGATCTGACATTATTGGGTTTTGGGGGAAGACATTTAGGTCACTAATCTCTATTCCATAATTTAGAACCAGGTCCAGAGTGTGCTGGTGACTGTGGGTTGGTTTATTTACATTTTGAGTGAAACCAATGCTATCTAATAAAGCGCTAAAGGCATTACTGAGGCAATTATTTTCATTCACATGAATGTTGAAATCCCCAACCACCACAATATTTTCCCAGTCTAATACTAAATTTGATAGGAAGTCAAAGAATTCTGTTAAGAACAGCGAGTAAGGACCGGGAGGTGCTTTTTGTAAACACAGTTCATAACCATGAGATGTCAACACAGAAATACAACTACTGCATGCTGTGTCCTTTAATCACGGGTGAATGCAGCAAATAAAACAGTTTCAGAATGCGGCTACAAACTTGTAAAGTCAACTGTGTATAATATGATCTTCAGTCAGAATTAAAATATTACCATATCTTCCCATTTACAATCGTGATATACCCAATGAACACATCAACAGCGTGACATAAATTTCATCCGTAACCACCTCCCGGGCTCCATTACTTTCTGCTCCACCTCAAAAACATAAACCACGTCCACTCCCTGCATTTACAACACGCTCTGCCTCCAACCCGAGCGTGCCAGTGGGACGGGAGGAGGTGTGCTGACAGCTTCTGCCCTGCCTCGTATTTTCTACTCAATTAACCGGCCAAGGTTGAGGTTGCACCACATCCCCGGACATCCAGCCCGCTTTCTGGCTCGTGTTTTCTCCCTTTTCTCTCGTCACGCGTCCACAATGCATCTATCACCGAGGCTTCCAAAGACCTGTCTGGACCAGCGCTGGTGGAGTGGAATATTAATGTTGGTGGGTACCCTTTGGCTAGCTATTAATTAAAGCAGCTCATTTACAGTTGATGGATAAAGTGTCGGAATTTTACACAGCTTGGGTGTAGTTAGCGGTGAAAAAATATGATAAAGGAGAGGCTGTTGGCTGTTTCTTTTTTTTTCTCTCTTTATGGCAGCTGTAAATGTCTGCTCATTATGTAGAGACACCCTTGAATGAGGTGTGATGAAGAAGTGGGTAGCAGGGGCGTAGCACCAAATTCTGGCCCCTAGGCTCAAACGTTCACGGTGGGCTTCTAATACATAGTTTTGAACATGATATATTTATCCCAGCTAATTTATCATTGTCATTGCTAGAATGCCATTGTTTCTACACTTAACAATAACTGGCTAATCTTTGGACATCCTGTGTAGCTCCCAGCTTATATTATTGACCTTATTCTGCCCCGCCCACTTTTGCCGTTTTCTGCACTTCCGTCTGTAAACACACTTCCATTTGACGAGAACTCCGTTAAAGCTAATGACGAACGAGGGAAAAGTCTTGCCGCTAAAATGTTACATAAAGTAGATTGATTTGTGTAAAATGTTTAATGAACACAAGCAACAACAAGTCAACAATGCAGCGATTTCCTGGTCAGTCTGAAAACGGCTTTTTAGTCCGTGTATAACTTATTTTCTGTTGAGCTCGTCTGCTCCATGTAAACTAATACAACGGAAACAAGACGGCGGCGCGTACGGCAACTTCCGGAATAAGGTGAATAATACAGTACAGTTTGTGTCTGCAATAACTACCGGACGAATTTCCCTGAAACGTACTATTACAATAACAAAATACTCTATCTGCAAATTATAATGATTCGTTTTATTTGTTAGCAACTTGGCTAATATCAGAATGGTCATTTCCCTCTTTTTTAAATTTGTGATGGGGGCCTCAGATCTGATGCATAATTGTATTTAGTCTCTCAAGGACTTTACACAACCACATTTCATTTTACCACAACTAAATTAGATTAAAGCATAGAAAAATGCAACTGGGAAAAGTAAAACAAAACAACACACATACGTTTGAGGGCCCTTCTCCGGCCTGGGCCCCGGGGAAACCAGCACCCTTGACCCCCCCAGTCTGACGCCTCTGGTGAGTAGCGTGTATTTTGAAGATGGTCATCAATCTTGGGGTCTAAGAATTTTTAAGACATTGATTAAGAAGTGGGGTGCACGGTGGCTAAGCAGTTAGAGCGTTACCTTGGGTTCTCTCCAGTCCCTCGGCTTCCTCCCACGGTGGGTTAAGTGGCGAACCCTAAATTACCAGTAGAGAATAAATGTGAGAGTGAATGGTTGTCTGTCAATGCCCTTGTTGGCCACTGTACCTCGCCTAAGGCCCAAAGTCACTGGGATAGGCTCCAGTCACATGACCCCTAATGGGAACAAGTGGGAGAAAGTGAATGTATGAATGAATGAATGGTTAAGAAGCCTAAACTAGGTTACTGCAATTATAAAGAAGATTGGCATTTTCAATTAACACCAAATATTGACTCAAAGGAAGTTCAACATGCGTAGAGTCCAAGGAAGAGAGGTCTACGGTTTGGTCGGAGGAGAAGACGCCACGCCATCAGCGACAGCCCCTTTATCGAAGAGAAAAGCCAGCTCCACAGTCAGCAGACACAAATCAATGAAAAATGGCTCTAACATGTCTAAAATAGATCCCAGGGCTTTAAATATTTACATAATTTAATTAGTATCAATATTAGCACAACAGTATCAATACCCACGTTGGATTAGTCTTTCCGTCACAACACTTGATTCTTGACTGAACACAATTGGAATTTCTTGCACTTTATAATTACATTTACAGGCTGAACCCATTTCTGTTACTTGTAAGAAAGTAAAATCAGTTTTGTCCAACAACAGATAGATTGTAAAAGCAGCTCTAGGGTGGTAGCCTGGGATCCAGAATACACACTTCTTAAATTTTTTTTTACAAAGAGATTCTGGTCACTACTCCCTCCGTTGCGCCTTGAGTCAAATACAAATAGACCCGGACCATACGTGTCCCTGGTTGGCTAATCCACCTGTCAATTACACCCATCTGAACTCCAGGAGATGAAAATGGACCGATATCCAGCTCGAAAATACAGAGAGATATCATTCTGGATTTTTCAAGCAATGAAAATTAGAGCTCAGTGTGTTTGCATGTAATTATAGAACGTTTTATTTTCCGCTTAGTAGAATGTGCTCTGTTAGCATGCTATTGTTTGTTAGCTTTACCGTGACAGTTAACTCTGATCTGGGCTCTGAAAGTGTGAAAAGTGCTTATACAATCTTGCACTGAATGATTGGGATGTGCAGAATGCAGTGGGTGTGTGAGCGAGATAAGTTTAAAATTAAATAGCTCTATTTTTCGTGTTTGTTAGATGTACTTTAAATGCAGTGTTTTAATCGGGGCTAGAAAAAGCATTCCCACTGTGGGGCACATGTTCTAACCACTCCACCGGAACATTCCACTCAAAGCATAAGCAATTACATCTCCAGTGAGATAAAGGAGGTGGCTGACCCGCACCAGAAACAGTTATTTAGTAAACTTTAAGGCCAGACACTATAGGGAAAACAATTTTTTTCAGTGTTTTGTTTTTTGCTCTCTCAACATACAGACTTTCATATGGAAAGAAAAAACTTCTCCAGTCTGCTCCTAAACATGTTCTCACTTCATCTGATCCACTACATCCATAGGTTTCTCTTGGACATTGTAATTTGAGAGGCTGATTTTTTAAAATGCATTTATTTTTCCATTATTTTGACTGAACATAAAGAAGTATTTTTTAATATCTAATTCTGAGTTATTTAAGTTTACAAGTCTAAAAAACGAGGCAAAATATGATTTTTTTTAACCAGTTTTCAGTCAGATCTTGAAAACTCAGGAACTAAGTGGGAAATCCAAAATTCTTTATGTACATTTTCTTAAACTAATATGCATACAAAATGAACCAAGAGATGTAAACCTGGTTCTGTCCATTCTTCAGATTAAAAGTTCCCAAATAAGTGTCATTTGGTCCGTTTTACACATAAAATGCCTTATTTCTATCTAATAACATTACACGACGATAAACTTGTAGTATATTTTTTTCTTACATTTCTGTGACTGAACTACAGGAGAAGAATCTTTAAATGCAAGACTTTTCCTATTCACCTGCGGCGTCTCACCTTGAGTATAAAAAGCCAGATGCAGGAGGAGAGTGGAGCTGACAAAGCATTTTATATTTTATATCATTTTATAGCTTTTGCAGGTTTTGGACGGTTGTCTTGCTCTAGAAACAGGGGCGTTGCACCAAATTCTGAGCCTCAGGTACAAACCTTCTTGGTGGGCCCCTAATGCATGATTTTGTATATGATTTATTTATACTGAAAAATTGTATTATTATTGTTATTTTTTTAGTCCCTCTTACTATAATATACACCCTATGGTTTCTATAATACTAATCTTGTCGTCGTCTTGAGTAACAATATAATGACACAGTACTGTTCTCTCATCTCAAATTGTATTATTACTATGAGAAAATACACAAACCTCAAATTATGATCACTGTTTTTGGTTCATATGTGAGCAGTTTTTTTTTCTTTTTCATTTTTTTTTGGTTTGATGGGGCTCCCGATGTCACACATAACTGTATTTAGTCTCTCAAGGACTTTACTCAAACACACTATATTTTACTACGACAAAAACAGATTCAAGCGTAGAAAAATGAGGAAAAAAAAATCCCATTCTTTTGAGGGCCCCTACCTGCCCTGGGCCCCGGGGAAACCAATACCTTTTACTCCCCAGTCCTGACCCCCCTGTCTAGAAACTTTCAAATCGTGCATACCATCAAGAAGTCAATAGCTGCGTGTTATCTTGAAGACCACATATCATCTACTCACTGACACAGAGCAGATATTTCGTTTTAGGTTGTCTAACTTGGGCGTTTTGTCAAGCCCGTGGTTAATTATCGCGGAGCGTTTGTCTTGAACGAGCCTTAAACCTTCCACTACTTCATCAGCGCTCTTAAAGGTTATCTAGCAACATCCTTCAAGCGCACCAGTGTTCAGCCAATTAGCCTGACGGAGAGCGAAACACTGCCCTTTAAACAGGTGCATCCAGTACTGTTCATTATTTACACAGCGGCCGCGAATTTCCATCAGTGTGAAAGAGCAACGTCAGAACGCTAGATAAAACGCTCGAGCGCGGAACAGTTAAAAATGAGTTTATCCGCAGAATTGCAAAACCAATCAGAGAGAGTCGTCCTGTGAAATTGACTTTTTTGAGCTTTTAACCCTGTTTTTCCCCCTCGTCAAGGCATACCTGGAGTTGAATTCAGCTTCTGTCACGCTGGTTTCATTAATCCTGTTTGCGAGCTCGTCTACTTGGAGCGTTCAGAAATCTTTCCAGTGCGATCGGCCCCTGCTAAATGGCTGCTAAAGGGCTTTTTTCATGACTTATGCCAATTGCTGACAGCAGAGGGAGCTCTAATGCAAATTTGAAGTGAAAAAGTTCAGATTGTTATCCAAAATATAGGCAATATTTTCGGTTCTAAAACACGGATTGCAAATGCCAAGAAGACCTGATGCATGTTTAAAAGTCATATATTTGGATAGTTCATTCTGTCTGCTTGTGATTATTAACTTGACAGTTTCTTCTAAAGGGGCGTTCAAACCACAGCGACCAACGCAACCAGTTTACATGTTAAGTCTATGGTGTCGCGCGACAAAAGTCTCCTGCGATTTTGCGGCGCGAATCCTGCGATTCTGTTGTGCGGCGGCCGCAAATTCGCTTCATTCGCGCGACCGTCGCAGAAGATAAACAAAGCTGAACTTTCTGCGGCCAACGCAGCGACCGCCGCTGATAGCAACCAATCAGAGACCACGCTTGAGTGACGTAACTATGTATTTCATTGTCCGGGAAGAAGGACGTAAACAAACGTTATTGACCAAACCGCCGAGCCCGCACGTGTAGAACCGTAAACTGAGTTCCATGCAGAGTTTTATCGGCAGAATAAGCGACAGGGCTGTGTGTTTAGTGTTCTACCTGCACCAACGGGACGTCTCCTGTTCCAGAAGTGCCTGTCCCTCCGCTGACGCTGGCCCAATGATCTCTCTCCCTCGTTCTTTTCTTCAGCTTTTTGGGAGGGCATCCGTGGCTCTCTTTCTCTCTCTCCTCTGCTCCGTGTAGCAGTCGCGCACTTTTATTATGGTGCCGTCACATATTTTGACCACTTTATCGGAGGATGAGGAGGAAAACAACACCCCCTGGCTGCACACCGCGCTCTTTCGCCGTGAAGCGCATGTTACACACGTGACACCACACGTGCTCGTGTCTGCCCCCTGAGACCGAGCCCACACGGCCCAGGTCTGCGGCCGGCCCGACAACAGAGCGGAAAATGTGGTCCCGAACGCCTCGCTCCCAGGAATCTAAACTCTAGCAGCAGTTTAGCTGTGCTGGTCGCGCCGGTCGCGCCGCGTGTCCGCTGGTGACTTTTTTTTCCAGCGACCAAGTCGCGCGACTAAAGCGACTGTCCTTAAATGCACAGGCGACAAACTAGGGGCGACAGGCGCGATTTTGTCGCTGCGGTGTGAACAGGGCTTAAGACAGCTGTAAAAAAACAAAAATTGAAAAAAAAACCATAATTGTCAAACTAAAAATACGCAGTCAGAGATCAAGTGAAATAATACAAAGCAGTTCAGAATTCACACTTTTCATGTTGGAAGTGTGGATATTACAAAAATAATTGGGAACATTGAAACTTGTAATGAAAGGTAGTAATGTTAGCGGTGTGTGTGTGTGTGTGTGTGTGTGTGTGTGTGTGTGTTTGTTTTAGGATTTCTTGTATTTTAAAGTATTTAAAGACATTTCTCACCTGTACATTAGAGCTGAAAGCAGCACTAGAATGGACTGAGCTTTATATAATAGAAAAAATAAAGCAGCATGAATGACAGTCGGTCTAACCTTGAGTAATAATATAATCAGCGGTCCCTTTAGAACTAACATATAAAGCTTAATGTGTCAGGAAATCAATAGGAAGCCATTTAAGTGCCTGCATTAATGTGTGTAATATGACAGCTATGGTCCTGAGCACCATGAAGGAAGAGGATTACACTGTCGCTTTGAAACGTAAAGCTCATCACAGTCAAGGGTCAAGGGTGGACGCATACTCCGACCCCTTAACGCTGCCATCAACTGCCTGGGCGTGGAAGAGAAGGTTTTAAAGGACAGCGTTATTGAAATGAGCTGTCTGGAAGTAACATTTCATTTACAGTTGGAAGTTATTGGTATTGGAAGGATGTGGTCTTTTTGAAGGATAGTACACAAAAATGAAAAAAACAAATCATGCAAGAAAGATTGTGCCGAACGCCTCTGCTTTTAAGGACGTCTAAATCTGAGTCTTTCTGCGTGTGAAATTACTGCTGTTCGAAAATACGTTATCAAACACACATATCTATGCTTGACACCATGAGGAAAATCCACAGTATTTAAGCTTTGAGTGAAAAGTTGGAAAGTAGAACTGTTACATGACTGTTACAGCTAACAGATATAGCCTATTGTTGTATCTCACAGGGCGAGCTAAAGTCTATAGGCTGGGTTGATTTTTTCCCTAACCCATTTCAGATAAGGTTCTCCCATGGATGTATTAAATTAACTGGATAAGGTAAAGAAAGAGCTGAGTCGAAAGACGAAGCTCTCGATTTACCGGTCAATCTACGTTCCTACCCTCACCTATGGTCATGAGCTCTGGGTAATGACCGAAAGGACAAGATCGCGGATACAAGCGGTCGAAATGAGCTTCCTCCGCCGGGTGGCTGGGCGCTCCCTTAGAGATAGGGTGAGGAGCTCAGAGTAGAGCCGCTGCTCCTCCACGTCGAGAGGAGCCAGCTGAGGTGGCTCGGGCATCTGTTCCGGATGCCTCCTGGACGCCTCCCTCGGGAGGTGTTCTGGGCATGTCCCACCGGGAGGCGGCCCCGGGGTAGACCCAGGACACGCTGGAGGGACTATGTCTCTCGGCTGGCCTGGGAACGCCTCGGGATCCCCCCGGAGGAGCTGGAGGAAGTGTCTGGGGTGAAGGAAGTCTGGGAGTCACTGCTTAGACTGCTGCCCCCCCGACCCGGCCCCGGATAAGCGGAAGAAGATGGATGGATAAGCTCTGTCTGTGGTCCCAGATTGAGTAGTGGCCGTGCGAAGTACTGCAGCCTCATGGAACCAGCCTTTTTCTAAAATTGCTCATTATAATTGCAGACAGGACTGAATTATTATCGGTATTTAAATAAAATAGAAGGAAATGTTCTTTTCTACCGTTTCTAAAATCACTGAAATTACCGTTTTTATATGAAGTGGGGGATTGTCGTCACGTGGTGCCCTAAAGCAAAGATGGCAGCCTCCGTATCAGGAAGTAAAACAAATATGTCAGCCTCCGTATCAGGAAGTAAAGCAAAGATGGCAGCCTCCGTATCAGGAAGTAAATGTGGAAGTAAGAAACTTTTTTGGGGTCATGCGCCAATGAGCACTCTCCATAGGGATAAACAGGGTGGCCATTTTGGATTCATCCTCCAGGTTTTATTATAGTTCTATGGGTTCTCCTGACAGGAGTTTGTGCTCCTGTGGTGTTTCCTGTGCACAGTTAAGTCAAACTGAACTCATAGATCTACAGCTGTTGCAGGGGCGGAACAGAGAGTGGGACATTAGGGGCAGGGACCCCAAGACAAACACGATCCAACATTTAATACATTCAAAAGATAATGTCAACATATTTTATTTACAATGATAGGTTACCACTGCTGCAGAAACACTGGACGGCCTAACATTGTAATATTTCAAGCAGCAACACTTCCAGAGACAAGTAGCACCTTTAAAACTATGCATCGCGTGTTTGTGCTGTTGTCAATATAGCCCCGCCTCATGTTGCTTTCACTTGTTATAACTTTTTATGTCGACATGTCCACCAAACCTAATGTATCTATAGAACAGCGAGGCTCAGATTGTCTGACAAGCCTGTGCCGAGCTGAAGACGCGGCTGGAGTGTGGACTTCACGCTGATGTGTTTGTTTGCTGCGGGCCAGAGGTCTTCAGACGAGCGCACTTCAGAAGGCTGCGAGAAGAAGGGGCATAAAAAACACCCGCAGTTTTGAGTGTCAGTGTGGTCAACTTAACAGTATATTTTGTTTTGTGTTTTTTCCACGGTGTTAGTTCTAATCCAAAGTGCCAGCTCCGTGCCTCTCACCTGTGACCCGCTCTCCACTCCGGCACAGTTCACACATCTGTTTACAAGGTGCTTTTGAGGTGAGCTGAAGTATATTTTGTGCAGAGTTCAACATTAGCAGAGGTTGTAGACAGTGTTTTTACTCAACTTTGCTGCGATAACTCTTGCCGTTCTGTTACAATCGATCTGAGTGCAGAGTATGACCCTGGCGCAGATCTACTTTAATGCAGCACAATCCAGCGCCTGTAAAGAGGTTATGCACCGACATTCTTTTATCTGAAAACTACTCCTCAGCACTCTGGTGGGAGAAGAATGGACAGCACAACTGATAAAAGGTGTTTCTTTGCTTTTTTGATTATTATTTTCTTCATGGAGCTATTGTTTTTACTCAAAATACATTTATGCAGCAAATTTTTACCAGAAAGTAGTTTCTCCGTTGTTGCTCCAACTGTGAAGAGCTTAGCTAGCTTGTTAACTAACATCAGAAGGATCAGGTTAGGGCTGGGTGTTACAGTGATAAAAATCAAATCGTGAGCTCGTCCCAGTGACAAGTTATTTTTGTGAAATCGACTTATTGTGATCGACTGTTTGTCTCTTTAATGCAGCTGTCTGTTCAAACACACCTTTTCTCCTGTTGTTTAGCCTCTGAAGCCTCTGAGCAAATGACATTACTTACTTCTTACAAGCTAGGGCTGCACAATAAAAGCAAATTGACACAAAATAGCAATTTTAATGGATGCAGTTAGCAAACTGGAAGGGCTAGAATGTAGTTGGATTTGAACAACAAACGCAACTCAATGCACCTTCACGTGATTAAAGGCGACGAAAACGCAACTAAAAGTGACCAAGACGCGTTTAAATTTGACAAACAACTGAACGTGACAAAAACGTGACTAAAAGAGACTAAATTTGATTTAGAATGTGAATTTGAACAGAATCCTATTATTAAAACATAAATCACAAATCTAATCTTAATCGCACTGGTCAGAAAATCACAATTAGATATGCAGCTCTGTTAAAGGCAAAAGAAAAACACAAAGTGAGCACGAATCATGATAAAATCCAAATCATGATCTTGCCTCAACAAAATCGTGATAACAATCTTTTGCCATATCGCCCATCCCTACTTCAACTCGCCCCACAACTATGAATTTCCTCAACACCTGAACTCCCAAACATCTTTAAGGAGAGAAAAATCAGTTATACAGTGATACATGTGAGCGTAGATGCAGGGTTTCTGTTGTTTATTTGGGTTTCTACAGCTGTTATTCGCTCTTCACCATTTGAGTTGTATTTTCAGCCTAATCTGAGGTACACGGACTGCGAAGGGGGGACAGCAAATCACTTAGCTTGTTATTAAGAGGATTAAAGGAGCTCTATGTGACTTTACCGGCGTGCCTATTCAATTGCAGGAGTTATAGTGGTCAAAAACATTCATTCACACTTGACTGACTGACTCTGTTCATTCTATATCTTTCTATTCTATACTCCCTTTCATTCGACATTTTATAAAATCGACGACTTCTTTGATACACGGGAGTTTAAGTGATTTAGTGATTCTGCAGAAACCCGCGCTTTGTCTCCGTGCGGACGAAGCCTTAGTCTGTCAAAGTCCATTTTTCCTTTTTGTAAATTTATTGTAAGCTCTTTCAGTCCAGTCCTAGCTCTATCTCCGTCATCCATTTTCTGGTTCTTGCCTTTTTGCTGCAGCCCAGAGTACATTCCACAGGAATCCATCTACCGTTTCTATTACTGGTGTTTTATGTTCTAGACACATAGTTTATAAAGCAAATGGGATGTTGATGTTTTGTGTAGTTTTGTGGCGAGTGGTGAGTAGTTTCTGATTTGAGAATTCTTGAGAGGCTGCAGACCTTAATCCAGAGTCGCCTCTCCGTAGACCTTAACCAGGAGGCGCCCACGTGACCCGTACCTTAACCCAGAGGCCCTACCAGAGCCCGGATGTGTCAAAAATAACCAATATCAACACGCACGGCACCTTATGTTTTTAATTAAATCATTCCTCTTCTTGTTAATTTATAACTAGGTAGAAACTAACTTAAAGTGTGTATGACAGGTTTTTTATGATTTTCTAATTTGGATTTTATTTGGTTTATTAATACGTATTGTACATAAAAAATATTGTTTTACACCAATCAAGTCATGGTTTGTGGAGAAAAGTTGAAAATTTGGTTTAAATTTACAGGAAGTGACAAACTGATGACATCACACTAGGGAGACTCATTCCATCCAAAGTTTATGCATAATTTACCCAAAATAAACAAAGTATTTTACCTTTAAAACATTAATTCAACAAAATAAAGATGTTCACATATATCTTGATTTGTCAGACAAAAAATCTCTGATATTAGCTGAGTTTTAGCCCAGTGTGCAAAGTAATTTCCTAGTGTGATGTCATCATTTACACCCAGGAAGTGAAATGACAAAACAAAAAAAATTGCAAAAAATGATAAAATATATAATTATTTTTAGCAAAACTTTAAAGATATTTATCTTACCTGTATTTTAGTTACATGAGTAGTCCAACCTGTCATAGGCCCTTTAAATATTTGGCTATCCACTGATTAATCTTAACAAAATGTGATGATTAGAATTTGTCTCGTGCTGTGAAGTGTATATTTAGATACTACAGCACCACACGCTCTTTACGTTATTGCTTCTAATTGTATGTGTTTCAATCAAACTTGTATTATAACGTCAAGTGTTTTTAAATATAGTGTTAATGGCGTTGAAGTGGAGTTTTAAGTAACATGTTATGAAAAACTAGGGGTGAAGTTTACTGTTAATCGCAAATTTAATGTGAATTTGTAGAAATAGATCCATCGTCAGTAATGATGGAGACTGGAATCTGACGATGAAGAACACGAGGATGAGTTGGAGCTTTTTAAACTCTTATTTGTTTGTGTGGAAGACGCGGATATTTTATGAAGAAGTGGTGGATGGGAGGGGCTATGTTTTTTATGAATGTAATGAGATGAATGAGTAATGCATGTAATCTTTCTTTCAAGTTTTACATTTTTTCAATACTGTTTTTTTTAATTTTCTGTTTATAATGTTCAATATTTTGATTTGCAGTGCTTTCAATATTTCCATAAACTGCCAATCTTTCATTCAGTTTGAATGTTTACTGATTGTTTTTAAACATATTTTTACTAACCTCTTACTTAGGTAAGTAAAAAGTAATATTGCGGCGTAACCTTTTTTTTTTCATCCGCGCAATGTGTACTTCTGGACCTGTGGGTTAAGGCGCCTCTTAGGTCTGCGGGGCTGGCGACTCTGGATTAAGATTTGCAGCCAGACACTCTTGGAATTCTTAGATTATCATTATGTTGTGTTACATTTTTTTTTTTTTTCCTTTAGTAAATACTGCAGGAGAAAGAGCATCTACAAAGAGCCTTACTGCGGTTGTAAATAAAGATGAATCATTATGCATGTGCTGTCACTAAGTGGGTGGAAATATGGTTCAATATTTGGCTCCTCCGCATACTTAACAACAACAACAGCTAAACTGTAACAAACTTGTCACAGGAGTCTGCAGGGGATTTAAAATATATATAAGGCAATGTTGTTCAATTTTGGAATGTGAGCACAGTGTAGCAGCCTAGTACGGAGTCAGAGACGGAACGGAAACAGACAATAAATAGTTTAAAGGAAACATATTCAGATACAGTGACTTTTCAGAGCTTTTAACCCTGTTCTGTCATCAAAAACACACCTGGAGTTGTATTTAGCTTCATTCACGCTTGTTTGATGAATCCTGGTTAGAAAATCCTCTCCCTCCGACCGTCAAAAACACTCCCTGCTGAACTCCCTCGATCAGTAACATTTTTCAGAATTTATACGGCATCTATCAGAAAATCCTCTGGTGTTTTAAATCCTTGTATCATCACCAGACTCGTTCTGAGCATTTCTTTCACTAATAAACATCAAAAAACTATCTAGCTCACTCTTAAGGATGTGTGGACACTATGCAGCCAGTAGATGGCTCCTAAACTCAGTAAGTGCCAGGGCAAACAGAACCAGCCACAGATGTTTCTTTTGTGTTTACAAGCAGTTGTCTTTTTTTTTTTTTTCGATCTGAAACATGACGAACATGAGCCAAACTTAACATACTTAAGGACAATGTTTAAATAAAATTCAAAATATTTTAAGAACACAATTGTTTGAGCGTCTCACCATGTTTTAACATTGTTCCCTCATCAAAAATAAACCTGGAAATGTATTTTGCATCTTTCACACTGTTTCTCCTGTTTACGAACTCCTCTCCCTCTGAGGCACAGAAAATTTCAAATTTCAGCTTGACGTCCGGAGGTCTTTTGTGCTGTTTTTAGTCCACAAATCATTGCCAGGCCCGTTCTTTGCCTTCCCTCTGCTGCCAGTAGATGGCAGGCTACCATAAATCCTAATTTATAGATAGTAATTCTTTTAAATTCTAAAACATGAGATGTAAAGGTCCTCAAAGGTATGTTTAAAGGCCAGTAAGAACACAAAAATGCATAATATGTGCTGTTTAAAGGATGGATAAACTTTGACGATGTTCGCAATGCAGTGAAGGGGGATAAATAATAATGCCATGAGATCTCGTGAGATAAAATTATTACAAGATTTAATCCCAGTCTTTACATTTGGCATTAATGGGTTAAGATGTGTACTTTGAGCAGCTGTAATCTGACTCCATCACATTGTAGCATATTTACATAAACATATTCTGACAGAGAACACTTTAAACTCTGTCCCAGTTTTATATTTCATAGTGATAGGATCAATATTGACAAACATAAACTTACGAAAATGAATCAGAATCAAATAAACACAAGTGTAATTCACGAACAGCAAGCAACATGTTGACATTTTAAAGGTGAGACTCTACAGGTGAATAGGAAAAAATCTTACATTACAAGATAACAATGTGAAGCTTCTGTAGTTTAGTCACATAAATGTGAGAAAAAAAATATATAATTTTTTCATCATGTCATATTTTTATGTAGAAATAAGGCATTTTATGTGTAAAAATGTAAATGTTCTTTTTCATTTTGTACACATATTAGTTACAAAAAAATGTACAGAGGGGATTTTGGATTTCTTATTTAGTTTTAAGGTAAACTAGATAGGACTGAAAATTGTCCTAAAAAAACACATTTAGCCTCATTTCAATAAATCAGTTTTACAATTAGATCAAAAAATCCTTCAGTACATTTCGTCAAAATCTTGTTGAGTCCAAGATTGTAACGTCTGATGTGTGTAGGAGCTTATGTCTCGAGGGAGAAAAAGGCATTTTAAGAAAACGGCCTTTGAAGTTACAATGTCCCAGAGAAATCTATGGATGAAGTGGATTCAGTGGAAGAATAAAACATTCTTAGGAGCAGATTGAACATGTTTGTTGTTTCCACATCAAAGTCAATATGTTGAGAGAGCAAACTGACCAAAAAACAAAAAATTGAAAAAAAAAAGGAGTTTTGTCTGTAGTGTCTTGCCTTAAATTCTAAAATACTGCACTTCAAAATGTAACTTGATTGTGACCCAAAAAAGGGTCAACAGTAAAAGTCTTAAGCTCAAGATTTATGTTTATGTTTAATATATAAGAAAATGCTGACCTTCACTCACAGCACATGGAGTTTTCTGTGCAAGGCAGAAAGTGAAGATGATTGAGAGGGCTAAATTACCCGGACAAAAGTGCAGTGTAGGAGTTCTGTGTGCAGAGGAAGCCGCTGCAGCGGATCTGTGCCCATCAGCTGTCACATACAAACTTTTATTGTGTAGCTTTTATCCCTGTTATAGGCCTGGGGCTTACTTTGTTTCCACTTTTATCTATATCTTCAGAAGACTCTCCCAACTTTATGGAGTTGGACACAGCCCAGTAAAACATGAAATCTTACAGACGCATTTTTAAAGCCTCGCTGTCTAACTTTTTAGCTCTTTTTATTTGTATGTTTTTATTACAATTTTAACATGAAGAAGCTCTTACTATGAGTGGGCTTGCATCTCCACAAACCAGACTCGTACTTGGCCTGAAGGAGACTCCTTCTGCTTGTTCCTATGGCATAAAACTCCACAGAAAAATCTATGGAAACAATACAACATTTTTAAGAGCAGATTGGACACATATGTTGTTTCTACTTGAAAACCAATATGCTGAGAGCAAACTGACCAAAGAACAAAAAATTGAAAAAAAAAAAGAGTTTTGCGTGTTGTGTCTGGCCTTAAAACAGAAGTCAGAATGAAAAAATATGTCTCGGCCGATCAGACACACTTTTGATTGGACACTGTGATTGTATTGTCTTTGGTGTGGTATTTTTTGAAGATGAGACACTATAGGCAATGTTTTTTATTTTTTGATCAGTTTGCGCTCTTACCAAATACACTTTTATTTGGATACACTTTGTCCAACCTTCACCAAGACAAATGAAGAGTTTTCTGTGGGACATTGTCACTTCAAAGGCTGTTTTTTCCAATTGTACTTTTCTCCCAGATACATCAAGATCGGCCTCAAAGTAGATCCTGCATCAAACTGTACAATCTTTAATAGTTTTTATGCCAATTTCAGCAAGATCTATATTATTTAATTATTAAGATGTATTAAGATGTAATATTTGGCTAATTCATCAACAAAAAGAAGAACTTTAAATCTGCCCCAATATGTGAATATATATATATAAATACAGATAAAATTCCTTATTTTTTAACATCACATGATAAAAAAAGCCCTGCGGCAAGTTGGCCACTGTCCAGGGTATACCCCGCCTAAGGCCCAAAGTCACTGGGATAGGCTCCAGTCACCCGCGACCCCTAACGGGAATAAGCGGTAGAAAATGAATGAATGAATGATAAAAAACGTAAAATAAGGTAAGGTAAACTTTATTGTCCCTGAGAGGAAATTTGCCATGGGCTACAGTACAACTGCATGACATAAAATTCCACACACACTGATATAAATCATAATAAAGCATTTACCAAAAGAACATTTAGATCAAGTTAAAATATAAAATGAATGACTGATTTAGCTCACTGCACTCCTGAAAATTGCATAGGTACATCATGATACAAATGAGAGTGAGTAAACTATAGAAAAAGTATCACATTGATACCTTTAAATTTCAGATTTTTCCTATTCACCTTCAGATTTTCACTTTAAAGGATAAATATTATGCAACTAACATTGTTCGTCATCAAAAACATACCTGGAATAGCCTTTAGCTTGATTCACGTTTGTTTGATGATGCTGGTTTGTAAATCCTCTCTCTCCAACACTGTTTCCTGAACTCCTTCATGTGTGACGTAGATGATGCTGACGTCATTTATCCCACAATCTTTTACTGAAAATGCATTTTTCTCCCACAGAGACATAAAGATCACAAAATAGATCCCACACACAACAAACTTTACCATCTTGGATTCAACAAGATTTTGATGAAACGTACAGAAGGATTTTTTAATATATTATTCTACAATTGATTCATTGATGTTAGTTCGGTACCACTTTATAATAACTACATCTTATTTTACCTTAATAAAGCATTAACAAAGACTTAATTAATAATGAATATATAGTTTATTAAACACGATTCAGGCTTAGTAACTACTTAATTAAGGTTAGAAATTAGTGTTAGAATATTTGTTAAATAGTTACTAAGCCAGAATCATTCTTAATAAACTATTTGTTGATTATGAATTAAGGCTTTGTTCATGCTTTATTAAGGCATGAATAAGTGTAGTTATTATAAAGTGTTACCGTTAGTTCTATGTAAAAAAAAGAAAAAGAAAAAAATAGGAGAAATTTGAATTTTTAGGACAATTTTCAGTCACATCTAGTTCACTTAAAAACTAAAACTAAATGTGTACAAAATGTAAAAAATTACACCTGGTTCTGTCCATTTTTCATACACATATGTCCCAAATATGTGTATTTTTTGGCATTTTCACACACAAAATGCCTTATTTCTACATGAAAACACAACATGATGAAAAACTTCTAATATATTTTCTTCTTACATTTATGTGAGTAAACTACAGGAGAAGTTTCGAATTGATATCTTTAAATTTACGATTTTTTCCTATTCACCTACAGCGCCTCACCTCAATTGAAATCGTAATACTGTATTTATCTGCAAATGCCATAAAACACAGCGCACACTTCCTTTCCACGGCGCTTTCTAATTACCAGCCTACCGTCGCCTGACAGCTGGAGACGGGGGCCTTTGACTAATTACGCTTTAAATGGGAGATGACAGCGATGATGTCAGTTGGCGTTGATAGTGGCCCAAGCCCCAGAGGGCAGCAGTGTGTGTCAGGTCTGTAGTAAACACAGCACAAATAAATGAGTAATTTAACAGTCGCATCGGATTAGACACGGGCCGTCCTCTGTCAGGGGAGACCGTCACCGTTCGGATAAAGCACACACGAAAACCCGGGAGAAACGGTCACGCAACACGCCGCACATTCAACGCCGAGCTCCCCGGGGACAGGAAGGCCATACGCTGTTTATTCAAATGATAATAGCGCACAAACACGGAAATTAGTTTTTGTTTTTCAAGCTGTGTGTCGTCACGGCTGGAAGAGCAACATAACGCACGGAAATAAATTGAAACCTTACAGTTCCATACGCAAATGTGTCGGTGTAGAATGATAGTAGCAAATGCCAAGACTGTGTTTTTGCTTTTGTTCTCGTCTTTTTCACTGCGTTTCTGTCACCGATTTTTTTAATGCACATTTCTAATCCTGTCCGAATGTATTTGCATAACCCAACCCAAAGTAAAACATCAATAATCACTTAAAAAAAAAAACTTAAATTGCATAAATAGTATGAAAAATAAATACGCATGAAATCAACAAAACCAATAATTTAAGACGAGACACTGCAAGCGAATAGGAAAAAATCTTAAATTTAAAGATATCAATTTGAAACTTCCCCTGTAATTTAGTCACATAAATGTAAGAAAAAAATCAAACGTTTTTCATCATGTAATGTTTTCATATAGCAAAATAGGCATGTTATGTGTAAAAACGGACAAAATTGCAAATATTTGGGACATTTAAACTGAAAAATGGACAGAACCAGGTTTAAATTTCTTTACACATATTAGTTACAAAAAACTTTACTGAGGGGATTTTGGAATTTTTATTTAGTTTTTAGAAAACTAGAAATGACTGAAATTTTTCCAAAAAATTACAATTTCGACACATTTTAACTTCAATAAATCAGTAGTATAAATCAGTAGTATAAATCATTAGTAGTAGAATTAGATATCAAAAAATCTTTCTGTACGTTTTGTCAAAAATCTTGACAATAGACTGTACATATCAGTGGACCGCGTTAGCATGCTAGCTGCCGCGTTCCAAATAGGAAGCAGCTATGGAGGCGCTCCTGGCTCCATAAAGCCAAGCTGCCATTCACTTTGGGATTGGGACATTGGTGTCTTTACTCTGTGACTGTTTCTGTCAAGCTCACCATCTTGGAACTAAAATGTCTGTTTTGACACACTCTACATGAATCGGGTGGTCTTTTTTTCGTTAGGTTGTTCATGAATCAAGTTATTAGCAATAATAACTGACCAATCAGGTGCTTCCTTTTCCAGGGGCTGTTTTCGCTCGTGTTAGCAACAGGTTTGATTGACAGCTAGCGCCGCACGTTGCCGCCGTGTTCTCTGGCCGAGGGGCGGATACCGTTAGCAACCTCGCTCCTGATTAGTCCGTGTGGTTGCCACGATACGCACTCGGATTTCCAAATATGGAGTCTGGCTCCGCTTTAGCCGCTATAACTGCTAGCCGCGATGGGCTTCATTTGGCTGTAGCCAAACGCTATGAGTGACGTCACAATCCCATAGTCCACTGATGTACGGTCTATGGTTGAGACTGTAAAATATGATGTGTGTAAGAGGAACTTTAAGTTATGATCCTAATGTCTCTGTGGGAGAAAAATGCATTTTTAAAAAAACGGCCTTTGAAATTACAATGTCCCTGAAAAATCTATGGATGAAGTGGATTAAATGGAAGAAGTTTGCTGTTTCCACATGAAAGCCGATTGTTGAGAGAGCAAACTGATCAAAAAACAAAAAGAGTCAGAAACAAAAGAGTGTCTCACCTTAAAAGACAATAATACAATTGGCAATAGAAAACCCTGTAAATAAAAATAATAAAATAGCGACATTTTGAAGTACTTGGTGCGTATTAAGTTTTTAGATTTACAGTTGAAACGAATTTGGGAAGGTGGAAACATATTTAACCGCATAAACTCATGAAGCGAGTATTAAAATCCACTTGATGTCAGACACGTAGCCAAACTGCACCGGAGTGGACACAAGTGAGGAACGAAGCCAAAAGCATCAAAATTTTCAGTTTGTTTTGACCAAAATCTGCCAGCACAGCCAAACAAACATCATTACACTGCAATGCTTGAAGCTCAGGCTAAAAACAAAAATGTTGGCCAACTAAAAACTTACAAAGATGCACTGTCTGGCATTTTCAGTCTATCAGAAGAAGGATTTCAGGTTTACGAGCTGATTACTGATGATATGACCACAGTTCCTTCAAATGATATAACAAAACTATTATTCTAACATGAAATATCAACCTTTTTAGCGAAACTTTAATCATATTTATATCGTGTTTAAAGCTTGTTTAAATGAATATTTATTACAGATCTTTCATTGTTTTTAACCATTGTCTTATTTTAGCATGAAATCTCTTTATGAATTACATCACTGTACAGAGGCTTATGGCATAGTATTAGAAGGATACATTTCCATTATAACCTTTCACACGCTCTCTATAGGATTAAACGGCAGACGGGCAGCTCCTGTAACCAGGTAACCAACACCCAGGCATTTGCTCGAACGCTAAAGAGCTAAACTCACACATTTTGTGCTGCACTTATGCAGATATAGAAAGTAATTTATGGTGGCTTTTAAAGGACAGATATTCTGCTACAGTGACTTTTTGAGCTTTTAACCATGTTCGAACAATGTTCTGTCATCAAAAACATACCTTTTCAATTAAAGTCAAGTTAATTTATATTGCACAATACCTGAAATAGCATTCTGTTGCATTCACGCTGTTTTTAGTTCCTTAAATCATCGCTAAAGTCATTCCGAGCATTTCTGCTATCTAAACACGATGACTGCTGCAGTAAACCCGCATCATAATTTATTTTCAGCGCTAACTTCACTAGATAGATCCTCAAAAATACAGGAATTGGACTTGAGGATGTATTGTCAAATTACAGCCAGTACAAGAGTTTTTTGTAGTCAGGTGTGTGAAATATGCCAAAATGCTCTTAGAAACTCACTCTAATCAGACTTGCTCTCTTTATTTGTTTAGAGGAACGACGTGAATGCTTCAAAAACCTGGTTCCATTGATGGAGGTCTTCCTGATTTTGCCTGTAAGTACAGAAATGTGAGCATGGCTTTTCGGCCATGAAAAGAATCGAGATGGATTGGAGATTGAGCCTAACCATACAACAGCTTCAGAGGCGGTTGTTCCTGTCCATCGAAGGTCCTCCACTTGAATCATTTGAGGCAGAAGCAGCAGTGCAGCGATGGTGGCAAAGCAGCCAAAGACTGGAGAAGCATGCTGACGAGGAGCATGCTGCCACTTCTCCACTAAGATCATTTAGATGGAGAGACAACAGTTCTGGCTCTCCAAAGAAACTATACATTTGGGGACTGAGAGTACCACGGGTAGTAGACTTCCCCTGGAAAGAGAGTGAGAAGGCCTGGATTGAGAAGGAACTATATTCAAGCAGCAGGTTTTGGATTTATTCAGGTCTGCAGACAGAAAGCTAGAGGAGACATCTAGCTAGGACCAGGATGTTCTTGATCTCCATGGTCAGTTCTACGAGAGGGAGATGCACTGGGCAAACCGAAGGGCCCAGTGGCATCAAAATGAGGCCTGGTTCTCTAGCGGGGAGGAAGACGAAAGGAGAGGTACATTTTAGAGCATCAGGTGGCTTATTTAAAGACTGAAAATGACTCCCTGAAAAACGAAAATTAGACGTTTCAGGCTAAAATTGTAAAGGGGATTAAGAGGGAGAAAAGGTTTGAAGACCAGTGGAAAGATTTTGTATTGGCTGATCAGGCTTTCAGAGACGGAGCAGGAAGTAGCCAGTCCGACCTCCCAAGTAAGTGGGACGAGGACAGACCGACGTGGAAGGCCAAACAGGAAGCTTTCAGTCACAAGATCGCTCTTTTAAGATTTGAAATTGATAATTTGAAATCCATGTTGACCTTGATTTAAGATTAAAACAAGAATTAGAACAGGGACGTTTAGAATTGTTGAAAGGGGAAGAATTTAATCAGGAAAATGAAACTTTAAAGAGCGTTCTTAAACAGGAAAGGGACCAGTGGCTGCAGAAGGAGAACGAGTATCAGAGGAAGTTAATCCAGGGCCATGAGAGGGTTTTTGCAAACTTAGATCGTTGAAACTGATTGCTTCTGAGAAAGATGCAGAAATTGAAATCTCCGGGAGACATTAGTAGATAGAGGGCAGGCAAGTTTCAGTCAGGAACTGCCTGAAAGAGAGAGTTGGGTTCAAATCGCTGGGCTCGAGCAGGTGATGGAGACAGTAGAAGTAGAAGAGTCTCCCGCCGAACAAATTAAGATGAAAAAAAAAGAAATTTGGTTGTTTCTTTGGCTGTTTCTGGTGAAAAAGGGAAAGCAAAGAAAAAGGTAGAGATGAGAGCCTCCCACCGAGACAACAAAGAGGAAAGAGAAGAGGGGAAGAGGCTGCCTCTTTTAAATTACAGGTCGTTAAGGGAGAAAGGTGATTAGTTAAGACGGTGTTAGGTGAGAAGAGTTAAGTGCTTCATGGGCAGCAGTACAGGCTTTCGGAGTTTGTATGGCTGCCCTGTCCTCACCGGCTTCATGAGGTCCACAACAATCCTGATAGCGAACAGGATTATGAACGAGGAGTGAGTTCTCTTCTGTTCTCAGTCCTGTTTATCGTCAGTGTTGGTCCAAGGGTGTAAGGGTAGTTTTTGTCAGGACATGGTACTGGGCTTGTAGGGGGCAGTGAATTTAGACTTGGATCAAAGTAAAATAACATTCCTAGGTCAATGAAATTAATTGCTGAAGAAAGTTGCTGAGCTTGTAGGATAAGGTAATGTGTCAAGAACAAGAGGCTCGGTTAAGAGAAATGGGCAAAAGTGACCTTTAAAATCATCTTCTGGGAGGAATTATATGTTGGAAGTAAATCATCTGGTTGACTGGGAAAAATCCAGAATAATAAGTGGGAGGAGTAGAGTTCTAAAACTAAGAAACTTCAGGAGAAGAGCCAAGCTATGGGGTTAATGGTCTTCAATATTCATATATGAAAGACTATAAAATGGGCTGCATTCTCTTTGTTCGCGCTTCCTTCATGGGAGAATCTTTGTGGGTTTGGAGCCATGATCTGGGACACTGCTTAGAAGAGCTTCTACAGTGGTTTAAGAATCACCCAGATCTTACATTTTACCAAGGAGTTATTTTAAATAAAGACTCTGTTGCATTAGATTTCCTTAAGTTTATCTTCTTCATTTTGTCAAAAATGCGAGCATTATCCAGAAGTAATTATGACACTCTATATATATATATATATATATATATATAGCTCCTGACCATGCATGGAGGGTTCCATCCCAAATCCAGCACCCTGAGACTGTACACTAGCCGTAGGGAAGGAGGCCGTGGACTAGTGAGCGTGAGAGCCACTATCCAGGATGAAACATCCAAGATCCACAAGTACATCAAGGATAAGGCCCCAGATGATGATGTGCTCAGTGAATGTCTCAGGCAATGGGGAACAGAAGGTGAGGTGCCGGAGAAGGGACCATCATGGGAGGACAAGCCCCTACATGGGATGTACCACCGAACATAACTGAAGTGGCTGATATCAAGAAATCCTACCAGTGGCTAGAGCGGGCCGGACTAAAGGACAGCACAGAGGCACTCATCATGGCTGCACAGGAACAGGCCCTGAGCACCAGAGCGATAGAGGCCCAGATCTACCACACCAGACAAGACTCACGGTGTAGGCTGTGCAAAGAAGCTCCTGAGACAGTCCAACACATAACTGCAGGGTGTAAGATGCTGGCAGGGAAAGCATACATGGAACGCCACAACCAAGTGGCTGGTATAGTGTACAGAAACATCTGTGCGGAGTACGGACTGGAAACCCCAAGGTCAAAGTGGGAAACACCTCCAAAGGTGGTAGAGAATGACCGAGCGAAGATCCTGTGGGACTTCCAGATACAGACTGACAGAATGGTAATGGCAAACCAACCAGACATCGTGGTGGTGGATAAAGAGCAGAGGAAGGCCGTTGTGGTTGATGTGGCGATACCAAGTGATGGCAACATCAGGAGAAAGGAACATGAGAAACTGGAGAAATACCAAGGGCTCAGAGAAGAGCTGGAGAAGGCCTGGAAGGTGAAGGTTAAGGTGGTGCCCGTGGTGATCGGAGCACTTGGGGCAGTGACCCCCAAACTGGAGGAGTGGTTACAACAGATCCCTGGAGGAACATCAGACATCTCAGTCCAGAAGAGCGCAGTGCTATGAACAGCTAAGATACTGCGCCTAACCCTCAAGATCACTGGCCTCTGGTAGAGGACCCGAGCTAAGAGATGGATGTGACCACCCGCGGAGGTTGAGCAGGGAATTATATATATATATATATATATATATATATAGGGGTGCACGGTGGCAGAGCGGCTAGAGCTTCTGCCTCTCAATAAAGAGATCGTGGGTTCGAATCCCGCACCACCCCAACATCGTGGTTTCGAATTCTGAACCACCCTAACATCACACGATCTCTCTGGGTGGAGTCTGCATGTCCTCCCCGTGTTACCGTGGGTTCTCTCCGGGTTCTCCGGCTTCCTCCCACCGTCCAAAGACATGACTGTGTAGGTTAATTGAGAACTCTAAATTGTCCCTAGTGAATGAATGTGAGAGTGAATGGTTGTCTGTCAATGTCCTTGTCCTCTGTGTTAGCCCTGCGACGAGTTGGCCACTGTCCAGGGTGTACCCCGCCTAAGGCCCAAAGTCACTGGGATAGGCTCCAGTCACCCGCGACCCCTAACGGGAATAAGCGGTAGAAAATGAATGAATGAATGAATATATATATATATAGTTATATATAACTATGAACTATAATTTATTTTTCAAAATGTATTTAATATGTGTATTTCCTTTCCTTTACTTAGTTTAGACCAGTGGTTGTCTAACTTTTACCGCAAGTACCACCAAAGAAAAGATTTGGCTTCCTGAGTACCACCAAATTTAAACTGGGTCTATAACAGGACTATATTTCAAGTCTAAATTAGGGATAAACCAGGTCTTAAGTACAAATACATCATGGTCACAGTAGTTTTAAGTAGAACTGTACTAAAGGAAGAGCAAAAAATGTGAATAAAATGTACTCTAAATCAAGAAAACCTTACAATAGAAGAGGTGTCCACGTACCACAGTTTGGTTTAGATTATTTGGACAAATTAGGACTTTGAGTGACACGTGAAGAGTTTAAGCCAATTTTCAAAAATAAAAGCACGCAAATGGCAGTCTGCTGCTTGTTACGGGGAACTGTTACTACGAAGAGGCAGGACTTATCCGTTCTGCAGTTTTGAGCAGGAAGTCAATGAACCTGTTTCAGTATTAAGCCGTTATATATTTGAGCAAGAAGGCTCCTCTGTAGAAGACAATGTTCTTCTGTTGGTGACAGTACACTGCCACAATATTAAAATAGGTTACAGCTACAAATACACCCAGCAAACATGGCAAGTGTGAAAAGAAAAAGAAATGCTAAAATGTACTAAATCCACAGGCAAATGTGGCTGATTTATGGACTTAAAACAGCAGAATATTGTGGGATAAGTGACGTAGATGATCTGAAAATATGTCCCGGATGGGAGTTTTTCTAATAAAAATTCCTCAAAGCAGCGTGAATGCAGCTGGATGCTACTCCAGGTATGTTTTTGATGACGGAACATTGGTAGAACATGGTTAAAAGCTCAAAAACGTCACTGTAGCAGAATAAGTTTTCCTTTAAAGTAGCTCCTACACGTGCCAAACTAATATCTTGGACTCAACAAGCTTTTGACAAACCCTATTTCTTAAAATTCTAAAACAGATTGATTGAAGTTTTAAGTAAAACAAATTTTTAGGACAGTCAAATCTAGTTTACTCTGAAACTAAATAAGAAATCCAATCCCCTCTGTAAAGATATTTATAACTAATATGTGTACAAAATGAACCAAGAAATTTAAACTAGATTCTATCATTTTTTTCAGATTTAAATGTCCCAAATATGTGTAATATTGTCCATATAAAATGTGTAATTTCTATACAAAAACGTTACATGATGAAAAACTTGAAATATTTTTTTTCCCCTTACATTTACGTGAGTCTCAAATTGATATCTTGACATTTAAGATTTTTTTTTTCCTATTCCCAAACATCAGCTTATACCCTTTATTTGGAAGATTACATGGTTCATTTTACTGTGCCCTTTGTGTGATTTTTCTCCCACCTCTATGTATGCGAGTTAACAACCAAAATAATTCTGTCAAAATACCTCCTGCCATGTTTTGTGCCATAAGTGTCATACCTAGCGTGTCATAACAGCAGCCTTAGCCCTCGCCGCATGTTCCCGCAACCTCCCACTCCCTTCTTTTACTCGCTCGCACATTCCTCACACAACTGCTTAGAGATAGAGTCTGGTGCTGATAAGGCGCACTATTTTTAAGTTTAAGCCTTCAATCAGCCGCAAGGTGGTTGACTTTCAATATCCCCCTTTCCTAAGCTTCCCATGTCAGACGTACAATCCGTTTATCGGCCATGGATCCTGCTGACAAGAGGACAGAGGTGCTGCATTTAACAGGGAGCTTTATATTTCATACATTTATCAAACAAATGTGGAGAAGAGGTCCTGGCTTGGCGTCAAATTACACAAGACCTTATCAGATTGGAATGGCGTGCGCCGCGCGGTTGTCGGCCATTATGTTCGTTCCCGTTGGGCTGCAATAGATGGAAGTACACAGATATACCCGACTGTGAGCTTAAGATGAGAAAGCAGGTCGTTTGAGGAATAGTGTCACTTTCAGTTACAGTCCGCTGTGTAAGCAAACGATAAGAGCGTACAGTGATGGGAGATGTACCAGTGACGTACATATACCTGAATGTACCATTGTATCATTGTAACGGCGTAGAGAGACACTACAGGCAAAACCCTCAACATATCAACTTTAATGTGGAAACTACAAACTTGTCCAATCTGCTTCTAAAGATGTTGTATTATTTAATTTAATCCACTTCATCCATAGATTTCTCTGGGACACTAACTTCAAAGGCTGTTTTCTTAAAATCCATTTTTCTCCCCCCGGGAGAAAAGATCAGCCTTAAAGTAGCTCCTGCACAATATTACAATATTGGACACAACAATATTTTGATGAAACATACAGAAGGATTTTTCCTTGTAATTCTAAAACTGATTTATTGTGGTTTTTATGTCCAAAAAATTAGGCAACATTTTTATTTTTAGGACAATTCTCAGTCCAATACAATTTACTTAAAAACTAAATAAGATAGGTAATTTTCATCATTTTGTAACTAATTTGTGTACAAAATGAATCTAAACCTCGTTCTGTAAATTTTTTAGGTTTATATGTCCCAAATATGTGTATTTTTGGCCATTTGTTCACATAAAATGCCTTATTTCAACATGAAAACACGACATAATGAAAAACATTCATTATAAATTTTCCTTACATTTATGTGAGTAAACTACAGGAGAAGTTTCAAATTGATATCTTTACATTTAAGATTTTTTCCTATTCAGCTGTAGGGTCACATTAAAAACCATGTGGCACTATAGCCTGCAGGCAGGCTTTACCACCTAAAATGTTTTTGATTGGCCGCTAGTATCAGCTGATTTAACCGTGTCTCTCACGTCCTTCGCCCTCAGACCTCACCTACTTCCAGTTGCTTCCTGTTGTTGTCCCTCGTCATGCTTCGTCACCACCCAGCTAGCAAAAATTATCTGCAGCAAATTCACGGGCGCATGTCTGAAAATTTGCAACGGATTCAGCGGAGTTCACTTGCACATCGCAGCAGAACCACGACTGTGCCGTGGATCCATGAAATGAAACCCTGATCCGCGGCGGAGGTGCAGCGGGTTGGTTGCGCACCTCGCCTATCTGCCCAGGATCTGTATGGATCCGCTGTCTGACCCGGGTTATCTGCCCCGGATGTGCTGCGTATCTGCCACGTGTCTGTTTATCACATCATTAGGAGTTTAATTATGATATATGATACTGATCCACTAATTACTAAGGAAAATGTCCAAATGCCACAGCTAACCTATCTTAAAACACATTTACAGCAAGTATTACGAGTAGGATATGTAAATAAAACATGAAATAAGATATAAAGTTGGATCAGATCCTACATTACATTCCAATAGAAAAAGAAGAAACAATTTGTTTGTTTTTAATGTAGAAAATGTTTTATTAAATCAAAATTCTAAATCTAATTAAGAAGTTAAAGGGCATTAGTAATTATAACTCTTCAATGTATTACCTTCAATACCTTGGTCTGGCATTGGTAAACCAGTGCTCAATTCTAAATGTTAAAAAGACAAATTTGTTAAGCAAAATAGAAAAACAAATATAAAACAAAAAAAACACATTTTTTGAGTGTAGCCAAAACTAAAACTGAATTAAGCAAAAATACAACATGTCCCTACAGTTTGTATTTATATCTTATACAGGCTGGTGTGTGTGGGATTCAGTCTCTGTCTTAAGCTTTACTCTGAGGCTGTAGCAAAGGTCAGAGGTCAGTGAGTCTGGTTCCTCTTCAGCTCCATGTTTCCTCCTGTAGATCCAGTCTGTCCTTGTCCAGCTGCTGGGCTGTCCTTTTCTCACAGCATCTGAAATGACACCAGGAGATACAGATCGTAAAATCATACACTGTATATTGAATATCATTATACTGATTATTTTTGTTGGGGTTAGATATAGTTTGTGTAGAACACTGTAAATGAGAACGGCAAGCTGTGATTAAATGTGAATACTTCATTGTTAGATATAAAATCTATAAAGTTACAATCAGTCTTTAACTCCTCTTCACTGAGTCCCAGCAGAGAACATTCGGAAAGAAACAATATCCAAACAACAGGTGATTACAACATAAAGACAATCAGTTAAACAAGGTAATACTGTAAGATAATACAGTATACTTAGAGTCTTTTATTTCTTCCTCCTCATTTTAGAGGATATTCTGAAACACAAAAGAAAGAGAAAAAAACAAGTATCTTTTGATAATTTTTGGCCACAGTGGTTAATACTACAAGTACAGTATGTATTGGAGTTGGGAGGGTTGTCTAAGTTCTTCATTTCCATCACCGTTTTAAGATGACAGAGTATCACCTGAAATGGAAATAAAATTCATTATTCAACTAACAGAAAATACTTTCCACATTCCAATACCATTCCACACTCACTTACTGTATCAGCTTTAATGTGAGCCTTATGTGAGTGTCATGCAGTGTTTAAAATATAATATTTGAGGACTGATTAAGATTATTTTTGTTGTTCACTCACATCAGTGAACAAGCCAAGATTTTTCCTCATCGAGCATCGAACTTGCTCTGTAGCTGCTGCTGATGACGACAAGAGAAGGCTGTCATCTGGAAAAAACAAAGAAGTTGTAAGTTGTAGTTTGTAATTTTTGTTGGGCCTTTTATTAGTATAAACGTTATTATTTTGAAACACATACACAACAGCACCTAACTTCACAGCACGTTTCACAAAAACAATGAGTGGTTAAAAATACAAGCAGCACAAACAGCGGTGTGACGGTCACTCCACGGCGAGAGGCAGCTCAGAGCAGAGCCCGTCACAACTATTGACGTAACGGTGAAGTGTCACAACTCTTTAGGGCTAAAATCCACGTATTTAGATGTGACCTACATCATTACAGAGGGCTGTCCTTTCCATTGTACCTTTCTTCCTCTTTGTCCACAAACGTTAGCTAGCTGCTCAGTCGCTAACTTTTTGCTACTGCGCTCTTCAAAACTACTAGAACACACATTTACAGACAAACACAGATCAAAACTTTGAGTTACCACAATCAGTGGCAAATACAATTAAATTTTAAACAATTCTCTCAAAGTTAAGTCCTCGGATATCAGACGCTTCTTCCTGTTTCATGATAACGGCAGGTAGCTAAATCAAAGTTGACAGATCGGATCCATCAGAACCATGGACCTGCCTGTGACTATGGGGCGTCCGCCCTGTGTATCTGATGCGGTTCTGCCGCGGATCAGCTTTATAATAGTACCCAACGACGACGTGGGTGTATGCTGATATAACCTTGGATCCTCTCTGTGATGGCAGGCTGACCAGAGTGACAGTCCTTAAGGTGATATGGAGCAAACACGCGGCGGATACGCAGAGCGGCTCTGACTGGGGCGGATTTGGCAGACTGAACACGGATGTTAGTAGGGCAGGTAGTAAAGAGAACCTAGTTTTGTCTGAAAGTTGGACCTTTACTGTGGCATTCACTGGGCTTTCTACATGTTTAAGGTATCACTGTGCAGTTATGAGCTCGCGTGTAGTGCGTACTCCGGGATGTTTGTGGCTGTACTGGGTGGATGGGCTCCGCTGTGTGCTTCAGTCCGAGCTGCACAATGCCCCACTTCAGGTTTGTGGTCAAAGCGGAGCCTGCTGTAGACTTTAATATGTTAAAAAATACTAACAAATTTTGCAACTCATCGCCACCACGTAAACCTTCAAGATGCAACTTTGAGAACGAGACTTTTATTTTGTGAAAATATGAACTGTAACAATAGAACGACGAGGAAAATGGATTACACAAGAAAACGAACTACAAAATCATTAAAGCTAACAAAGTCATAGTAATAAATGTTATCGTACCAACTTAAACCTTGCCTCTGTGCACTCAACAACAAATTTGCATGCCTCATTTTAATTGGTCGAGAGACCGTCTCAGTTGGCGTTGTTTGGCCATATGTGATTTATTGAAAGGCGTCTGGCTGCAGACCTTAATCCAGAGTCGCCTCTCCACAGACCTTAACCGGGGGCGCCCACGTGGCCTGTACCTTAACCTAGAGGTCCCTACCAGAGCCCGGATGTGTCAAAAGTAACCAATATCAACACGCACAGCACCATAAGTTTTTAATTAAAATTTTTTCAATACTGTTTTTTTTTTCTGATTATAATGTTTAAAGTTTGTTGAGCCTAAACCAAACAAATAAAGACATGGTTAATCATTTGTGGATCAGAAGAGATTTACTGTTAATAAAAGAAATATCTGTGGTTACGGAGGCCCAGCATCTGAAATTATGACAACAACGCCACGTGTATTTTAATTTGGCATTTCTTCATAACAATTTTCAGCATACAGTGCTTTCAATATTTCTATAAGCTAATCTTTCATTCAGTTTGAATGTTTTCTGATTGACTTTAAACATATTTTTACTAACCTCTTACTTAGGTTAGTAAAAAGTAATATTGTAAGTAACGGCGTAACATTTTTTTTTTTCCAGCCGCACAATGTGTACTTCTGGACCTGTGGATAAAGGTGCCTCCTAGTTAAGGTCTGCGGGGCTGGCGACTCTGGATTAAGGTCTAAAGACACTCTTGGATTTATTTGTCAATGGCAAAAATGAAATACAACACAGGCCGCTTCGCTACACCATGAAGACAGTTTTAAATCAGAAATGCTGGTGTGACGGAGCTAGCCCGTCTTTGTTTGTAGTGAGAGCCTTTTCTGAGAACCACGAGGCCCGTCCGGCACACACACACACACACCAGCTGATTCATCCCACACACTCATTCTTACGCACTATCTACACGACGTTTTCCCCTCGTTCCTCTGATACTTATTCGCCAAGGGTGCACACTTGAGCACGTTAGAACATAATCGTACGCAGCTCCGCCGATGTCGCGTCTCTCAGCCAAACCCAGCCGATTCGTCCTGGTGGTTGAAAAAGACGCTGATCGTGTGGTGCGCGTGATGTAACCACATTTTAACCCATAATTAAGAGATTATTTTTTATTTAGTGTAATGTATTATTGATGTCTTGCATAGTAGGATGATGTCACACGTTTAATTTGTGTTTATTTAATTCTGTAACTATTTTGTAATTTGCTCAGTGGAAGGGGCAAGTGAAGGGTTGGACTCCACCTGTTTTTCTTGTAAATGTTTTTTTTTTTTAACCTTTTTTTTTCTACACTACATATTTTTGCACTTTGACTATTGTTATTATATAAACCCACCAGAGCACTTGGAAACCCACCAGAGCACTTGGAAACCCTGCATGTGTTTTTGTTAAGAGCCCCGCAACACCTGGTCTACATTCCATAATCTTTTAGCCTAATCTTTATTTTTGGTCAATCCACCTTTTATTCCTGCTGAAGCAAGAAAAAGAACTAATGAATTAATACATCTGCAGAGTTAAAGCCGGGATACTAGATTTTCACACCGCGAAGGAAGTCTGTGTAACTCGTCCCAGCTCTCACAAATCCTTTGGCTCATTGTCAATACTCACGAGCATTCATTTTCAGGCTTGTGCACGGCTTTAAAAGAGCCTTTTTCGAACGGTGAAGTTAAACTGGGGTGGACCACTCAAGTGCAGCCAATCAGAGCGCAGCTTTCAGCTCTCCGGTTGTGGAGACATAAAATACTCAAGATTCTCTTTGAGGGAAAACACGAGCTGAACTCGTTTACAAAAAAAGAAAAAGTTGGGTAATATTGTCTTATTGAGTTAGCATAGATTTGTGTATTATAAACAAAACTAAGAACATGAGGCACAAGAAGAACATACAAACATAAGTGGCACAAGACATCTAAATATAAAGTCAGAAATGTAATGTTCAGCATAATAATATTATAATAATAATAAAAAATGAATAAGACTTTTTATTTAAATAATAATTTCATTTAAATTAAACAAAACAAAATACAAAATTAAACAAAATAACACACAAAAAACAATGATCGTTGTGAAATATGGAATAGCATAGTAAATCCAAAGTCTGTTCTTGTATTTTCGGATCATCTACTTCACTTATCCGAGAACATTCTGCTGTTTTAAGTCCTTATAAATCGCTAAACTGAGCATTTCTGCCTCTAAACGATAACTACTGCTGCAAATCTGCATCATAACTACTTTTAAGCACTAACTTCACTGGATTGGCCCCATCTTCTGGTTGGATACAAAATCAAGTCAGAATTCTATTTAAGGACCTGTAATTACTTCAACAAACTTTACAATATGGAAGCATATACATACATTCAGTTGTATAGTCAAGTTTTCACTATTTTAATTGAATTGTATAACGTTAATTAGTTACTCTATATGTGATTAGCCTCTGTTTTGCCTTTTGTAATATATATGGGATAAATGAATAGTTTGACTCTCAAACACTCAGGTGGACTCACACTCTGGAGCTCCATTGATAATAAAGAATGTAGAGAGTCAGTTAAGCTGGGAGGCAAATGGACAGACAAAATCAGAAAATGAGCAGAGCAGTGTGCGCTCTCTAGTGCAGTGATGAATACAGTGACCTAGATTTTGGGGAAACAAATTTCACTCTAACAGCAGCTTTTTCAACAAAGGAGGGCCAGACTAAATGGAAATATTTGCTGGTGACATTACCAATTTAAAGAAGACAAACACATTTCAAGTTTGCCACTTTATGGTCGTGCACCAACTTTGCAGAGCCTTCAAAGAATTATGGCAGACTCTTTAGAATGCTCGCCTCACAACACAAAGGTTCCAGGTTTGAATCCTGAGACCATCCTGTGTGGTATTTGCATAATCTTTCTTCAATTTGACAAGCATAGTGTGCTAGTCTTCCAGCTAGGTACCTTTGACTTAACACAAGTCCCAAAGAGAACAAAACATATGAGTAAACGAAATTCAAAGTATAAGCCACTTCCTGTTGTATTGTGTTACGTGATATCATATTCATACGCATTTGCCTTTGAATTTGAATCTGAATTTGACCAATGAAATTATCATGCCTGCACTCACCTGCTTCTCTTTTGCACGGTGCCCTGCTGGACTTTTTGCATTCCTTAAAAGCATGTCTCTCCAAGCTCTGCCCCGCACTCACATGGCCTGTCCACCTGTCATGGGAACTGGAAACTCCATAGACAGCTTTTAAAAGGTGTTATTTTACCCAGTCAAGACTCCATAAAATGGGTATTGGTTGAAATATTGGAAATGTCAAAATGACTCAGGTACAGGGCCTGGCCTTTGGGTTTTCCTTTTTTACACTACATTTTCAAATTCTATGTCGATGTAATTCCTCATTCGTCCAGGAGTGTGCCATCGTAGAAAGAGTTTCAAGGGTCGTCAACTGGATGCTGAAAGTCATCTTTGTTATGATAGACTTTTATAACCTGGCCCTGCCATATGAATTCTCGCGATGTTTGTGTGTTCACAAACTTTATAGAATCTATCTGGGCGGTGTGCCGCTGTCAGGGCTGCACCGGCCGCTGTCTGCCATGTCAATCACAGCGCTGCAGTGTGGTTTGGGCAAAAGTCAAATAGACAAACCTAAACAAACATGGTGGCACCGATGGACGTACTTTGGCCTATTTCAATACATTTACCAACTATTTTGCTTTTGAATGTGCATGTGTGTGCTTCTCTCTCAGCTGGATTTCTTGATTTCTCATCTTAATGCTGTGGCCAATCAGTTCAACTGTTCGTCATGACGTTTCGCATTTTCCTGATGGCTTTGTGGAACTGTGTCGAACTAACTTCAGAGTGATATACATATCAATCTGGTGTAAACCAGATTAAGCAAACAAATACGAGTTTCAGGTGACAGTAGGCAGGGCAAACTCATAGCTTAACAAAGACAGGCCATTATCAGTGACCCCTTCCTGTGGGCGGGGCTTTCCCAGCTCAGAGTAGCATATAATCCAGAGTTCCAGACAAGCTCCACTGGATGAAAATGACTTCTGGATAGTAACGAAATGTCTTGATATTCAAGACAGCCTTGGGATGACAACCCTTAAAACCTTTTCTGCGATGTTTCAAATTGTATACAGTGATCCCTCGTTTATCGCGGGAGTTGCGTTCCAAAAATAACACGCGAAAAGTGAAATCCGTGAAGTAGTCAGCTTTATTTTTTATGCAATCCTGAACTATGGAATGAAACCAAAAATCAAAACCTGTTTTAAAGCTCAAAATTTGTTTAAAACAATCATTTTAATATAGTAATACAAGGTTGGAAACATTGTCACTGGCATATTTCACAGTATGTGCCTCTTCGTCCTGACTCCGCTCCGCTGTAGCGTCTGTTTCTACTGAAGGCGCACGAGTCTTTCTTTAGTTGTTGGCGCTCTTTCTTTTTCTGAGCAAGAAGATTTTTATAAACGGATATGCCACCTTCGATTATATTTGAGATCAGGATTCAGAGCACAATGCACTGTAAAAATATCCGCACTGTAAAAAAAAAATCTGAGAAGCACCGAAGCCGTGAAAGATGAAACGCGATATAGCGAGGGGATCACTGTACACAACCCAACCAAAACATAGAGACATAAACACAGAAACACAAATGACACATTAACATTAATATCAAATCAATTATGTTTAACATCAGGACACGTTGCATTTAAAAGTGTGCAAATTGGCGCAGTTCGTCCCCTCTGAAGCCTGCTCCAAATGTGCTCTTATATGGCGTTAGCAGGACGTCTGGATCTGCTTCGGAGGGACACGCTCTGGAGGAATGCTACAAAGTGGTCTTGAGAGAAGGGATCCTGGGTATTTAATCATGTGTGTACTTATCTATAGATTGTCCTTAGTGGGAGGAGCAAGTGGATTTTAAAGGGGAGGTGTTCTAGGCTGAAAGTTAGTCTGCCGTCTGTTACAGTACACTGTGTGACCTGATCTGAGGTTAAAGGGAACCTAAATTAGCATTGAATTTAATCAACTTTCAAACACAAGCCCCGCTCCAAATTACTACAATTCACTTTTCAATAATATGGTTTAGTTACCATATTATTTATACTCAATACAGTTAATCCAAAATGTTTAAAACAGTTTGTGCTCATCCATGTTGAAAACATTACCAATACAATATTTTATTCATTAATCCTTTAGATTATTTAGAACATAACAATCTGAATTAATGATATGCTGCAAATACCCCAGCATTGCAGAGGTAAAAAATAAAAATACATTTAAATACATTATAGTAAATATGGGCAAATGAACAGTGCAGTGCAATAATTTGGATGGAGTACACGCACAGGAATATATGAAATAAGTCCGGCAGTATCCAGCCAAGATTTATTTAAGTCATACATTAATACATATTTATGTGCTGCTGCAGCTCTCGGAGCAGGGCAGCTGGAGCCTGAACCTGCAGACAAGGACGCACACCGAGGAACACCGTGTTTGGCCATTATTAAAACCACTAAAAACAGCTGCTGCTATGATCACCAAGGTGAGTCTGAGGGTCCTGTTTACTGTTACACTACACCTTTGTGTCCAGGCCTCGACAAAAGCATTATTCAACTTTTTTAAAAAATCACATTTTATTCTCACTTGTAACATTGATTTTGTGCATATGATCCAGTATTTTGCAAAAACATTTTTAAGATAACAGTGTCCCCCTCATTCAGACGTGTTTAAATTATCATATGTATTAATTGAAGGACAAATATTATTATTTGTACAATTATTGGACTTTGAACATGCTCTTGAGTAACTTTTTTGACTTTTACGAGAAGGCAAGCAGACTTGCGGCAGTGTTCATCACTATTTAGTCAAAAACAATCATTGAAGACTTTTTTTTTTTTTACAAATTGCATTGCATTTTTGTATTTTATTTTTTCAAATCAAATTAAAATTTATTTGTATAGCACAATTTATACAAAAGTAACACAAAGTGCTTTATAGTCATAAGAACGCTTTAAAAATCACAATACAATCACAAAAAGAGCATAAATGCTCATGAAAACATGAAACAATAAAATACGGATCAAATTCCCTTAACAGTTTTAAGCCTAGATTTAAATACTGGCAGTGTAGTGGTCTGTCTCACATCTTCGGGGAGACTGTTCCAGATTTTAGCTCCATAAAACTGGAACGTCGATTCACCATGTTTAGTCCTGACTCTAGGCACCAGCAGGAGGCCGTCCTTGAGGTCCTCAGAGTGCGAGATGGTTCATATGGCTCTAACATGTCAGAGATGTACTTGGGTGTTTGGCCGTGGAGAGACTTGAGCACAAGCAGAGCTGCTTTAAAGACTATTCTCTGAACCTGAAGCCAGTGCAGAGACCTGAGCACAGACTAATGTGGTTGTACTTCCTGGTTCTAGTCAGAACCCGAGCAGCAGTGTTCTGGATGTACTGCAGCTGTTTTACAGCTTGTTTGGAGAGGCCAGTGAACAGGCCGTTACAGTAGTCTAACCTACTGGAGACAAATGCATGGATAAGTCTCTCCAAGTCTGGGTTAGACACTATATTTTTTATTTTGGCAATGTTCTTCAGATGGTAAAAAGCTGGTGATATTATGGATTTGATGTGGCTGTCAAAGTTCAAGTCTGAGTCCATTATTACACCTAAATTTCTCAGTTGAATTTAAGGTTTTAAGGAGAGAGACAGGAGGTGACTGCTGACACATTCTCTCTGTTTTTGCGGGCCAAACGCAATTATTTCTGTCTTGTCTGAATTTAGCTGGAGGAAGTTGTTTTGCATCCACAAGCTGATTTGTTGGATGCAGTGGCAAAGTGAATCTACTGGTCCATTGTCACCAACTGTCAGTGAGACATAAATCTGAGTGTCATCTGCATAGTTGTGGTAGGACACTCCACTGTTGCGAATCAATGAACCTAACGGTAGCATATACAGGTTGAACAGAAGGGGTCCCAGGACTGACCCTTGGGGCACCCCACAGGTCAAGGACATGCGGTCTGAGACACAGTGACCAATCTCAACAAAATACTCTCTGTTCTCCAAATAGGACCTGAACCAATTTAGAGCGTTGCCTGTAACGCCCACCCAGTCGTCAAGTCTCTGTAAGACGATCTTGTGATCGACAGTGACGAAGGCAGTACTGAGATCTAACAAGACTAAGATAGAGATTTTGCCTACATCAGTGCTAAGACGGATGTCATTTTGTTACTTTTATAAGATATTTTTATTAACATTAAACGCATACGCAGTCATGGCCCAAAGTCTGTCACCTGAATTTTTTCCACAAAATTAAGTATTTCTCCCCAAAAGGTATTGCAGTTCCACATGTTTTGCTATACACGTGTGTGTATTGGAATTTGTTTTGTTTTTTAAGAAACAGAAAGAAAAAAAAAATTGACATTGACCCCATTACTGACACTGAGACATAAGTCAAGAAGTAAGGCTAAATCATTCTGGAAAAACATTCTTGTGGAGAGCTGAGCCCAAGATGGAGCTTTTTGGATCAACACATCATTCTACTGTTTACGGAAAATGGAATGAGGCCTTCAAAGAAAAGAACACAGCACCGACAGTCAAATATAGTGGAGGTCCAAAGATGTTTTGGGGTTGTTTTGCTGCCTCAGGCACTGGGTGCCTTGACTGTGTGCAAAGTATGAAATGAAATCCGAGGATTTAACAAAGGATTTGGGGTCGCAATTGAGGGCCCAGAGTCAGAAAGCTTCCAGCAGGACAATGACCAAACACACTTCAAGATACCTGAAATGGATGGCAACAAAGCGCTGCAGAGTTCTGAGGAGTTCAGCCAAGCTTCAGTGGACAGTGAAAGTGAAGGGAAAACGGGCTTATTTATTGTATTTTTGACACACGATGATTTTAGATTTTACTGGTCAATCACTGCTTGCCTTGCTTATCCTGTCTTACCACTGAGACAAAGTTAGAACATGCTCAAAAAGTCAATTTTGCTCCACACCTCTTAATAGGGACCTTGCAAGATAAAATGGCCACAACATAGTTAAATGAATCCAATGTGAGGCCAAAATAGTTTTTTTATTCATTATAAATGATAAAGGATGTCTCGAGTGCAGAACAATGCGGTATTTCTCAAACAGGCAAATGATGAGGGAAAACCATTATTATAACACGATCAAAAGCTCATAAAAGTCAATTATGCATAGTGTGTCTCCTTTAACATTTCAATCCCTGTTTGCCTTCCTTTTCCCCCTTGATAACACCTACATTTACCAAAGTAGACTTACCACGGAGATTAGTTCTGCATCAAAAGCCCGTACAGTGCCAACATCTCCTCTCGCCAGGTCAGAACAATTAGCCTTTAGCTCGTGTCAAGAGTGTGCAATGAGACAACGTGACCGAAGAGAAAATGGCTCCGCTTCCTTTTCCGCGAATATTTCACTTGTTTTAAAGGAAATCCGATTTGTAAGGGTCATTACCTGACAAAATGACTTGTTAAGATGGATATTATTTGCGAAGAGGTGCTGCCTGAGCCGTCAGATGAAATGGGAGCAGAGGAGGGCTGTTGAGATGGAGCGCGACAAGGCCATTTTTCGGAGGCTCACCTTGAGACAGGGGTCGCCGGCCTGCCTCATACTCCATAAAAGAGAGCGGTAATAGCATCATGGTCCGGCAAGACAGTATGACACGTGATACAATGCGTGGAGGAGACGTGTTTTCAGTAAGTTTTTTTTTTAAGTAAGGTTTTTGTGTCTTGTAATGTGTCTTGTAACTGTCAAAACGTAGTCTTGTAGAGATAGGCGACACATTGGTTATCCAGTATTGGCCACTTTCGGAAGATTTTAACCAATATTGTTACAGGCCGATCTTGATAAAATTGGCTGATGATTTGGACTGATATTTTTTCTGCGTCTGAGTGTCAATGTCAAATCAGGCCCTCCAAGGGATATGATCTGGCCGTCAACCTATCTTCTAAAATTATAGAAACTATTTTATCTCTTGTTATTGGTATAGACCTGGTTTAGGCCTGGTTTAAACCTGGTTTAGATGTGGTATAGACCAGATTTAGTCCTGGTTAAGACCTGGTTCAGATGTAGTATAGACCAGATTTAGTCCTGGTTTAGACCTGGTTTAGTCTTGGTATAGACCTGGTTTAAACTTAGTCTAGACCTGGTTTAGACCTAGTCTAGTCCTGGTTTTGACATGGTTTAGACCTGGTATTGACCCTTTGCATCTACGTCACATGATCACGTGAGTGTGCCATATCGGACAGCAGAAAAGTATGAGGGAGCAGGGAGCACAAAACTGACAAAAACTAAATTTTTCAAAAATATCATCGGATTTAAGGTGCAAATGCAGCTGTTCATAGACTACTTTTTCTAAAACTTTTGACAAAAACATAAGCTTTTGCACAGGTCTATAATTTGCCTTTTAAGAGGGGTTGTACTATGGCCTGTTTGAATGAAGTTGGCACATACCCAGTTGTAAGCGGCATGTTTATCAAGTTTAGAATAAAAGGTCCAATTGAATCAAAAACATTCTTAAAAACCCTGGCTAGGAGGCTGAGGACAGTTTTTGTTATGGACAGTTTAGATAGCGAAACAGACTCAAATGTTTCAAAATTTGTTAAGCATAAGGGAACAACACTGGGATCTGAGGCGCTACAGGAGGTTTGAGCCCGGATACACAAAACTTTGTCAGTAAAACGTGTACTAAATTTGTCACACAATGCAACACAACGAAGAATACCAGTATGTTCCGAAGAAACAATTACAATTTTGTTTAACAGCATTTTGGTAATTTATCAATTTGTCAATTGTCAATTAAGCGATGGCTACTTCTAATGCATGTTCAGTTCAGTTGAGGGTGGAAGTGGTACATATTTTAGATTTTCAATAAGCACTTTTGTTTTTAGGAGAAAGTAAAGATTGCAGCCTGGAAACTGACTTGAACTGAAAAACATCCCTGATTTCTACAGCATCATTGAACGATGCATTTTTAATTTGAGGTGAGCAAAGTTTGATTTATATCATTATAAATGATCAGTGAGCTCCGTTATAGTACACCTGTGAGGCAGGGGCGGCCTACTGGCACAAGTAGTTTATGAATATATGTATAATGCATTAGCTGCAAGTTGGATTGTACATACAGTTCATTTTCACCCACTTGTCTCTTTGTAAATGGCCACGACGTGTAACGCCAATCATCATCATGATTGTTTTGTAACATTAGCTTTTACTCACTTTATAAAATGTGCTCAATGCAAATCCGTGAGTACTTTGAGTGCTTCCAGTTCTTCTGGTTTATCACTGCTAATAATCTCTGACCATAGACTGTAAAATAATCGCTGACCCTTCCACTGTGTGTAAATAAAACATTGCGTTCCATTAGCCTGGTACTATTCTATGTTTAACACTAATGCATTTTCAATGAGAGACTTAATATAAGCCTCTAAACATCACAAACTATGAAAGACCAGGGCTGTTTTCACGACTGACAACACTGTGGAGCCAGCCCCCTCATACGTAACTATTTTGCTACCTTTTTCTGACTATTATTTCTCATTAGTGTAAACCTCAGGTCATTACAAGTTACAAGTCTTTTGTTTCAACGTGGCCCATTCAGTCCTAGGACCCCCAACACTCCTCTTATGAACCAAGCATCTGACAGAATTGATAGGGGTTTATTCATATTGGTTTCCATTTATTTAACTGAATTGAGTAACCCCACAGCATTGGATTACTATTCCATATGTAAATAGAACACTTCCCCAATTTATTAGCTTCAAATTAAGACCAAGATGAGCTCTGTATCTCAAACAGTTCACCCGCTATAGCAGAGCTCATATTCCATACTCCAAAACCGACACAGAATTGTTAATCATTTGTTCACAGAAAGCCTATGGGAACATTCTGTGGAAAAGCTGCAGATTTCAGGAAAATAATTCAACATAACTTTTATGTATTTTCTTCCAACTAGGCACAGTTGATGTTGATATACTAAATATTTTGAGTGAAAGTTTAGTTTAGTGTCTTTTTTTTAAATGTTTTTTAATGCGGGTGTGGTCTTTAGTTCTTTAGTCACAAAGTTTGAACTGTTTGTGCCAAGTTATGATCTTTTATTCCAACTATTTATCCTTCTTATCCTTCTTATGTCAAGTCATTTTTAGACAATGTGACTTCAATTTATAAGATATAGTCTGTGTGATATGAATTTAAATGAACATGAGTGTAATTGTGAGACATCTTCAGTCACTTGATTCTAATTTAGTTCAAATTCTTGTAATTTATTGAGACATAATCTTGTATTACCAGTACCAGATCACAACTTTACTTCAGCTGATCAGCGGGTAGGTTTTTAACAGAGTTTCCATAAGTTTACATACACAGACAGCGCTTCTGCCGTCTGTCATGGCAGAGTGGGCGCAGTGACCACACGTGCAAAGGGTCAGTGGGATTGTTAAGTGATGATGTCTCACACAGCATTTTTATTTAGCTTCCGGGTCCTTTGCATCTGTCGCTGATTGTAAACCGTTTTTTCATGTAATAAAGTAAAATTTCTATTGTCCCAGCACAGATATATTGTAAAAGCAGTTCTATCAGACGCTGTCAAATTAATGAGTGTTTTATAGTGCGCCGTTAGCACGCAAGTTGCTGCTAGCTTTACTGTAACGGTAAATTCTGCTCTGAAAGTTGTGCAAAGCGCTTACGAACTCATCGAAGTGAATAATTTGGATGGTCAGACTGAAATAGGTGAGTGAACAGCAACATTGGACCAATGCAAACAGTTCATGAAGACCTAGCTCTGGTTTTCATGTTTTAGCAACTAAATAGTAGCATTGTACTGCACTTGTCAGGATGCACAGCTATGTCGTCCACCTACTTTCTTTATTTTACTTAAAGGTCCCATATTCTGCTATTTTGCCCTTTACACAGTCTATTCTAAGGGCTTTGTTGATAATTTTTTGCGTTGTGCAATATCCATAACATAACAGTTTCCAAAAAACACCCATTTCTTGGACTGGCCCCCCTCCTTGCAAAAGCAAACGGCTCACTCTGAGATCTGACCCCCCCGATCAGAGAGCAGTCTGCCTCCCCTGCCCAACCCGTGACGAAGCCTAGAGCGGAGATGGTGCGCATGCGCCGTGTGCTCCGGTAAACAGCGATACACAAACACGGGAATAAACATTTTATCCGTCATGACGGTGCGTCGTGCTGAGTCCTACGTCCTGGATCTGACCTGGAGTTTGACGTGCTCCAGTACCTCAACGACGGACGTCGCCGTTTGGTAAATAACAAGCTAACTCTTCTATCTGTCGTATCCATCGTGTAATTACTGTGTAGCATTAGCGTTAGCTGTTTTTATTCTTGCGGCTGCGCGCTTCCTGGAGGCGTGGCTTGAGTGCCGCGTCATCCTGGTGCAGCCGCGTCATCTTAGTGAGGAGCCCCCGTCTGCTGCTCACCCGAGGGGGACGGAAAAGACAGTTCTCTAGCGAAAGCATGCGGGAATCAATCAAAAAAACACTTTGGACACACATACGAGGCCCAAATAGCACTGTAGGAAGGCCTCTAAAACCTCTGAAAAGTCGATTTTGCATGTTATGGGACCTTTAACAATATATATCCACAACACTTCTCTATCCAAGCCTTTGTTCCAAGAGTTTTTAACGTTACCAAAGACTGACTAAACCGCTGTGAGCCGAACATAAACTCACCTTATCAGTTCAAGCCGCTTATTTTTTTATCCTTATCCCACGGAAGTCAATGAAGGGAAAGCGTCTCTGTCCTGTTTGTATATATTTGAACAAAACTAAAGCCAGACTGTGGCATGGTGTCAAAAACAAAACAAAATCAGCTGTGAAATTGTGCGGCAGCTCAGACCCCGGACGTCACACTTAATAATCCCATAGACCTGGTTTAGTAAATTCTGGTTCAGTTATGGATCGGCAGTTCTGCAGATGTTGTTCAATCCTATCGTTTTACTTCTATATATATATATATATATATATATATATATATATATATATATATATATATATATATATATATATTTCAAAAGCGTTGGACACATTTTCAGCTCCAAGGCCAAGACCATCCCAAAGTCTGGCCCTCTGGAAAATAAAGTTGAATAGCTCTGGTACTGAACAATTATTCAATTTTAATAATACTAACGTTGTACTTATAGTAGTATAGTTCAAAGAGTTGTAAAGTACGCTAGAAGCAAAAGGCTTCTATATTCTCTACATTTTAAATCCTGCTGTGATAAAACTGTAGGACACCAGCTCGTTCTTAAACACTAATGAGTAATCAGTGTTTCCTCTGTCTTACTTACTCTTGTCATTTTAATGCACCGTCTTAAATTTCTTTCATCTCACTGATGACCCACTGTTTATTCATGTTTTAGCGCTAATGGGACCCTGGGGAATATATTAGCGGCTGAAGCTTTCTTTAATATTCTTGAAAGAAAGGTTGGGCGACAACAGAAAGGTTTATAGCTTTAACCAAGGGACCGTGAATGAGCCACTGTTTTTGTTGACCAAACTTGCATTTTAGGTTTTCTGTAATGTCATATGATACCTCGTCTGCCTGGACAAACTCCATCTACTTTAGATGAACTGTTCCTCATCTACTGCTGGAGGAGCGCTGGGTGAACTGCTCCTCGTCCGCCTGGAGGAACTCTTTCACAGCCACCTTCCCTCTTGAGTAGTTCTGGCTCCACAGTCCAAGTGGATGCGTCAGTCCTAGCTCACCTGCAGCCTGTCCGTCCGTGGGAGTAGGATCTCTCCTTCACTGTGGTTCTCCCCGAGGTTTCTACTTTTTCACATGGTTTTTTTTTGTAGTTTTCCTCGCCGCGAAGGAGGGTCAAAGGACAGGGGCATTCTGGGACAGTTATCTGAACTGCTTTCTACCTGTGGCCCATCGAGGCAACTATTGTTGTGATTTTGGGCATTATAAAAATAAATTGATTTGATTTGATTTGTCCATTAAATACACATGTTGACTGTGATTAATCGCATGATTGTTCATAGTAAACACTGTTTATGTTACAATGTCAACTATAAACTAATCTGATTGCACAGTTCTGTTTGAGTTTGACTCGAGGCACAACAGAAGGACGTGTGACCAGACTCAGGTACATGTTTTCTCTCTGGTCCCGTTCTGATTTTTGCCTTTTTTGTTCTGTGATGTAAATAATGTAACCAAAGGAAAGAAAAAAACAAAAGAAAAGATACCTGTTTGATAGATTCGTACGCTTTTTTCCATTTGATTTAATTGTATGTTTTTGTGTTGTGTGCTTGCTCTCTTTGTCTTGTTCCAAGTTCTGTGTTTACATTTGGAAAATTAAAATAAAATAGTTACAAACCTTTAAGACAATATGTTTGACAAAGCATACCATTCACAATAATCCAGCAATTACATGACTTTGACCTCATACAAAACACCCTGTACGTTGCCGTTGTTTATAATATGAATTAAATTGGTGATTGGCTTTTTTAGCATCTTATTAAATCTCTGTTCATTTATTCTCCATCTATACTCTACATATATGATATATACAGATGAGACACACGAGGGGCTCTAGCCTGGACAATTGCCAGTTATCACAGGACGGACGCAGTTTTGCAGAGAAAACCAATTAATATAAATCAATGAATATTATGCACGTCCTCCCGAGTGTGTGGCGCTGGAGTGTGACTGGCCCACGAACAGAAACAGACGCGGGTTTGTTGACAGGTAATATTTCTCTGCTTCTTGAGTGGCTTTGGGTCCTTGAAAGAAGTAATTATGGAGGCTCTCAGCTGCTCATAAAAGTCACTGACATTCTGTTAATGCAGCCTGAAAATGGGTTCACTTCACGCCTAATTCCACCTCAGCGCCGGGATTTCACTCTGCGCGCTAACAGACAGGAAGTGCTTATTAAAATACGCCACTTTTGCAAATTTGTATTGGCAATCAAATGAGTGTGGACATCTTAGTGGCATATTTTGGGTTTTAAAACCCAAATCCAACTATGTTACAAAACATTTTTTGAAAGATTTACCAAAACAGCCTTTCTGGCACATGCAAATGATACTAGAAATGACAGCAAGAAACAGGCAGTGATCTTTGAACCAGGATTCTACTCAGGAGAACCTAAAGATAGATAATTTGGATTTCTTTTCTTCACATTTTCCATATTTTTTGGGCTATTTTCAAAATGTTAGTATTTACAGTACAACTTATAATTTTTGCTTTTCTTTTTGTGGCGGACTGTTCTAACATCAACCTGCCATGGGACGACAGATGGAGATTAGCCTTTATGGCTAAATCTGGCATATGTACATGTAATCATGTTGATTAATATGCATGTCTAATTTCAAATAAATAAATAAATGATTACCCTTTTATGCTCGTTTCACTGGTGGTTATTGCACATTGTTTGTGTTTTTTGGTGGATATCATTGAATTGTTTGATTTTCAAAGACTGTTTATGTGTTTGATTTTTTTCGGTCTTTCTGCATGACAAGTGTCAAGTGTCGCCAAATCACATTCAGTACAACTGTGTGCTTACATTAGCATATCGGGGAAAGCTAGCTTTCGTTTATTTTCCCCATGGTAATTGCCTATGCCATCAATAGATGATATGCTAACACAAAATCCTTATGAGGGAACCCCTCACCTTTAGCAATGACTGAGTTTATTGTGGAGGTGGAGTGGATAGCACACATGCCTCCCATGTGCCTTGGCTCCAGTGTTGAGAGATTGAATCCAGCTTCAAATTCATTTCAATACATGCATTATTTTACAGGGAACATCTTCTGCTGCTGTTACGTTTTTGAGCTTTTAACCATGTTCTAACAATGTTCTGTCATCAAATACATACCTAGAGTTGTATTTAGCTTCATTCATGCTAAATAAAATATACCCTCCCTCCGACCGTCAAAAGCACTTCCTGTTGAACGGCCTCGATCAATATTTTTTTTCTGATTTTAGACGTCACTTATCTGAGAATCCTCTGCTGTTTTAGGTCCTTAAATCATCACCAGACTCATTCTGAGCATATCTGCCTCTGAACACGATCACTGTAACTCTTATGTTAACATGCAATAAACTTGTGTAAGCGCTATGCAGCCTGTAGATTCTGATTCTGAGTTAATAGTGCCTAAACTCAGTAAATGCTAGGGCAACCAGAAACAGATGTTAATTTGTTGTTTTTTTTTTTAGTTCTAAAACCTGAGATGGCAAACTTAAGGTACTCACGTGCACGTTTTTAAATACTAAAATGCCCATAATAATTTTACTTTAAGTCCTAAAACATGAAATGCCAAAGCAGGTACTCAAGAACATGTTTCAAGGCAAATAACAAAGCAAAAATGCAGAATATTTTTTGAGAGCTACATCGTTCATAACTCACCGCAAGGAGGTTTCATATAAAAATAAATAGATAGTGTACTGTTGCCAGGACACCGAACCAGCAGCACATCGCTCCTCTTGGGCAAGCGATCATCTTCCCGGTAACTCCAAGAGGTCACCCTGCTGCTTTTGGCTACGGTTAGTCTATTTAATCCAGGATCGCCAAATGAAAATCCCGACTATGACACAAGAATGGCGCTCCTTATCGGAAACAGCCTGCTATAACCTCCGGGAGATTGCAGCCTTAGTGTCCATGGCCGACGGTATAAAATAACAATCCGCTCTGCCGTGGCATTTCACCCTTTCCCTCCACCTCTGAGCTCTTTACCGTTGGAATATCAAGAGGAGCGTCAGAACGGCCTCCCCCGGGGGTTGTAGGTCGGCACATATATCCGGCAGAGTCCAAACGTGGTCAAACAAGTGAATCAAAGACTTCCCAGGAGGTACCCAGAGTGCGCCGTGATTGTGTTAGAGTCTGCGTCTATCACTGGGGAAGGGCGAGGAACATATATGTCGGCGAGGTGTGGATTAAATTCTATGGCGCCGAACAAGTCACAAAGGTTTATTACATGAGGGACACTCGGTTCCCTGAAGGTACAGAGCGGATTATAGCGCGAGCTCAAACAGTAAGGCAGTAACCCCGGAACGAGAGACCTTTCACTTTTTACTCTTTCTTTTTTTTCAATAAATAATGATCTATTTTGAGAAAGTACAACGAACTTTGGACTACAGAGGCCTGCTGCGCGTAAGACGAACGTAAAAAGACGTCATTGCTTTGTTGAAAAACTGCATTATGACAGCGTTTTAATTAAAATATCTCCTGGAGTGCCACCCGTTGGTCGAGTGGATGACACACATCGCTATCATTGTGGGTTTGAATCCGGCTTCGACCATTTCACGCTGCGTCAGTGAAGCACAGACCAGATTATTGGTGGAACTCGCAAAGGTTTCTTTTCCTTCTCTTTATTTGAACTTTCGGATACCATGGCTGTTCTGAACTAAAAAGAGACATCTGTATATACGTTTTACGGGTAAAATATTTCGCCCCTCATCCAACTTACTAACTTCTTCAGTTCATCTGACAGGGTTTAGCTGAGTCACTACCTTAAAGTCTATATGACAGGTTCGACGGCACATTTCACTAAACCGTAGTGACCTTGATTATATTTTAAATTTTACTTAGCATTTTGCCTGTATGTCATATGTATATGTAAGCAAGTTATTTACAGTATCTTACAGTCTTCCTATTCTGGTTAAAAAAATAAATAAACATACCAAATCATATCTGTTGTTAATAGTTCATACACCTTATGTACTATTAGCATACTTGTATTGTTTTGTTGTTTCTTTGGTTTTCACTTAGGTCTGAGGATGGAGTGGTAAATGGGTGGCCGACCCTCATTTCTGTTCAGCGATGGACTGTCTGGCTCAAGGATCGAAACTTGACTCACTGAGAATGTTTAAAATTTAAAGAATTTAAAATAAAAATTCACAGAAGCAATATTTCAAAAGAAATCTACTTTCTCAAGCCTTGAACTTAACTGGATCATTCATCCAGGAGTCATCTGGATTGTGTTTCCAAAAGTATTATAAACCATTTCTGAAAACATTATCCAGATGACTACCTGAAACTACCTTTAAACTTTTTCTACGACTACACAGACGTCTTTCTGTGTTCAGAAATCAGAAATGGATAAAAAAATATATTGAAAATGAAAGAGTGCTCCATAACAAAACAACATTCACACGACATATCAGTGAATATTCCCATGTCTTTAATGGAGGTTCAAATATTCACCCATGAGTGAAAAAAGAACTGTTCCTTTTCTCACTCTGAGAACTGCACCATGACAGAGAAACATTGATGACTCTAACTGAATACAATTTTCTTCCCTACTACTGCTTCCTTGTGGTTCATTACTTTTAAATGTATAGACAGTATCATTCAGTCCATAATAATATTAATTAGAGCTGGTCCATATCATATCGTTCATGATTTATAGTCGTTTGCTTTCGGGGCGATACGAAATCTGGAACATCGTGATAGAATTCTACGAAGTGAACCTCATATTGCATCAAATTGTGAACGCTAATGGCTGGAGACGCATTAAAAATCAATGTAGAGGCGAGGAGTGGAAGAAAATTGATAATTGAATACATATTAAATATCCTTAAAGGTTCTATGCTCTGTAACTGCACACAGAGATATCATTTTGACCCAAATAGATGCTTTTACAACATATCTGTGCTGAAAAAAAAGGAAAAAAATGGGTAAAGCACCTTTAAACAAGTCAAATATTGGTGCCATTGTTGAGTATTTAGTCTAGAGTCATTTATATCGTCAGTTATATCGTTATCGTAAATTTTCTCTTTTACATCATGATAAAAATGAGGCCATATCGCCCTGTCCTAATATTAATTAAAAAAAACGTATTATATTTTACACTCAGCAGGCCTGTTTTCATAACCGGAAATCTCGGCGCAAAGAAATGCCATAAACAACGCAAAGTTAGATCATGTTTTTTTTTCCTTAGATTTTTATTTCTTGCAAAAAAAATAAGCAATGTAAAACTCTGAAGTTTTCTGAATCCTTCTCTTTCAGAGGTCATGCCAGGTATCTCCAGCTCCATAGCCTCTGGCCTTCAGGCTAGACCTTAGAATTGCCAATTAATCCCTGCTTTTCTAAATCCCTTATCGCCCAAGAGAGAAATTAGTCATCTGCTCCTCTTCTCCAGAACGAGGTCAGAGCACGTGGCCAGCGAATTAAGTGCCTGGTAGCTGGGATACATCCAATATCTCCAGCCGATCTATCCAACCATGTCTAACTCCTTTACTGCTCTATACAAAGAAGGAAGTCTGCGATCCCGTCTTTTCCTTTTGGTATTTGAAAGATGGAAGGCCAAGTAACCAATTAGAGAAACATATGGCCGTAACCCATTTCAACACAAACAACCTAAGGCATGTCTTTGTTCATAAAACAACAGTAAACACAGTGATTAGCAATTAGCACAGTGCTAATGTAATTTGCAACTCTCTACTTATTACTGAAAAAGATCTGACGCAAAAGCCAGGAGTGGAAAGAACAACAGAGTTTTACAGAAGCAGCAGGCGACGAAAGATAAAGCTAAATGGTGTTAATTTGAAAGGAGAAGTAAAATTGACGCTGAATGAAACGGGGATATTTTGAGAGATGTTTGAATACTCTCTGCTGATAACATACTGTGATTGATTTGTAAAAACATTAGCTAAAGATCGTGTGGCGTTCAACCAGTCCCAACTCGCACCTTAAAGTACCTGTGACATGTTGAACTAATAATTTGACTAAAACACAGATAAAGTCTATATGACAGGTTAAACGTCACATTTCACTAAAACGTAGTGATTGCAATTACAGTTAAGATTTTACTAAACATTTTGCCTGTTTGTCCCTAGTTTGACACTTTTCATAAAGTTCATGATGTTACTTCCTGGTTGGACTATAAAACTATGATTAAAACTGGAAGATGAATTCAAAACAGCGCTGTACTTATCCCTATGGCATGTGCTCATTGGTGCATGAAGTTTTTTACTTTCGCATTACTTCCTGATATGGAGGCAGCCATCTTTGCTTTAGGGGCACCGCATGAGGACAATCCCCCATGATGCTTTGAGGGAGTGATCATCAGCTTGTACGCTTTTGTGTCAACGTTCGCTTGTGTGATTATAATTGTAGTCTTCATGTTAGATCAAATGTGAAAGTGTCTGAAATTAAATAAAATACATCTTACAGCTATCGTTAGTCTACCCTTGTCCACGAGCTTCTGTTTGTATTGTCCGACGGTCACTTAATATAACCACGATAATTTTGGTGACTGTAGAAAACTGTAGAACATTTCCTTCTATCTTATTTAAATATTGATAATAATTAAGTACTGTGTGCCGTTATAATGTGCATTTATAGAAAAAGGCTGGGCCCAAGAAGCTGCAGCACAATACCTACATTTTCAATAACTTAAATGCATGAATGAATACATCGCAAAACTTTATTCCCCAGTGCTGGCTGGATCATATTTGACGGTTCATTATTAATCGTCGTACTATGTATATGTAATTACACTATTTTGGACAGGTTGACTGTGGCTGACCTAAAGCCGTCTGTATTTGTGCTTGATATCTTTGGGGTGTTATATTTTAAACAGAAGAGAAATTTCTTGAAACAGAAATTACATTCTCAAAACTCTAAGATCATGTCAAATCAAATCAAATCAATTTATTTTTATAATGCCCAAAATCACAACAACAGTTGCCTCGATGAGCGAGGAAAACTACAAAAAACCCCATGGGAAAAAGTAGAAACCTCGGGGAGAACCACAGTGAAGGAGAGATCCTACTCCCACGGACGGACAGGCTGCAGATGAACTAGGACTGACGCATCCACTTGGACTGTGGAGCCAGAACCACTCAAGAGGGAGGTGGCTTTAAAGAGTTCCTCCAGGCGGACGAGGAGCAGTCCACCCAGTGTAGAGAAAGCTCCTCCAGCATTGGAACAGTTCATCTAAAGTAGATGGAGTTCGTCCAGGCAGACGAGGTATGGCTAATCCAGCTGTCCAGGCGGGTGGCGCCTGTGTGGTAGAACAGTCTTACAGGTCTGCACAACACTACAGTCACCTGCAAAAGCTCATGTCTCTCCCAAAACTGTTCACTCATTCTTCAATCTAAATCCCTTTCCCATTTAAATAGTCAATGCCTCTAAAATGGCTAAGATCCTTCTCAGTTGCTTTGGCTAATTTCTTGAAACAGACGGACGGTCTCTACATTATTGGTTGTATCTGGAAAATATTATATATGTAAATGTATCTGGATGATTGATCACAACATGGTTCACCTGCAAAAGCTCATATCTCTCCCAAAACAGTTCACTTATGTGTCAACACAAAACTACATTTCTAATATGAACAGTCAGTGCCCCCAAAATGAACTGTCCCCTTGGCTTTGTGTCACTGCAAGTCAAAATGTTCAGACGTGTCACTGGCAGAGGACCAGCTCACACTGGACAGAAAACAAGAATTTTACTCTAAGAGTCATCTAAAAGGTTTGAAATCACAGATTGCACTCAATCTACCAAGGAAATTCTAAACATTTTTATTCATTCACATAAAGTAAGTTCCATACATATGTAAAAAGAACATTTACAGTACAGTAATAAACTGTAATACAGTAATAACAAGCACAAAATCAAAAAACAAGGACTTATTCAATTCAATTTATCAAATATTCCAAGAAATGCATATATGGTATTCATAGTATTATATTCTTGACCAATTTTGACTGAACAGACTATTGTGCATGTGAAGACTTATACAATGAGATCATGCAACATGTTTAGGAGAGAATGATCATTAGACTGAGAATCAGCTGATCAGTTTTGATCTACCAGATCTATTCATTTGAAACATGTGCTAAATGTAGGCTAACTGTGTTAACTGTAGGCCACTTGTACTTAATCATTTACAAAGATGCACTGAGACAATTGAGACATGGACCAAGGCATTTGCCATTTGATCAAATGAATGAGAAATTCCATTCTGTTGTGAACAGTTGCCTAGAGCAGTGTTTTTCAACCTTTTTTGAGTTGCGGCACACTTTTTGGGTTTAAAAGCTACCACAGCACACAACCTACTACAAACTACTTCAAAAAAAATATGGTATACAACATTCCAAAGAACAGTCTGGTTCTTTTTGGTAATAGTGATGGTTTTCTGTAAATTTTTTTTAGAGCAAAAGTAGCTGAGGACACTCCAAAGTCAATCACATCCACATTTGTCAATAAGTGACCTCAACTGGACATTTTTTCAAGGCAAACCTGGCAAAACCTCAAGGCTCTGGTGTTACCCGGCACACTGGCTGAAAATCAAGGGCCTAGAGGTTTGGAGGACTGTCTATGTTATTTTGAAAATTTCTTTTTATCTTTTTATTTTCAACAGCGCGTCGTTTTTTGATGACATCACAGAGGGATTCTGTTGTAGAACTCAGCACTTCTTCCTGTAATTTTACAAATTGCTTCACAAATTACAACTTCACAAATTGAAAACTATGATAAACATTTACCACAGGTGCCCTCCCACCAAAGTAAGTCAGAATTAGAAATTTAAGATCATTATATTTAAGATTTAGCAAAAAAAAAAAACATCATACATCACACTAGGAGATTCTGCATCTGCTCCTTGCAAAAACTCCTCTAATATCACAGATATTATTATTTGACAAATAAAACATGAGAGCAGCTTCATTTTGTTCAGGAATCAGGAATTTTCAAGGATTCGAAAAATTTCGGTTTCAAGATGTACACATTTTGAATGGAGTTTATATCCCTCATGTTTTAGGATTATTACTCTTCTTCCTGTTATTTTCAACATATTTTCTACTTTTCTTCACAAACTTGCACTTGATCAATGTGAAATTACCATTTATATTTACAGCTATCAAAAAAAGTCTAAACTAGTAAATCATAAAACCCGTCATAAGCATTTTAGGAACACATATTATGGTTTTTTTAAGCTTTTGACCATATTCTATCATTGTTTCATCATCAAATACACACCTGGAGTTGCTTTTAGCTTCTTTCACGCATGTTAAAGAATCCTGTTTACCCTCTGAGCCTCACAAAAACATTTGGCTCCAAACGTTCCAGTTTTGTGACATCATAGGTAGAGCGCCGAGATTTTCTGTGGAGACACTACAGGTGAATAGAAAAACAACCTGAATTTCATCAATTTAATCAAGATTACAAGTTTCATCATGTTAAGTTTTCATATAATTTTATGGCATTTTATGTGGAAAAAAAAGCCAAAATTACATATATTTGGGAAAATTTGAGAGAAAGAGGGTTAAATTTCTTGGTTCATTTTGTACAGATAAGATGTATTTCTTATTCAGTTTTTGAATAGCTCTGACTTGGCCTCAGTGTTTACTCAAAATAAAACCTCGTTAAGTACAAGTCTGTACAGTTTGGTGTGCGTAGGAGCTACTTTAAGGCTGATCTTTATGTATCTGTTGGACAAAAATGCATTTTATAAAAATGGCCTTTGAAGTTACAATGTCCCAGAGAAATGTGTGGATTATATGAAATTAAAAACACATATTTAGGAACAGACTGGACAAGACTGTTGTTTCTGCAGAGCAAACTGACCAAAAAACAAAAATTGAAATCCCGTTTCTGCCATCTGTTCTGCTCTGCATTAGCATGACAAGGTGGGTTTGTGTATCTCCCATTTGGAATTCCTTGTGCAGCAAGAAGACTGAGCACCAACTCAATTCCTGACATGGAAAACGCCTGACTGATACGAAGTCATGTGTGCTTTTGTAGAGTTTTTTTTTAAAATAGTTTTAAAGCATGAGATATCAAAATAAAGGTTAAGAGCATGTTTAAAGGCCAATAACATACACATAATGCATGAGATCTGTTTTTGTAAGAGCTTTTATTCAAGGTATAATACCTTCTTAGCGTTGTACTTGGAGTGACTCATGCATGTTTGAGTCATCTTTCCTCCCTTGAATTCAAGACTCCATTACTTTGAAAATGTCAGCAGTTCTCCCCTACCCCACTGCTCTGTGCTGTCTGATCCACTGCCTGACCAAAAAAAGAAGTCACCAACTGGGTTCAACTGAGCAAATAGGTACGAACCTCTTATTGGATAATTGTTGCATGGGTGATTGTCTTTCAGCTGCAACACAGTACTTACACCCAACTAATGCAGTGAGCGGCTTCTCATTTCTGTAATAAATGTGGAAAGACAAATCCTGTAGTCATGGAAAAGGGTCAAATCATTGGCATCAAACACAGAAAACAGAACCGACTGAAACAGAAACCATCGTCTTGGCGGAAGAACTGTGAGAGGCGGGCTCTACTGTACAAGCCTGTGGGGGCGGAGTTATGAGACCAGCTGAACCTGAAATCCTGAAAGACCAGGTTATTTCATCAATGGATTTCTACTTCTCTGATTCCAAGATGACAATGTCAGGATTCATGGCCCACATTGTGACAGAGTGGTTCAGGATTCATGGCCCACATTGTGACAGAGTGGTTCAGGATTCATGGCCCACATTGTGACAGAGTGGTTCAGGTTTCATGGCCCATATTGTGACAGAGGTTCAGGATTCATGGCCCACATTGTGACAGAGGTTCAGGATTCATGGCTCACATTGTGACAGTGGTTCAGGATTCATGGCCCACATTGTGACAGAGGTTCAGGATTCATGGCTCACATTGTGACAGTGGTTCAGGATTCATGGCTCACATTGTGACAGTGGTTCAGGATTCATGGCCCACATTGTGACAGTGGTTCAGGATTCATGGCCCACATTGTGACAGTGGTTCAGGATTCATGGCTCACATTGTGACAGTGGTTCAGGATTCATGGTCCACATTGTGACAGAGTGGATCAGGATTCATGGCCCAAATTTTGACAGAGTGGTTCAGGTTTCATGGTCCACATTGTGACAGTGGTTCAGGATTCATGGCCCACATTGTGACAGAGGTTCAGGATTCATGTCTCACATTGTGACAGTTGTTCAGGATTCATGGCTCACATTGTGACAGTGGTTCAGGATTCATGGCCCACATTGTGACAGTGGTTCAGGATTCATGGCCCACATTTTGACAGTGGTTCAGGATTCATGGCCCACATTGTGACAGTGGTCCAGGATTCATGGCCCACATTGTGACAGTTGTTCAGGATTCATGGCTCACATTGTGACAGTGGTTCAGGATTCATGGCCCACATTGTGACAGTGGTTCAGGATTCATGGCCCACATTGTGACAGTGGTTCAGGATTCATGGCCCACATTGTGACAGAGGTTCAGGATTCATGGCTCACATTGTGACAGTTGTTCAGGATTCATGGCCCACATTGTGACAGAGGTTCAGGATTCATGGCTCACATTGTGACAGTGGTTCAGGATTCATGGCCCACATTGTGACAGAGGTTCAGGATTCATGGCCCACATTGTGACAGAGGTTCAGGATCCATGGCTCACATTGTGACAGTGGTTCAGGATTCATGGCCCACATTGTGACAGTGGTTCAGGATTCATGGCCCACATTGTGACAGTGGTTCAGGATTCATGGCCCACATTGTGACAGAGGTTCAGGATTCATGGCTCACATTGTGACAGTTGTTCAGGATTCATGGCCCACATTGTGACAGTGGTTCAGGATTCATGGCCCACATTGTGACAGAGTGGTTCAGGATTCATGGCCCACATTGTGACAGTGGTTCAGGATTCATGGCCCACATTGTGACAGAGGTTCAGGATTCATGGCTCACATTGTGACAGTGGTTCAGGATTCATGGCCCACATTGTGACAGTGGTTCAGGATTCATGGCCCACGTTGTGACAGTGGTTCAGGATTCATGGCCCACATTGTGACAGTGGTTCAGGTTCAGGAACATCATTTTCAAGATGGATAGACCTTCACAGAGAACCTGAACCTATCTTGAGGATGTTCTGGAGAAGGCTTTGGCAGCGGTCACACTTTTCCATCATCAATACAAGATTTTGGTGGAAAACGAATGAAACACTGGATTTAAAGACATTTTTGACATTGCAGAAGCTCATTCAAACAATAGCACAGTAAATGTTTGCTATAATCAAAGCTAAATGCGCTCAAACCAAATACTAGAGCTGTTTTCTTTTTTTGGCTGGCCAGTGTATCAATGTTTTTTCTTAAACCGTGACACATATACTTTTTAGCACTGTTGTGCAGCCATTTTGGCACAAAGGACAAAAAAACTCCACTGGCAGCAATTGAGAGAGATATAGGAGATATAGTTTCAGCCGTCAGCTTGGTCCGGCAGAGCAGCACTTTATGGTGACGTACCATAAACAGCCAGGAGGAAATTAGAGTCACAGTTTTCAACCTGGAAGTTAGCGGTCTTGCTTATTTTATTAAGTTGTTTTTGATCAACATTGCAATTTGAAATATCCTAAATAGAAAATAACGATTGACACGTGTCCTAGACCCAAGCATGATGTGTCTACCTTAAAGAGAGAGGCTGCAGGTTAATAGGAAAATATATAAATTTGAAATTTCTCCCGTAGTTTACTTACATAAATGTAAGAAAAAAATATTATAAATATTTTTCATAATTTAATTTTTTCATATATAAATAATATATATATATATATATATATATATATATATATATATATATATATATATATATATATATATATATATAATGCATCAAAATTACACATATTTAGGACATTTCAATAAAAAAAATGGCCGGAGCTAGATTTAAATTTCTTGGTTCATTTTGTACACATATTTGCAACAAAATCATTACAGCGGGGATTTTGGATTTCTTTTAACTGAAAATTGTCAACATTTTTTTACTTCAAACTTAAATAAATCAGGCTTTGAATTAGATATCAACAATTCCTTCCGTATGTTCCGTCAAACTCTTGTTCAGTGCAAGATTGTAAAGGTTGATCTTTATGTCTCTGTGGGAGAAAATGCTTTTTAAGAAAACGGCCTTTGAAGTTACAATGTCCCAGAGAAATCTATGATCGAAGTGGATTAAATGAAAGAATAAAACATTGGACAAGTTTATTGTTTCCACATGAAAGCCTTTATGTTGAGAGAACAAACTGACCAAAAAAGTAGTGCGCCGCCTTAGGTTTGGAGGCTTTTGTTCTAAAGTTAGCCTTGATCAATACTCTCTGTAACTAACTCTCGAAAAGACAAGTTATTGAGTTGTCACGTTTCAATAATCTCATCCCAAAGAGTCACATTATAATTGCAGAAAACACCATCACAACAGCTTAACAATCTGAACCTTGCAGCGCGAGCTCATATATTCATCTACAGCCTGTCAAATCCCTTTAATTCTATTTCACATCAAATATTCTTTCTTTGCCCTCACGCCTGCTTTTGATTGAGTGGCCATTAAGAAAGTATTGGATTGCAAAAGGAAGGAAGCCGAACATTAGTATACAGGACAATGAGTCTACCACGGCCGCTACAGCACAAGAGCAGTGTGTGTTTCCGTACATTAGAGATATGCTTCCGTGCACAAAACACTCCCTGTAATTGGCTGGAAAGGTTAGGAGCAGTCGATCAATGGCAGTGGTTAAAAATGCATTTGAAACAAGTGAGAGGGTCGGTTAATCAGATCCCCGAAGATGTGCGAAGCTTGGAGCACACCAGAAGAATAGCAATGCACGGATAGATCCAGTCGTGCACATGGCGTCTGTGTGAGGAGCAGTATGATGTCAAGTGTGGCAGTATCGACGTGAAGGCCTGCCGCTGAAGCTGCAAAGTATAACGTCAAATTTGAGACTGTTTAGCGACTGACAAGCAGAGGGCAAGAGGACGTCAGAGATCCGATACTGTAAACAGCTTGATTGGGGTTTCATTCCCAAAGTTCTACCGGTGTGTGAAAGTGTGAATTCTGCCTTCAGACTTGTCCATTTTTATTTTGTTGTTTATTTATTAGGGAAAATGCACATTAAAGGACACATATTCTGCTACAGTGACTTGTTTTTAGCGTTAAACCATGTTCTAACAATGTTCCATCATCAAAAACACACCTTAAGTAGCATTCAGTTGCATTCACGCTGTTTCAAAGAATGTTTATTAGAAAATCCTCCCCCTCTGAGCGTCAAGCGCACGTCCTGCTGAACCTCCTGGATTTTCGGACGTGTTTTCAGACTTCATACGTTACTTATCTGAGAACTGTTTTAAGTCCTTTAATCATTTCTGCCTCTAAACAAAATAGCTGCTGCAGCAAATCTGCACAATGACGTCTTTTCAGCGCTAACTTCACTCGATTGTATATAGCGCTGGCGCCATCTGCTGCCTGGAGGCATTCAATAAGTGTCATTTCATAGTGACTTATAACACAGGTCAGAGGTTTTTATTTTATTTTTTTTACATGAGATGGCAAATTTAAGGCACTCAAGCGCATGTTTAAAGGCTAGGATTATGAAAAATGAAGAATATTTTTCCTTTAATGAACATCTGTATTGAACATTATCTAATGATTTGATGAGTTGTGAAACGTCTCATCATGTAAATTGTTGAAGCACTAACTATCACCATGTAATTTTGCAAAGGAAAGATGGCGATTGTATTAAAGTCGTTGTATCACTAATTGTCAACACTTAAAATGGAATAAGGGGTGGGAGTTTATAAGTTTACACTTCCTCCTATTCCTTTTTGAGCACAAATACACCACAGAGGCAAAATGTAACGGCGCTTGCATGTTGCGCAAAAAAAAAAAAAAAAAAAGTAATAAAATAAATTAACAAATATAAATAAGCCGGATTGTAGCTACAAAGTTAATTTAACATGTGCAATCCGGAGATTAGTACAAAGAGAGAAAACATGTTAAAAAGTTGATTGTTGGCCAGTGATCACATGACTGGTTTGATTTTTGAGTGGTTTGCCACAGTTTGATTTGAGTTTTGCCATAGGAACTCCTTTACTTCAAGCTGTTCCTCTGTGGGGCCCCTCACAGTCACAGTCTTCACAGTGGGGCCCCTCACATTCTACTCTGGAGGAGGTCCTGGATCTCCGGCCCTGTGAGTCTTTATTTTGAAAAAATCTGAACACGGGAGGTTGAGTAGTCCATGTTGCACTTTGTTAATGAAGCGTGCAGATTTAATTTTTTTTTTTCAAAGCTTAAAAGATCAATGAAATTCAAACATGAAATGAAAGTGGATTCCTATCAAAGACTTTCAGAATTTTTTCATCGAGTGATTCAATTATTTCGAGAGTACTTACAGGAGGTAGAGACAAACTTGTGATAAAAAATTCAACATGGGATAAAATAATTGAGTGGAAAAACATTCAAACAGCACGAATCATTATAAAAGGCCTGATTTGTCTAACATTCTGAAGGTTAAATTTGACTGTGTTAGCGATTCTTTTAACTGGAAGCATAGTGTGGAATCAAGCGTCACACCAAGGTTCTTGAATTCTGTTATGTATTATATTTACCACCAAAACAATCAATCAATATGTGATCAAGTATTCAGCTGCCGACTCACGCAGACAGCTGCACCAGCAGGGCGTGGACAAGGTTGTGGCATCGAGAAAAACTGCTCTGGAAATAAACTCAACAAAGTCATTTTTAGCACCAAATTCATACCTGCAATGCTTACTGTTATTAATAATGTCTTATATTTTTCTGATGTCATGTGAAAGAGCTCACTATTCACAGGGAAATACTAACTGCTAGAGAAACTGTTGCAGCCAAGTGGCCCACCGTGACCGTGTGTTTAGGACTAGCCTTCTATCCAGAGATTGGACTTTAACGTCACAGTCCCACTCGATTTCAGAACTATGTATTTGGGCCTCAAAACTCCTGCCAAAGACACAAGAAATGGATATCTTTGGGACAACCTCTTGGTGGTGGGGAAGAAGGCCATCACAAAGAAATGGATGACACAAACTGCACCAACAATCAAAGACTGGACCGACATTATTGACATGCATAAAATGGAAAACATACCATTGATTTTTTTTTTTATGTAAAGACTTTGGGCCAAATGCCATAGCTTTATCCTGGATGTCTCATTTTTCCTTTTTTTGTTTTTTCTTTGGACACGTTTTGGTTTTTGTGTTCTTTGTTCTGTGTTTTATATTTGAAAAATGAAAATAAGTAAATAACAAAAAGAATGTCTTCCTAAAATAATTAGGGTCACACAAATATGGATTCTCAAGAGACTGTGAAATCACAAAAATCTTGCTGGCATGAACATGGAAACATCACATTGATTTCATCTGTGAAAAGACCAGACAGAGAATATATTTTGTCCATGGCCTCAGGTCATTCAGGGCCTCACAGCAGGTGCTGCTCCTGCTCCTCTGCTCCGTCCTCCTCACTGTGCTGCAGTGTGTAATGCTGAATGATGCAGCTGCCTCTACATCTCAAACATACACTTCCTGTCCCAAAAAGTCGCCACAGGAAAAAAAGCCTCACATGGTCTATAATTTGGTGTAAGCTCTTTGATTATAGCACACATTTACTGTGCCATTGTTTCATTGAACTTCTGCAAAGCCTTTTCCAGCACATCCCAAAGATTCTCAAAGAGGTTCAGACTCTGTGGAGGTCGATCCGTGTGTGAAAATGATGCTCCTGTGACAATGTGGGCCATGAATCCTGGACCACTGTGACAATGTGGGCCATGAATTCTGAACCACGGTCACAATGTGGGGCATGAATCCTGAACCACTGTCACAATGTGGGCCATGAATCCTGGACCACTCTGTCACAATGTGGGCCATGAATCCTGAACCACTGTCACAATGTGGGCCATGAATCCTGAACCACTGTCACAATGTGGGCCATGAATCCTGAACCGCTCTGTCACAATGTGGGCCATGAATCCTGAACCACTGTCACAATGTGGGCCATGAATCCTGAACCGCTCTGTCACAATGTGGGCCATGAATCCTGAACCACTGTCACAATGTGGGCCATGAATCCTGAACCACTCTGTGACAATGTGGGCCATGAATCCTGAACCGCTGTCACAATGTGGGCCATGAATCCTGAACCACTGTCACATTGTGGGCCATGAATCCTGAACCGCTCTGTCACAATGTGGGCCATGAATCCTGAACCACTCTGTCACAATGTGGGCCATGAATCCTGAACCCCTGTCACAATGTGGGCCATGAATCCTGAACCACTGTCACAATGTGGGCCATGAATCCTGAACCGCTCTGTGACAATGTGGGCCATGAATCCTGAACCACTCTGTGACAATGTGGGCCATGAATCCTGAACCCCTGTCACAATGTGGGCCATGAATCCTGAACCACTGTCACAATGTGGGCCATGAATCGTGAACCACTGTCACAATGTGGGCCATGAATCCTGAACCGCTCTGTCACAATGTGGGCCATGAATCCTGACATCGTCATCTTGAAATCAGAGAAGTAGAAATCTATTGATTAAATAATCTGGATGTTCAGGTTCAGTTGATCTCATTCTTAGCCCTGATCAACTGCAGCTCCAGATCATAACTCCGCCCCCACAGGCTTGTACAGGAGGCACTAGGCATGATGGGAGATCACTTCACCTGCCTCTGACCACAGTTCCTCCTCCAAGACAATAGTTCCCAACTGTCCTTCCAGTTTTTTAATGATGCGTTGGACACAGGGCCGCTGCTAGCTTTTTTGGTGCCCTATGCAAAATGTCTTGATGGTGCCCCCCCCCCCCCATTTTATTTAAGATAATAAAATGTTCATTTTATTATCTTAAATGTTCATTTTATTATCTTAAATTAAATACACAATATATAGTACTATAAACACAAGATGGAAATGTAAGTTGCCAACAACAAATATTAATCAAGCTATTAAATAACTAAATAAAACTTCAATATTCAAGTGTAAAACAAATAACACCCAATAACAGTGCAAAGACGACTCTAGCGAGAATCATCCAACAAGTGAAGTCGATGTAAACATTAACAGGCAACTGAACAAAAATTACTGCTCCTACAAATGTGTACGTCTACATTTTCTAGCTGCAAAGTTGTTTATCAAGTCATCATACGAGAGCCTCTGTGCCAATTGGTGGTGAGTTCAAGGGGTAAAAGAAACGAAATATTCGTAACTGTAAATGATTACTACTACTACAATTTATTTATTCATGTTTTGCAAAAAATGAATAAAAATAGTTTATTCAGCTTTAAGAAATGCACAGGAACTGTTGTCATTGTGAATGTATCATTGGCATCATATTTATTCATGGATTAAGTGCAATAAAAGCCCACGCACCAAATGTCCCCTAAACGCCTCAGAGTCAGACGTTAGCTGCAGAGTGGCAGGTAATAGGCTCCTCCGCTGACTCTCTCGTCTTCATCATTCTCTCAAACTTTGCCTGGGGTCTTGGCCATCCCTGTTCTCTGAGGGAGGAGCCGAGGAGGAAAGAGAGAGAGCCCTTGGCGTCGCGGTTTTATTAAATTACGTGCATGCGCTTCACTTTGGCGGCGCCGCGTGGGCACCGCTCGTTTTCGCCACAGGCGGCCACGGCACGGCCGATGTGGTGCCCCTCAGAGCACTTGGTGCCCTACGCGCTGTGCGTTACGTGCTTTATGGAAGCGGCGGCCCTGGTTGGACAGTTCTTAACCTGATTTTAGTAGTTCATGCTTCTCCTCAGATGTTTTCTCAGCTTGAAGCCAATGATTTGACTCTTCTCAAACATCCTGACATTCCACAACCACAGTATTTGTCTTTCCACATTTGTTACAGAAATGAGAAGCCGCTCACTGCATCAGCTGGGTTTAAGTGCCGTGTTGCAGCTGAAAGACAATCACCAATGCAGCAATTATCCAATAGGAGGCTCATCCTTATTTGCTCAGTTGAATCCAGGTTGCGACTTTCTTTTTTTGACCAGACAGTGTGTATGGTTCAGATTGTGACCTTCGCCTTTCAAGTTTCATCAGATTCATCAGATTCATCAGAGCTACTTTACTATATTAGAATTAACACAGCCATCTCTAGACCGAGCATGTGCCTCAAAAAGCAGAGAAGAGGACATTTCTGACAGAGCTGGAAATGGAAAGTATAGTGTTGCCAATTTTAATTTTATGAAATGATTTGCGGATTATAAAGATTGTTTTTCTGTAGCTTTGGGATATTTGAAATCCTTTATGCCACTGAAGACTTTTGCAATTCTCTCCATGTCAGTCACCGTCAGAAACTTTTGTGGCTGCTGGAGCTGAAGCCGCTTCATCAGAACAGCCCATATCATCTCTGCATGCAAATAGGCAAAAAAGTTTTTAAATTTTGTATTGACACTGCCGCCAGCCAGGGGCCATGGCGAGTTTATTCTGTTCTTCTATAACCCAACACAACGTACAGCGCATCTCAAAAAGTCCAGTGAAAGTTGTGACAAGTGATGCAAGAGTTAGTTTTGATGGCATATGCATAATCAGGTTTTTGCACCACTTCCAAAAAATTAATAACTTTCTCTTCAGTTTGAAATATTGTTTGTGTTTATGCGGCTTAATGTAGGTGAAAGGATCTGAATGAGCTTGCTGAAACTGAAACGTAAAAACACACAGGAGTCTTAGGCTGATGATAAGAGAGACAGATTAAGGCTGGGGTGCCCACATTTTATACTGTAAATCAGAACATTTAATTTCCTCCCATTTTGTACCATGATCTATTTTTTGCCAAACTGAAAGTAAGAGCCTAAAGCATGTGACCGACAGCTTCACTTTGTTGTCTGTCAAAATAAATAAAACATTCTGAAGCCATTCTCAAAGATGCGTACATATGACTATTATCAGTGTGACAAGAAGTTTGTCAGCGATAGAAACTACTTATGAAGATTTATATTTTTTCCTTACTAAGAAGGAGGGTCAATGTCAGGGGATGCTCTGGGACAGATATCCATTTGGATTCCAAATTCTCTTGAGCATTTTTTATTTAAGCTACTTCTACCTGTGGCCCATCAAGGCAACTGTTGATGTGATTTTGGGCATTTCAAAAATAAAGAAATAATACTTTTTCAAATTCAGGAAAATACATCTATATGTGAAGGCCTGAAATTGTTTATCAATAACATTTTTGTATTGTATTGTTAAAATTATTTAAAAGCATGGCCAGCCAAAGCAAAAAGCATGTGTTGGGATTTGTATTGATTTCTTTTGTAAATGGGACAGGCTTGACTGGGGTCAGCTCGTAGCAGGACTAATACAGAGACGTGGACAACCATCCACTCTTACGTTCATTCACTTTAATCATCATTCACTTTACCTCCACATGTATGTCTTGCAGACTCCACCCAGAGAGATCATGTGATGTTGGCAAGGGCGTAACTTTGGCTTCAACTTTGGGGGGGTCGAGAGGCTACAGGCAAATGGCTGTGTATCGGACAAAACATATTCCTTTCTATGTCATCTATCTCAGTGGTCCCGGGCCGCGGACCGGTACCGGTCCGTGAATCAATTTGGACCGGGCCGGCCCGCAATTCGGGCCGGGTTCGGGTCCACATTTTCCGCTCTGCTGTCGGGCTGAGTCGGTGGCCCAGGGGGCAGAGACGCGTACGTGCGTAACATGCGCTCCACGGCGAAAGAGCGCGAGCAGCCAGTGCTGTGATGCTCCTCCTCATGCTCGAATAAAGTGGTTAAAATATGTGACGTGAGAAAAGACGTTAATGAAAGCGCGGCTGCTACACGAGCGGAGGAGAGAGAAAGAGCAGCGGAGGAGAGAGAGAGACAAAAGGAGCGAGGGAGAGAGCTCATGTGGGCCGGCGTCAGCGGAGGAACAGGCGCGTCTGGGACAGGAGGCGTCCCGTTGGTGCAGGTAGAACACTAAACACTTGAAGCCCTGTCAGGCGCTTATTCTGCCAATAAAACTCTGCAGTAACTCCGGTTCTACACGTGCGCGGACCGGGTCGGGTTCGGACAGTATCCGCGCGGTCCCGGGTCGGGTTCGGACAGTATCCGCGCGGTCCCGGGTCGGGTTCGGGCAGTATCCGCGCGGTCCCAGGTCGGGTTCGGGCAGTATCCGCGCGGTCCCGGGTCGGGTTCGGGTTGAATCTTGCAGCAAATGACTCGGGCTCGGACAGTACGCGGGCGGGCTCAGCGGGTCGGGCTTGAATTTTTGGCCCGATGATGGTTACATCTCGGTCATTTGAGCTAAAATTTAACCCACAAACAACAAAATGAGTCAGAAACAAGACAATACCAGGAATCCTACGTGAATCCTACAGCTCTAATGAGGCAATGAAGCCTTCAAAGCTGCTTCACTTAGAGACCAAGCACCCTGGATTAAAAGACAAACCCCTGGACTATTTTTAAAGGTCCCATATTCTGCTATTTTGCCCTTTACACAGTCTATTCTAAGGGCTTTGTTGATAAAATTTTGCGTTGTGCAATATCCATAACATAACAGTTTCCAAAAAACACCCATTTCTTGGACTGGCCCCCCTCCTTGCAAAAGCAAACGGCTCACTCTGAGATCTGACCCGGAACAGAGAGCAGGCTGCTCCCCGCCCAACTCGCGCGCCTCCCCGCCCAACTTCGTGCGAAGCCTAGAGCGGAGATAGTGCGCATGCGCCGTTTGCTCCGGTAAACAGCGATACACAAACACGGGAATAAACCTTTTATCCGTCCTGACGGTGCGTTGTGCTGAGTCCTACGTCCTGGATCTGACCTGGAGTTTGACGTGCTCCAGTGCCTCGACGACGGACGTTGCCGTTTGGTAAATAACAAGCTAACTCTTCGATCTGTCGTATCCATCGTGTAATTACTGTGTAGCATTAGCATTAGCTGTTTTTATTCTGCGGCTGCGCGCTTCCCGGAGGCATGGCTTAAACACCGCGTCATCCATGGGAAGCCGCGTCATCCATGGGATGAGCCCCCGTCTGCTGCTCAGCCGAGGGGGACAAACAAGACAGTTCTCTAGCGAAAGCATGCGGGAATCAATCAAAAAACCACTTTGGGCACACATACGAGGCCCAAATAGCACTGTAGGAAGGTTAAAACCTCTGAAAAGTCGATTTTGCATGTTATGGGACCTTTAAAGAAAAAAAACAGGTACACAGTGGATTCACGTTTATTACGATAAACGCCCCTCCCCTACCAGGCCGCAGTAAAATTGTCAAGCGTTGACCGGTCCGCGGTGATAAAAAGGTTGTGGACCACTGATTATCTCATGCGACCGTACGCAGAAAGTGTTACCACAGTGCGGTTGGAACAGCTCTACTACACCACAGCGCGCACCATCAACATCCCACAGACGCGGTCCGAGTCGGACAATAACAACTCAAAATAAACTCACAAAGCCGAAACAGGATTCGATTGCCTCGATAGTTCGGTTCGTTTGGGTAATTGTAAATGCGCAAGCAAACGCTGATCCTAAACAAAGAGCGAAACCAAATCTAATGATCCACGACGCGCTATGACGCACGTGAGGCTCGGAATCAAAACAAACTCCTCGTGAGATCGATAACGGGATAAATGACAGGCGGAACATGCCAAGAAGCAGGAAAACGCCAGATTATGATCACATGAACATAGATCACAGTTCTCAGGGTTTATTTACATAACATAAAAAGTTATACGGCTAAATAAACCCAAAAAACCAAAAGTAACCTATTGCTGTCTTAGATGTGGAAAAAAGTCTATATTCATCCATTATTAAGCTGTACAACTAGTCTACACGCGCACACGACATAGACAAACTTTCAGAGCACTTATTTAGTTAATATACTACTCAACTACTTACTCATTTTCGTCTCACTCATCTCTTCGCCTCACAATGAAAGTACATTTCGGCTGTCGCTCACACTGAGCCCACACATGTGGGGTTGGTCTTGGGATAGATCCATAAAAACAAAAACTATATAAAGTCCAACAACGCTGCAGCCCCGCTTCGTATTTGTTTAGCTGTGACGCGGATCATGCAGAAGCCAACCAGGCCAACGGAGAAGTCGAGTCTCTTCCTCGATGTTTCACTGTGCAATTCTGTTATGCAGCGCCTCTACAGGCGAGGAGAGGTGTGTTTTCACTGTAGAATTCTAGTTTGATAAAAGTGTAGTTTGTGAACGCCAAACGCTGTTGCAACATTGGTCTCCAAATGCGAGAGAATATTGTGAAGTCCTTTGACTCAGTGAAGCACTACGCCCTCACCTCATAGCAGTCAAAACATGGTCAAAACTATCAACTTCTTAAACTGACTGACGACAGACATACGCCGCACTGACAGAGACAGGAGAGGGAGGGGTGAGAGAGCGCGGCCTCGGTGTGGGCGATACCACGTCTACAGCTGAAAGGGGGGTGCGTAGTCAAAAAGTAATATTTTTGTTGTTGATTTAATTGTTTTAACTACTCCTGGAGATTTCTTTTTAACAAATTAACAAACTTGAGGACTGGGTGGGCGTTACGGGCAATGCTCTAAATTGGTTCAGGTCCTATTTGGAAAACAGAGAGTATTTTGTTGAGATTGGTCAGTGTGTCTCAGACCGCATGTCCTTGACCTGTGGGGTGCCCCAAGGGTCAGTCCTGGGACCCCTCCTGTTCAACCTGTATATGCTACCGTTAGGTTCATTGATTCACAACTGTGGAGTGTCCTACCACAACTATGCAGATGACACTCAGATTTATGTCTCGCTGACAGCTGGTGACAATGGTCCAGTAGATTCACTCTGCCACTGCATCCAACAAATCAGCTTGTGGATGCAAAACAACTTCCTCCAGCTAAATTCAGACAAGACAGAAATAATTGTGTTTGGCCCGCAGAAACAGAGAGAAAGTGTCAGCAGTCACCTCCAGTCTCTCTCCTTAAAACCTTCAAATCAAGTGAGAAATTTAGGTGTAATGATGGACTCAGACTTGAATTTTGACAGCCACATCAAATCCATAATATCAGCAGCTTTTTACCATCTGAAGAACATTGCCAAAATAAAAAATATAGTGTCTAACCCAGACCTGGAGAGACTTATCCATGCGTTTGTCTCCAGTAGGTTAGACTACTGTAACGGCCTGTTCACTGGCCTCTCCAAACGAGCGATAAAACAGCTGCAGTACATTCAGAACGCTGCTGCTCGAGTTCTGACTAGAACCAGAAAGTACGACCACATTAGTCCTGTGCTCAGGTCTCTGCACTGGCTTCCTGTGGCTCAGAGAATCGACTTTAAAGCAGCCCTGATTGTATTTAAGTCCTTCCATGGCCAAGCACCAAAGTACATCTCTGAACTGTTAGTACCATACGAACCATCTCGTACTCTGAGGACCTCAGGGACCGGCCTCCTGGTGGTGCCCAGAGTCAGAACTAAACATGGGGAATCGGCGTTCCAGTTTTATGGAGCTAAAATCTGGAACAGTCTCCCTGAAAATGTAAGACAGGCCCCCACACTGCCAGTTTTTAAATCTAGGCTTAAAACTGTTCTGTTTAGCTGTGCTTATGATTAAGGGAATTTGATCCGCATTTTATTGTGTCATGTACATTTTAATGTATTTATTTATGCTCTTATTGTTATTGTATTGTGAGTTTTAATGTGTTTTTATGACTGTAAAGCACTTTGTGTTACTTTTGTATGAATTGTGCTATACAAATAAATTTTGATTTGATTTGATTTGAAATAACATATAGTATATGATTTAATATTAAAAATGGTCTGAAATATTGGGGGGGTTGAATGTACTAGATCAAAATATTGGGGGGGTTGTAACCCCCCTATCCCCCCTGTATTTTACGCCCGTGGATGTTGGTCTGGCCTGGGAATGGAACCCATGATCTCCTTATTGCGAGATGAGAGCTCTAACCGCTCTGCACCAGTGCAATCTGTACTTTTATATCACTTAGCTCTATATTCTGTGGGATTAGAGCTGAGCGATGTAACAAACAGACAAAGAATCCAGCTCACTATTTGACTTTATCTCATTAAAAACAAATAAAAACAACTTTCAATATCAAGTTCCTGAACTTAAACAGCTCCACTCTTAATAGTTACCATTTTTAACTAAATAATTTCACATTTCTCCATCCAAAATCACACTACATGCTTTTACTGACTGAGGACTGACTGTGGACCTCTCCAATTAAAAAGACCATGACTAAATCATGATCTCGGGTGAAAATCGATTAGGTGCACAATCCTACGTGATTGTTGCTGTGATTGTCTTAATGAGCCACACTTTACTTGACCGGAGGCTTTTTCTTTCCCAATCAAGGCACACCAGCTAGAGTTAACAAGGATGCCGCGCTTTCGCTTATTGTACATGCATTTTTATTTAAATAACAACCCCTATGACTCCTAAAAGACCCCTACAGTCTCCGTGACACAGTGAAGTTCCAGGTCGAGCCTTCGTGACCCTGTATACAGCCTCTGAAGGTCAGGCCCATGTCATTACTGTCCCCAGCCGTCCATTAAGTGTTTCTTGTTGATTGGGTCCCCTGAGGATTAGGTTCAGTGTTACTGTTGTAGGATGCCAAGGTTTACCTTTTTTTTTTCAATTACAGTGAATATTTAAGGAGATGGTAGGTTAGTTTGAGAATGTACGGTACATTCAGTGGCGGACCTAGGAATCTGGGAGCCCAAGGCAAAACTGAGTACAGGCCCTTCCTCATCAAGTGTGATTTTCTACAACTTTTCTTTTGTGTCTCTTGAATTTTTCTAGAAGGAAGCTTTTTTGTTTTGTGTTTTGTTTACACATTCTTTGCTTTAAACAGGGGGTTTGGGGGTCCTTCCCCCAAAAATATTTATGAAATCAGACCATATTTCCTGTTTGTTGGTGCATTTTAACACATGTTCAGCTAATTTAAATCATTTGTAATTTTATAATGTTATATTTCAGTGTTTCTCAAACTGTGGTACATGTACCACAGGTGGTACGCAAACTTCTACTGATGGTACGTGGACACATCTCCATTTGCTTAAAGTGCATTTTATTCACTTTTTGCTCTTCCTTTCTTCTACTTAAAACTACTGTGGCCATGGTGTATTCATACTTAAGACCTGGTTTATCTCTAATTTAGACCTGAAACAGTCTTGTTATAGACCCAGTTTAGATTTGGTGGTTCTCAGAAAGCCTAATCCATTCTTTTATGGTACATGGGGTAAAAAATTTGAGAACCACTCTTATATTTATTGTTTAGCTTTATTAGAGGGAGGCTTGGTCAGAATTAATACATTTGACAATCCCAGACTATTTTGTTGGTCTTTTTCTTGTTTAAAAGTGCACTGCAAAACTTTATCGTGGTATAAAGAGAAAAGTAACTGTAATGTTTCTGAGCATTGCGTCTATGATGATCGGGAATGGCTTATTATTAAGGGCTTAAAATCTTCCTGGGGGCCCAAGGCAATGTTACGTCCACCACTGGGTGTATCGCAGAAATGTCTCTGTAACATCTTTGTGGTAAACATCCAAAGTAATGCAAACCCCAAAATGAAGTGGTCCAAAAAATGACACAAGGCTCATGTGCTACATTTGATGTGATTTTTAACGTGTTTTGTAAAGCACGTTGTGTTACTTTTGTATGAATTGTGCTATACAAATAAATGTCGATTGATTGATTGATGTAAATTGCGATCTGAAAGTGAAAGTTAAGTGAAGTGTGCGGCTGGTTGCGGAGAAACAGCAGGAAGAAAGCAGGAGAAATAATAGCCTAACAACCAGTGTTACCACTTGTTACACTGCCTGTCCAAAAATAAAGTCAATAAGCTTCTGCAAAGTCAGAATATTTGTTTAATTCCAATGTTGCATTAAATTTTCACCAAGCTCTTTTATTGATGATGGAGAGTGAGACACTGCACAAAACCTTCTCCAGCACATCCCAATAATCTCAATGAGGTTCATATCTGTAGTTTGTGCTTCTCTTTAGTTGTTTTCTCTGCCTGATGCTAATGATTTGACCCTTCTCAAATACACTGACATATTTTCCACAAACACAGGATTTGTCTTTCTACATTTTTGTTACAGAAATGAGAAGCCACTCACTGCATCAGCTGGGTTAAGTACAGCTTAGTAGTTGCAGCTGAAACACAATCACCTGCAGCAATTATCTAACAGGAGGAGAGGACCAGTTTGCTCAGTCGAATCCAGGCTTTGAACAGGCAGTGTATCATCACTATTTCTATCTTTCTATCTATCTAGCACATTTTAACACATTATCAGCGGCATATCTTAAATTATAAACATCTAATTATGTGTTGTTGTTCGCTAATGTCTCTAAATCCGTGTTTCAAGTGTAGTCTTGTGGCTTTGAAGGAGACCTATTATGCAAAATCGAATCTTTAACCATATTATAACAGTCCCACCTTGTAATTTTACCACTTAAAGTATTTTGAGTCATCTTCACTGCTCCCCGTGTCACGCTCACTGATAATAACTTACTTCGTTCGGTAATTTTAATTCCTTAAATGGTGACATACGTAGGATTCGGCAGCGTTCCACAACGTTTTGCCACACATTTTTTACATTTCTGAGCTTGTTATTGTTATTGTGAACTGCAGCTCTCTAAAGGCAATGTAATGTAAAAGGGCTGCTGCAAATCAATGCCGTGGTTTTCAACTGACTTGTTTAGTCCAAAATATATCATAAGGATCCACGAGTATCGTAGATTAGACTACACAGACAGAAACACAATAGGTCTTATTTACATTAAAAATTACAGTAATCATTAGCAAGTTGAAGCAATAACAATATTTCCTCTCAATGATCATAATTTGATACCGTGACATCCATTAACTGTTCTTATTAGAGCTGGACGATATGGAGAAAAAAAGAATCACAATTTGTTTTCTTCATATTGATCAATCTATTTTATTTGGTCTTTTCAAAAACAAACTTAATGACCATGAAATCATTACTGAAAGCTATTTTATGATTTTAGTAATGATTTCATGAACATTAACTTTCCAAACCACTAAGACTGCGATTCTTATTGGTGCTTTTCTTCATAAAAGCAGTAACACTTGATATCTAAAATGTTCTTATTAGTTTTATGTATTTTATGGCTTTTCTGGTAAAAGAATTACCTTCGGGATTAATAAAGTTTTGTCGGATCTTACTTTTTTAATGACAGGGGATTGGCTGTGGAGTTCTACATTCAAAAACCCCAACCGTATCATTGTCCATTAGACGTCTCTCTGAATATGGTATATATGCACATGAGGTACTTTTCTGTTCGCTCACTGCACAAGGCCATGGAAATTGCCACTTGAACATGATTCTTGAACCTATGTGAAGCATGAATATCATACTCACTCGCACTCTCAATAGCGTCCTCATCTTCACATTTTTCATGCTGACTACATTATAGGCATTTGTGTGTATTCCTATCCTTACATTAACTCTGGTTCAGCTAGGTCGAGGCGAGGCTAAGACATTTCCCACCATGTAAACAACATCTGACCTCAATTATAACACATCTTTACCCACAATGCACCAGCTCCTCTCAACCTTCACCTCCTCAGCCCCTCCCCTCCACTATAAACAATCAATAAATATGCTATTTGGAGTCATGATGGTAAAATCAATCTTTTTTACGGCCCCCTCCTGTGGCGCGGGAGCTGCGATGCCTCCAAGGAGTGGTTTGAGAAAGTGGAAGGTATTTTCAAGGACTGCGTCGGATGTGACTGAGCGGAGCGGGTAATGAAGCCTGACAAACATAAATGTGTGGCACAGGAAAGCGTTCTGAGGCAAACACAAAATCAATGTGAAGAAAGGATTTGTGATGAAATGCAGTATGCTTTTAGAATTATGGTCATTTTTGCCATCACTTACAGGCCTGCTATTATGTCATGTTTAAAGGTACCATATTTTATTTACTATACTTTACTTTACCATATTTATACTTTACTATATTTCCCGTTTCGTAGTGTACCCTGAGGACATTTATGATGATTCAGCACACTTACCCGGAAATAGAAAATTACTAGCTTCAGTTTGCTGTCTCTTGGCTTCTCCCTTGCGTGCCCCGCCGCTCTGTGACTCTGGGTGCATTCACTTTTGATTTGAATCAGGGTTCGATCGCGTGGATAGTCCTGTTCATTTGAGTAATTGTGAACGTGCAGTCGAACTCTGATCCAGGCCAAAGAAGCGAACTCTGGTTTGGTTGGAAAGGTGGAGAATGTTCCTCCTGGACATTTGGTTCGATTGACAAAAGTGTCAACTTTGGTCCCACCATGGTTAAATATATATGTTTGTAAATGACTTTTTCTTACATACATATTGTTCCAAACTGTGGATGAGAGACACAAGTGCATCCCTGACGTAAATCTTGCTTGTGCAGACCATAGAAGTATAAAAAGATCTGGGCAGAGACAAGTCATGGTGTACACTTTGGAATGGTGGTCTTAAAACAGCAAGCAAGTTTCATTCATTCATTGTTTAAAGAATGTCTCTCTGAAAAGACACATATTTTGTTTAATTATTGGCCTTTAGCCTTGAGTGCTTTTACTTTGGCATGTAATCGTAGAAAGGGGTTCAGAGGTTGTCATCCGGACGCCGTTTAAAGATCGAGACGTTTCGACTTTTATCCAAAAGTCATTGTCAATCAGAGAGCTGGTATGGGAACCTGGGCTTATACTGTATGCTACTCTAAGTAGTGGGAGTCCAGCCCCCAGGGAGGAGTCACTGAACTCCTGTCTTTGTTATAAAATTGTAGGTTTGGCATGTAATATTTTAGAACTTCAAATAACAGATGTGCTCTGGCATGTAGGGTTAACTGGTAGATAGGAATTACTAGTGAGAAAAAAAAAACAAAAAAAAACTAAAGTTAGCTACCTTGACCAGCATGCTAATGCAGGTATGTGACTGTAAAGAATGCAATTTGGTGCCATAAATGCTCAAAATGATTCTGATTTATGGACATAAAAACAGTTCTCAACCAGGTGTCCAGTGATCCAGCCCCAGATCACTGGACTTAAAGACTTCAGGACTGTGGCGCGGTCTGTGACGTCACCTCCTCCGACCTGGACCCACTGTAGTTTGCCGACAGAGCCAGCAGATCTGTAGACGATGCCATCAACTTGGCACTCCACTTCATCCTGCAACATCTGGACTCCCTGGGAACCTGCACCAGGGTCCTCCTGCTCTGCTCCAGGACAAGCTCTCTCGGCTCAACGTGCCTGACTGCATCTGCAGGTGGATCACTGACTTCCTGACGGACCAGAGGTAGTGCCTGCAGTTGGGGAACAATGTCTCGGACACTCTGACTTTCAGCACAGGAACTCCACAGGGCTGTGTACTTTCTCCTCTGCTCTTTTCCCTGTACAGCAACTGCTGCACCTCCAGCCACGACTCTGTAAAACTAATCAAGTTTGCGGATGACTCCAGCCTCATCGGACTCATCTGGGACGGCGATGAGTCTGTCTACAGGAGGGAGGTGGACCGGCTGGTGTCCTGGTGCAGCGACAACAACCTGGAGCTCAATGCCCAGAAGATAGTGGAGTGTGAACGAATCTAAATACACTGGTTACAAAGGTTTGTTTTTTGCTGAGGAACAATGTTATAACATAAAAAATAGGCTTACCTGATTTTTTCATGTCTTAAAGTAAAATCTGTCTTGGCTCAGTACACATATATTGTAAAAGCAGCTATTCAGGTGTTAAAATGAGACTTGTGTATTCTGTCTGCATAATGAAAGAGATGTTTGTTTTCAACAAAGCCGGCAGTGTGCCATTAGCAAGATAATGTTTATTAGCGTTTACTGTAAACTCTGCTCTGGGCTCAGAACGTTGTGAAAAGCGCTTATAAAGTCATCACTGTGAATAATTAGAATGTTGAACCACTTCGGCTTTTGCTTTTAAAAGGAAGTAGAAATCAGGTACAACACTTTTAATTATTCAAAAAAGTCTACTTTCCATAATATGAGTCCTTCAAGTTTACATGCTCTGCTAGTGCTGGGTTAGATTTCCTCAGAGATATTTCCCCCAACAACCTAAAACATGTATTTTGGGCAAATCCTTAAGCTCGGTAGCCTCAAAATCGACAAAACTGCCCCCAGGCACTGAACTGCAATCCCCCAAGAGTCCTTGCAGGTGGATTTGATGGATGTTTTTTGATGAATGCCAGATCTCCTCAGAACTCTGAAGCAAAGCAGGGTTGGGCCTTGTTATCGCTTGGATGGAAGACCGCTGGGAATACCAGGTGTGTCCTTGAGCAAGACTCTCCATCCACTTTTCCTTGCATGAATCTGGTGCGTGAGTGACTGGTGGTCGGAGAGGCTGCTGGCTAAGATTGGCAGCCTCTCACTGTCAGTGTGTCTGAAACCAGCTGTGGTTCGATCGATTAGTGCAGAATGTTCTCTGTTCATGTGCATCAACAAGTCACCAATGCGTCGATTCATTGGGCGGCCTGAAAACGGTTTTGTAGTCCATGTAGAAGTTATTTTCTGTTGAGATCGCCTGTCCTATGTACGCAAATACAACCGGAAGGAAGATTACAAGGGATGGCGCTGCCCATGGAAACGTCCTGGATAAGGTGCATACTAGAAAAATCAATTGCAACAAATAAAAATATATTTTGAGCACAAAAAGAAATGGAACATTTGCTCTCTAGAATTTGAAATATAATTTGGTTTCTGTTTAAGTTTAAATATGGTTTGAGCCCTTTGTTTTCCTTTGTACTTTGTCTTTGTTTGAGTTGTTGAGTAGATTGCATCCTAAATGTGTAAAATGTGGACATCTGATTTACTTTCAACATTCTAATATCATAAAAAAGTGTCCCTTGAGATGTTTGTGAGAAATTCACTTGATTGTAACACCCTGTACATAAAACGTTTCCTTACATTTATTGAGAATCAAAATTATGTGATCTTTATTAAATAGTGAAAAAATGTAGATCCTTTTAGTACACAACATTAGCTTTTGTACTAATGTAAATCTGTTGTACATGGCTGGAGCTAATTCCCACATGTCAATATAATAAACACCCCAAAATCATTGTTTTAACTTTAGTTTGTGATTTTATTAAACAGTCGATCAATGTTTTAAAAGGCGTCTGTGATTGTTTTTGTCTTCAAACAACTATTTCTTGCTTAATTCATATATAAACATAATTGCCAATTCACAATTGTTAGAAAGATTCTAAATCACTATGACATGACGTTTAAATCATTCTACAAGTGAAAACCCAAATCAACGCAAAAATACATGTAGAGTTTTAATAAATGTGAGGCTTGACTCTCAGCAGTTCACTTCACGTCAATCTGGAGCTTTGTAAATCTTGTAAAATGTTCTGTCTTTTTTCTGCCCTCGATCATTTGTACGTTCTGGTGTGCAGAATGAATCCACAAGTTCTGAAACGCCGATAAAGTTTGTTAATTGAAGCTGACAGCATTAGTTTTAATGCAAATTCCCCGTCACCATCACTGCCACTGTGGTGCATGCTGGGATGGAAGCATCTTCATTAAGAATACAACATGTTTATTTTAATTGATTTGTGAATGGAGCAGGGTTTATTCGATTTATCTTCTTCCTGTTCCTTTTGTTCATTCCAATAATGCATATAATTAGTTGGAGCTGTTTATGAAGTGTTTTGTTTGCTTTTGTTTTGCATGATCAATGAATAAATAAATAACAGATTTTGTACGGGTGCTTGATATCGTTTAAAAGGCTTGAAGGCTTAATACATTGTTTTCAAGGTAGGAAAAGTCCTTTAATTTTGGAAAAAGTGCTTGAAAATTGTTGAAATTTCTGTATTTTTTGCAGTTTGACACTAAAAGCAGTAAATAGGTTTTAAATGTGTTGTTTTGAAATAATCTTGGGTTTTAACATTCTCAGCTGCTTCTAAATTTATTTCTGCGCCTGAGCTCCGTGGCATGAGTTTTCCTCTGATTAATGACTTGAATTGGACGGTGCAAAAATACAGAAAATGCTCTGATTTACCCAAAATGTCCAACTAGGCACACATCACCAAGCCCATTTCTTGTCTCAAAGTTTTCAGAGAGAAATATAATACATTATTTTGTTCATTTCAAAAACTAATATACATTTGCTAGTTTGTTACCTTCCACAGCGGTGCGTTGGGGCCAGGTTAAGTAACCCTTCCGCTATCTTTGGATCTATTTGACCCCATCTAGATTTTGTATTTTTCATTTCATCGCTATGAAACTTTCATGGGTGGTCCAAAACATCACCTAACATACAATTTAGGCACATTTTTCAAATGAAATATGTATTTTTTTACTTGAAGGTGCTTGTACTTTGCAAGCACCTTCAAGGTTTAAAAGGGTGTATGAACCCTTTAATAAAATAAATAGTGTGATGGCAACAAGGACCACTGCTAGCCATGTTTGTACCCTTAGCAGAAATGCTCCATGGTGCCACCTTCCCGACCCTCTTCAAACGTTTAAAAATATATATTGGTTTGATGTCTGTACTACAACATTGTGGTGACTGTTACAATAGTTTTTTTTTTTAATGTTTAATTATATATTGTATGAATCACAATCCCAAGGGTCCCAAGTTTTCAACAAAATCCTATAATTTCCTGAATTCTGGTGCACTTAAAATATAATATTATAAGCAACTCATTACATAGTTTATTATGAGCCCCCACAGTCCCTAAATATCCCTGCTCCGCCCCTGTTTGAGCGTCTGTCTTCTGTGGGACAGATTGAACCTCTAGAGGACGCCACAGGCAAAAAACTACAGACACTTTCTGTTGCATTTATAAAAACATGATTTAGACATTTGTAAGAAGTTGAAGCACACTGACTTTGCGCTCCACGATGTCGGACCAGCAGCTGAACGGAGCTGTCGCTTTTCCCTCTGTATGACGCCGATTTTTATGAAGAAAAGACCATTTGGCGTATGGAACCTGCTCCTCACAAGTAGGTGCCCTTTGGAGCAATTGATGCCCCACATACTGCGCGTCATGTGCGTAACGGGAGTGGCAGGACTGACGACAACTGCAGGAGCTCTATACCAACAATACGGTCATGAACAAATTAATTAAAGGTAATTAAAGTAAAATACCGTAAAAGGTAAACAGAACACCGCTTCATCTTTACATTACCAAACTACAATGTGTAATAAATAATGATTGGAGCCTATTTTTACAATAGGCTCCAATCATTATTTATTACACATTGTAGTACATTGCCGTACTGTTGGTGAACTTGCTGCCGGTCCCTAAGTCGCCTTGCATCTGCTCGCCTTTATTTGAGTAACGGCTGCTGTAATTAGTTTAGCTCCAATGGCGCTATTGCCTTCTCAAAATGTAATTACACCTCCTGATCGATCAGTTTGAGATGATTACAAAAGCACTTCAGCCCTGCTTTGTGTACACAGCCCCGTGACACAGGCCCCATAAGCCCAGTCAATACCGCGCTGAAATGAAATATGTTACAAAATACACAGGATCATACATTAGCTTCAGTTACAGTTAATGACAGCTTTTGTGTTCTCTCTTTGTTTATTTGCCTTAAATTATGTTTTTTGTGTTTTATCCTCTTGAGAGTTCGTACAATTTACAAATTTAAAAAAGATGAAATGTCAATTATTATTTTTTAAGGTGAAACACTACAGGTGAATAGGAAAAAAATCTTAAATTTTGTCGTTTACTTGCATAAATGTAAGAATAAAATGTATTACATGTTTTTTGTCATGTTTTCATGTAGAAATAAGGCATTTTATGTGTAAAAATGGCCAAAAATACACGTAATTAGGACATATAAATCTGAAAAATTGACAGAACCAGATTTTGGATTTCTTATTTAGTTTTTAAGTAAACTAGACTGCACTGAAATTTGTCCAAAAAATTGAAATTTCACTTCAATTTTTCTTTTTTTCAATACATCCGTTTTAGAATTAAAGATATCAAAAGCCCTGCAGCGAGCTGGCCATTGTCCAGGGTGTACTACGCCTGAGGCCCAAAGTCACTGGGATAAGCTCCAGTCACCCACAATCCCTAAAGGGAACAAACGGTAGAAAATGAATGAATATTTAAAAAATCCGTACATTACGTCAAAATCTTGTTGAGTCCAAGATTGTACAGTTTGGTGTGGGAGCTATTTCAAGTGGTGATTCTTATGTCCCTGAGGGAGAAAATGCATTTTGAGAAAACGGCCTTTGAATTTACAAAGGACTAACAAAAACGGGGGTTATAAGGTTAAAACTGATTTTACTTTAACCTTATAACCCAGGGGCGTTTCTAGGATTTGCTGAGATCCAGGCTTAGCCGAATGTGTTCGTTAAGTCATACGCAATATCCTGACGGGGGGTCTGGGGGTCCCCCCACAGAATTATTTTTTTTCAAGGGAGACTAATTCCTTTATTCTGGTGTATTTTAAGAGATTTTGAGCAACTTAAAAATGAACAAAACAATCATTGTCGATTGTTGTTTTGAACTCTTGTGCTCATAGTGTTAGGTGAGATAATGAGATTGTACCTCCTGGATTTCATCTTTGGAAACTGCTCATCTTTGGAAACTGGCCTATTATCTGGTTATGTTAGTGAACTAGTGTTAAAGTGTATGTATATATGTATATATATATCGATCCATATATATATATATATATATATATATCCATATATATATATATATATATATATATATATATATATATATATGGACCGATAGATAGAGTTATATAATTTAAAATATAAAAGTTGAAATTGTAATTGATTATATATAACTAGTTGAACTGCTAAACACTGCTAAACACCTGATATATTTGTATTTACAATATTACAACACTACTTAGGTTCCCAATTTTCCCATAATTTTGTAATTTACAGACTTTTAGCTGGTCACCCACTGCATTTTATAAAATTGCCCATGTTTCAATGGATTAAGAACATTTCAAATGAGCTGTAAATTGTATTTTATACTTTTTGAAACTTTTGAACCCTTACCCAAATATAAAGTCATATTATTAAGTGGTTTGGGGTCACTGGGTCAAATGCCCTACAAAAAAGTACTGTAGGATTTTATTTTCTTTACCTCACTGTGCAGTAATTTGTTGACGGTCCCTAAAGAAGCACAGATACCGCTGCAGTAAACTAACTTCCACATGCACTTAACTGACTGCCTTATACCTGCATTTGACAGATTTCAATGTCAACTGTACACTTACAATGTGCATAAACTAAAACACTTATGTACATAAAACTGGAGTTGCAGGTCAGTATTGAAGCTGCACGGGTTATAGAGAAAACTAGTATTGGACACACCTTGGTTCTTGTCTAGGACGAGTTAGTTAGCACAAGGTAGTTAGGAGTTAGTTAGGATGAGTTAGAGGTTGAGCTCTTCTCGTCACCGCCGTGAGTCAGAGCACTAAGTGATTTTGTGAAGAGAGAGAGAGTAAAAGGCGTGGACTGACACGGAGCCATGAGGCACCAGCCTTCAGGAGGGACTTTTCTCCATAATCTGAGCGGAACTGTTTGAAGCTGAAGCGTTGAGGCGGGTTTTGTTGGTGTTGGCGTGTTCATTTATCTGAAGAACGAGAATGAGGCAAAAAAGTCACTTCAATCCAAAAGTTTATTTGCCAAAAGAATCTAATACAGAGCGCTCTGGGTCAGAACCTTATCTCTGGAAGCCTACGTCTAAGCGGGCCTTACATCAGGAGCTCTGAACACACCTATCCCTGGACCCAAGTATTTGAAAACATACTAATGAATATGCAAACATTAGGTTGTCCCTTTGTGTCTTTGTGTCATACGTGTCTCCGTCTCCATGGTGATGATGGGAAACGGCCTGCTTGTAACAAACTGACCATCGCAGCGTAGTCTTGTCCTTGAGTTTCATATCAGCAGGTGCCTGCCGCCTCTCTGTGCAGATAAAGAACACACATCCCCCTCCACACAGTCCAAGCAACTGAGAATACCAACCGAGAGTAACTTTAATTGCAAACTGTAAGTGTAAATAGACTTCCCAGAACTTTATATTCTATGAATGAAGCTGTGAGTAAAACTATGAACTTGTGTTGTGTTTGCATGTGCATGTAAATTCTAAACCTCCCCATAAAGTATATAACAAATCATAAATGAGTAGTATAAAGAAGTAGTATATAAAACATATGTTTCCCTTCAAGCCCCACTCACGGAGCGCACGAGCCCCGCTCACGTAGGGCTCCAGCCCCGTTCACGGAGCGCACCAGAGCCCCATTCAGATGAATAGCACCATAGCTTCATCCCGTCCCGTTGACACGATAAACACATGTGACAGTTCAGTGAAAACGTCACCAAACAGGGTGGACAAAGCAGAGTCGCGCTGGTCACTCATAAAGTGCCATGTAACAGTGCAGACTTTGAATCAGAATCACTATAATTTGGGGAAATAATTTCATTTGGAGCTGGACAGCCGGGGCTCAAGCCCCAGTAAAATTGGTCTGGCGACGCCTATGATTAACCCTACAACATGCCCCTAGCATAAGAGAAATCTCAAAAAGGCCCCTAAAACATGGGAACATAGAATTGCCTCTATGAAGGAGAGAATGAAGCCAAAAGCGTTGCTAAAAAGCTAACTTGGTGGTATGAAGCAGCACATTGCAGTTAGCCAAACAACAAGCTAACGGTAAGTATATTTAAACAGCTGAAAGTCAAAATGAGCTAAAAGAGATTACACTTTTAAAATGCTGGTTCTTTTTATTTTTAATACCTTACCGCCAAAGCAAGTTCCTAGTTTGTGAATTTTGTTCACTGGCAATGAACCTTTTTCTAATTCTGATTCTGGATTCTCTCCTTTATAGCCTTTGAAAAGTATTACTTTATTATTATAAACTGTACACTCACACACACTAGTCTAATTTTGCATTTTTACAACAAAAAAATACTTAATACCAATTTTCAAATATACTGTATATCTCTCACCCACCAACTCTATTTACATTCATTTATTTTGTGTTTATAATTATTTTCAAGCTTAAAAATGGCAATAGCCCTTTGAATAGCTAGCCTCCACATGTGTAGCAGAACAGAACTCGGTCATGTGACGTGACTCATAGCTGCAGCAAAGAAAAGAGTCCATCCATCCTACACGTCAACGGGTTAACTCTATAGAAAATGGTCTCCCCCTCCAGTCTGCCTTCTGTCAGCGCTCGAAACACGCACCCACATCAAACCCGCCAGCCAATGTTCTCCGTCATCCCTGTCCCCATAAGGTCCTCATGTGCCAGCCTTACACCTTTGGCCCAGCACGTAGCACTAGCCATCAGCGCTAATCACAACTGTGTAACCCTGCCAGAGCGCCTCCAGATTGAATCTCCTCCAGCCGGGACAAAGTGCGAGCCGGCACGCGCGTGTGCTTCCTGTCGGCGCGTTACCCTGACAACCACACTTCTGCATCCGCGCTCCTTTGTCACCGTACGGCGCTGTGGCTGGGTGGAAGCGTTTGTCTGATCAAGGTTGTCTACAGGCAGAGGATGAAAGCTCGCAGCGGCGTCGGAGCAGGGGAAGGGCTTTGACGTCAGGCGGAGGAGAGCTGTCAGGGTCCCAGCGCACGGTTCCAGCTCGCTCTCAGGCTTCCATCGTACACGTGACGCCGACGGAGAGCGAGAGAGCGGGTTTGCAACGATGACAGGGGTGTGCGGTTAACTAGTTGTGATGGAGCTTTGACGTAGACTGGCTTTGAACTGCTGCAGATAAAGAGGTCTGGAGTGAACGTCAAAAACACTTTACGTTCGGCGTGTGCAAACTATGGTCCAATCTTTTTTGGCTCTCAGACTTTCTAGTGAATTGGCCCATATTATCCGGAGAAGTAATTTTTGACAGCAGGTTTAAAATTGTCTACCACTGTAACCTCCAGATTTAACATTTTGGTAAGAAACAGAGCTGATATGTCTCACGCTGCAGCACAAGTAATGCGAAAATAGTTAAAAATGTGAAGAAAAGCTATAAACATTAATCAATTAAATGATAAGGGGCGGCAGTAGCTCAGTTGGCAGAGAGATTGTCTTCTGATCCGAAGGTCAGCGGTTCGAATCCCACTCCTGACATAAACATCCTTGGTTGAGCGGTCAGATCCACTGACCCACAGGTTGGCGGTGCAATTGCTCCCGTAGGTGAATACTGCCGTTGTGTCCTTGGGCAAGACACTTAACCCGCCTCGCCCCCAGTGTCTGTGTACTCTGGTGTGTGAATGTGTAAGTGAACGGGTGAATGGTTCCTTGATGTATTTGAGTGCCTCGAAGGTGGAAAAGCGCTGTATAAATATGGGACCATTTACCATTTAATAATAGATTTTTAAAATAAAACCCACGGAATCTCAATATGCTACATAAAAACAAGTCAATAAAAACCACACAGCAAAAATAATTATCAAAAAAACCCAAAAAACAACTAAATAAGAAAGTCCTAAAGTCTCAAATATGTGAATAGGAACAAAAGGCATTTTTGTGTATAAACTGCATTACACATATTTCGGACATTTAAATCTGACAAATTGACAGAACCGGGTTTAAATTTCTTTGTTCATTTTGTACACAAACAGAGGGAATTTTCTTATTTAGTTCTTGAGTAGACTAGATCTGACTGAAAGTTGTCCGCTTCATTTTTACAAATTTAAAACTTTAATAAATCAGTTTTAGAACTGGATATCACAAAATCTTGTAAAGTACAAAACTGTAAAATTTGGTGTGTGCAGGAGCTACACACAGTGGTGATCCTTATGTCCTAGGAGAGAAAAATGCATTTTAAAAAAACGTCCTTTGAAGTTACAATGTCCCAGTGAAATCTATGCATGGATTAACTGAAATAATAAAACATAATTAGGAGCAGATTGGACAAGTTTGTTCTTTCAACATGGAAGCCGATATGTTGTGAGAGAAAACTGACCAAAAAAAGTGAAAAGTGCCAATAGTGTCTTGCCATAAAAGTATTAAATGAGTCCAAATTCTAGATTTTTCTCGCTCTCGTGGGAGGTTGTTCCAGAGCTATGGAGCTGTGCAGTGAAAGCCTCTATCCCCCACAGTACAGAGTCGTCTGTTTATGGAGCTCTGGAGGGGTCGGCTGCTGGACGAGCGGAGGGACGGGTGGAGGACCGTGGAGACGTGAGATCTTGAAGATGTGATGGGCCATGGTCACTAATGCATTTAAGGGTGACCAGGACAATTTTGAATTTGATCCGATATGAAACTGGTAGCCTGTGGAGTGAGGATGGGTGGAGTTTTTAATATATTATAGTTTTTGAATGATTTTGGAAGAGATTTCAGTGAAAAGACCATTACAGCAGTCCAGTCTTGAAGAGATAAAGGGTTGACAACTTTCTCTGCGTCAGGACGGGACAGGAGTGGCGGAGTATAGATACGGTACAGAGATGATGGAATGAGGTCCTTGTCAGATGTTTAATTTAAAGGTGAGCTGCATGTCAAACTTCATTCCAAGGTTAGTTACTGCTGAAGAGAGAGTAATGGCCCGGCCGTCGAAAGTGAGCTGAGATATGGTGGAGGTGGCACTCTGATGAGGGGTGCCAACGACTGCCTTTGTTTTATTGATGTTGAGCTGAAAGAAGTTTGTGTTCATCTGTGCCTTTCCCTCTTCAAGACATGCAGTAGCAAAGGGCCATGGAGGGGTTCGGGGCGGTTCGAATGTAGAGTTGAGTGTCATTACCGTAACAGTGGTTTGACGTGACGTATTGGATGGTGACACCGTAGAGGGGGAGCATGTATATGATTAAAAAGGACAGGGGCAAGGACCGACCCCTGAGGAGCTTCTTGTCATATTAAATGTGTTTACCAGCCCTCCATATACGGAATAAAGTCTGTAAAAGAAGTGAATTTCTGATATTGCTTATCCCATGTGATTGCGTACAAAAAAAACAACAACAACACAGACTTAAAGTAGAACTAAGTAACAATTTTACCTTATTTTACATCTTTGTGATTTTTACGTCTGTGAGTCCGTGTGGTGGGTGTAAATGTCTTTTCAGGGAGTTTGAAGCCCCCGCCGTCGCCCCCTGCTGTCTCTGAGCGGAAAACCAGCTATAACATTTCCTGATGCCAACCCGAAGACAACTCTCCTGAGAAACACTGAATCTATTTTTTTAATCTATATCTATATATTTGGCGACATTAAATCTTTTTTAAATGTGATTGTAAGATAATTCTAATTAAGGGCTTGTCAAAATGACACATTTCTGGTAATAATAATACATTTGTAAGAATATGCTTACGTGTGAAATGCTGACTACCAGAATAGAGGACTAGATACTTAGTGCAAGCAATGTTGTTTTTAACCTTATATAGTGTTGTCTTTTTGACCTGTTTCCTATTTCTGTTATCAGCTGTTGTTTCCTGCCCTGCTTGTTTAAACTGAATAAAAGCGCAGGGGAAGTGAGTGGCAAGTTGGAAGAGGTTGCTGCTGGGACGAGCAGACGGAGGCGCCACTGCAGAGAGTTGAACAGAGCGTCACTTCTGCTGGTGGGACGAGCCGATGAAAAGCGCCACTCCCTCTCCCCGTGCATCGTGCACATAAAAAGCCTAAGGGCAAGTATCTGATTATCTGTTTAATTCTCAGTCAGTAGAAGGTTGTTCTCTCAGACTGTCTAGGTTCAATTGTCTTTGTGATAATTTCCTAACAGTGATTAAACTTCTTATTTCAATGAAAAGGAAGGGGTAAAAAAAAAAAAAAAAAAAAAGCTTTTACTGGGAGTGTACGTTCACAAGAGACCTGCAGGGGGAACTCTGTTGCTGAAGTTACTGAGTTCTACTTTAACGTTAACTTTACAGACGCCCCAAGGTAAAACTAATCCTGTCCGAATAGGGCTAATGACGTTAAACATATTCTGATCTGATGAACGGACTTTGCATTTGCGTTTTAGAAACTTATAAGCATTTCTTGCAGCATTCCACAAAATCACAGCAGCATTTTCCACCAGACAGTAAGGTGGCATTTGCGAGCGTGTCACTTACAGGGCTCCCTGATGAGTCTGTTTAGTATTTACCTGCTGTTTATTCACTGGGGGACAAGGTGTGAGAGCCCCCCTAACGCGCCCCAGTGCCCCTGAAAACAGCACGGTGGCAACAAGTGCCTCCAGCCATTAGCACAGCAGCAAAAATAGTCTGTATTGGCCAGTGGCAGATTTCAGGGTGACATATGTCAGTTAAAGCAGGCGTCCCGCTGAGAGGAGCTGACATTTGAATGCAGCACACAGATGGCTCTGAGCGCTGAGGTATTCAAGGTGAGCACGCTGTATTGTGGGGAAATAATATTTACTCGGTAAAAGGGAAAATGCATACCTTTTGGGACCAAGTCAAAATGAAAACTATAAACTTCGATAGCTACAACAGTGTCAAATGGTTTGAAAAGGCCTGAAAATGTTTGGAAAGAAGAAAAATTAATAATAGTGTTATGACAGCCAGATGTTACACACATAATACAACGACATTCTTAAAGTAGCCTGTTCGCTCATTTTCAAGGCCAGATCATGATTTCAATTTGAACACAATCTGTCTTTTAGTCACATCTTTGTCATTTTTATGTCATGTTTTTGTCGCGTTTTGGTGCATTGATTTGTGTTTGTAGGCTCGTTTTTGTTGCTTTTGAATGCGTTTTTGTCACGCTTTTTGTTTTTGGGTCGAAAAATAAGAAAGAAGAAAAAATAATAATAGTGTTGTGACAGCCAGATGTTACACACATAATACAGTGACATTCTTAAAGTAGCCTGTTAGCTCATTTTCAAGGCCAGATCATGATTTCATTTTTAACACGATCCGTAGTGCTAATAATAGAGCTGCACTATTTGGGAAACATAGCTAATTGTAATTTTGACCAGAGCGATTGTGAATAGAGTTGCTATTCATGTTTTAACAATAGAATTCTGTTCAAATTCACATTTTAAACACAATTGTGTCGCTTTTTGTCACATTCAGTTGTGTTTGTCATATTAAAACATGCCTTTGTCGCTTTTAGTCACATCTTTGTCAGTTTTAGTCACGTTTTTAGTTCATTGATTTGTGTTCGTAGGCTCGTTTTTGTTGCTTTTGAATGCGTTTTTGTCACGATTTTGTTTTAGAACATGTTTGTACAAATCCAAACTACAATTTCAGCTGTTTTATTCAAATCAAAGCAAGACATTTTGTAAGAAATGATTGCACTTCAAAAATAAGATCCTTTGCAATTTGCTAATTGCATCCATTAAAATTGCAGTTTCGTTTAATTGTGCAATCCTAATCTGTAAGAGGTCATCTGCTCAGAGGCTTCAGAGGCTAAACAACAGGAGAAAACGTGTGTCTGAACAAGACAGCTGCATTAAAGAGACAAACAGTCAATCATGATACCACCATTTCACAAAAATAGTAGATTGTCACAGGGATGAGCTGATTCCATTTTTATCACCGTATCGTTCAGACCTAACCTAGACCTTGCTACTATTTCCCATTTATTTCATGTATTTATTTCAAATAGCTCTTCTGTGGGTTCAAAAAAGTGCTCATTTTTGACACCCGTCCATGGGAGGCATTTAAATGGTCCAGTCCAGAAAGAAATGTTAAAAGTTCTACACAGCAGTGCACAATCACACAGAAATGGAAACAAGGCACACTTCATACATTATGTGAGCAGCTCTAGTCTGACTTCAACATCAGTTTCAGAGTCCTGCTGAACACATTGATGTCAGTCTGTAGTTTTAGGTCAGAGGAAAGAAAGTTCCACAGTCTGGATCCCTTTAAAGGGAAACTGGACTGTCCTAAAGAGATTTTGAACTCTGGAGCTACACAGTCCCCGCTGAGCTCTGGTGTTAGATCTTTGAGAGCCCTGATATCTGACTGCCAGACCAGAAAAAAGCTGCGGCACATCATTTATAAACTGTTTCAAAATACAAAAATGTCATAGAAATGAGAAATGGCTACTGACTATTTGTGTGAATGTACTTCATCATCGAACTCATTGAGAGAAGGCCAAGGATTTACAGCCAAGTCAGCAAAGCATTGAGGAATGTGAATCTGAAATATAAAACATTTAGTGTTGTTTAAATAGTTTCACATTTTGGGAAATTGTAAACCACAAAATTGAGCAGCAGCAGATTGTCAATTACATGTTTTTATTTTTGAAAAGTGGCGACATGGCATTTTTGGAACTGTGTGTCACTTGGAGTCGTTTTCTTTTTTGAAATAATTGCATCGAAGTGCAGGATGTTTTCTGAGGACTTGAGCGTCAGTTGCAGGACAATACAGGACTCTGAGTGAACAAATGATGAGAAAACACCACTGTAACTAGGATAAAAGCTCATTAAAAGTGATTTTGTTTAAGTCCCCTTAAAGTTTTTTTCTTCTCCATACGTCTTGTAGTTGTGAACGTGAACATGAACATGAACCGGACATTGTGACCACTAAAGTGAGATGATGAATACAACAGTTCGAGCTGCACAATTCATCGAAAATTTAAATGTACGCAATTAGCAAATTGTAACAGCTTAAATTTGCTAAAAGTGCTATAATTTCCTCCACAAACAACAAAATATCCTGTTATCTGGATACAAACTGTAAAACAAAAAGATTTGTTAAAACATGTTCTGAAACAAGTTACAAAAGTGTGGCTAAAAGTGACAAAAAAGCAACTTAAAGTCATGACTCAAAGCTACAGTAACATAACTATAAGTAACAAAATGTGACCAAAAGTGACAATAACAAGACTAAAAGCGACAAAATTGTGACCAAAAGTAAAACAAGATTAAAAGTAACAAAATCCTGATGAACAGTGACAACAACGCCACTTTAAGAGACAAAAACGTAAGTAAAAGCAACAACAACATGACTAAAAGTTTAAAAAAAACATGACTTAAAGAGACAAAAATGTGATTAAAAGTCACAAAACGTGACTATAAGTAACAAAAATGTGACCAAAAGTGACAAAAACAAGATTTAAAGTGACAAAAGCATGATTAAAAGTAACACATTTCGACTAAAAATGACAAAAACTTGACTACAAGTGACAAAAACATTATCAAAAGTGACAAAAACAAGACTAAAGGGGATAAAAAAGTGACCAAAAGTGAAACAAGATTAAAAGTGACAAAAACATGATTAACAGTGACAACAACGCCACTATAAGAGACAAAAACGTGAGTAAAAGCGACAAAAACATTATCTAAAGTGACAAAAACAAGACTAAAGGGGAGAAAAATGTGACAGAATTTGACAAAAACAAGAGTGATAGCGACAAAAATTATACTAAAAGTCACCAAAACACTACCAAATGCAACCAAAACCCCAATTATTTTATTAGTTTATTATATTTCTTTTTGTGTTTAAAACGTAAACTTTGAACAGAATCAAAACACAAATCGCAGATCTAATCGTAATACTGGTCAGAAAAATCGCTATTACATATCTTTCCCAAATCGTCCAGCTCTAATAGAAGTACAAACCACCACAAATCTTACATTTCTCATCTCTTTCCTGAAACAGAAAACCGTATTTGCACCTCTAACCCTTAATAATGAATCAACCGCAAACACACGACGCACCTGACGACATGATCAACCTCTGAACCGCCTGCGATGGAGATGCGCCGCTCTCGCCGCGTGCCATTTAAAAAAACGAACGCCCAAACGCTGCTGAAAAATTAAAGAGCCGCTGTGCAATTGAGTGAACAAAAAAAAAAAAAAAAAAAACTGGCTTTGGAGAATGAAAAGAGTGAGTTCTTACAAGCCGCTAAAAGCTACAGACAAAGCATGACAAATGGGCCAGGGCAATTTGGACAGACGACGACGGGAGTTTTGTCTTAAGTTGGATGTGGAGTGAGTGGGCGTTTGCAGAGGCGCGGGCGCAGACTCGGCCATGTTTTCGCGGTTAGAGGGAGCCGTGATGTTTGTGAGAGGAGATACGTGTCATTTCTGGCCACGCTCCAAAGTCTATGTATTTTTAATGTAAATTGACTACCCAGACTTCCTCCAGGGAGCGCCGATGTTGGTTCGGAGCAGTCAGAGCTGGATTATCTGACCGTTCGGAGGTGGATGTGATGATATGATGCAGATGTGCGAGTTGCCATAATTCATTTTTTACTCATTCTTCCTTTTTACGTAATTTCCTGAAGACAAAAAACAGGATACTACAAGGTGTATTGATTCACAAGGGAAATGTAGCACACACTCATTATAATATAATAACAAAGAGCATAAAATAATACGTACAGTACAATGGTTTGGCCTCTTTTCATTAATCACTGCAGACACATACTGCGACTGGAGGGGCCCATTTGTGTTGTCCCGCCCGGCGACAACGTCAAACACCAAGAACTGAACCAACCGGCAACCATTTGTCTGGTGGGTAAGTGCTTAACGCCCTTTGTCAATCTCACGTATATAACAAACTAAATAGAGTTGATTAATAAGTTAATAACTATTGTCTATCAGTGTCTGTTTATCATTAACAAATTATTATTGACAACTAATTAAGAAAGGTTTAATAATAATTTACTTATCTTAATTAATTTACTTAAATTAACTTATCATTAGCAATAAGACATGCAAAGCCTTTATAAATGTTTAATATAGGTGACACTTAAAAAGGCGTAAATACAGCTATTGCCTATAAGTGTCTCTTTATCATTAACACATTATTATTGATTCATTAAGAGGTTTATTAATAATTTACTCATCATGGACTCAAATGAACTAATCATAAGCTATACAGCATATCTATAAAGCCTTTATAAATGTTTAATAATCATTAAGTAATCATTTACTAATCATGAGCAAAAAATAATGAACCATTCTTTGCAAGGCATCTCTACAAAGCAGTTACTGTATACAGGTTATATAATCATTAACTAATCGCTGACAATAAAATAAATGAATCATTAACAAATGTTTAGCAATCAACTGATAAACATGAACTGATCATTAACTAAGGCAGAACTAGAAAACATTTCTAAACGTGTATTAATAATTTACTAATCATGAACAAAAAGTGAACTAATCATTAACTATACGTCATGTCTACAAAGCAGTTATAGATGTTTAATAACGGTTAAATAATTATTGACTAAAATAAACAAATCATTAACTATTGTTTAAAATAAATTTACTAATCATGAGCCAAAAATGAACAAATCATTAACTATGAAGCATATCTATGACGCATTTATGAAACTGTATTAATCATTAATTAATTATTGACAATATAAATAAACTTATTATGAACAATCATTGATATTTACTTAACAAACCCTAAGCCTAGTAAGTGATAATCAAACATGTGTTAATGATTAGTTTAGTTATTTTTGTCAATGATTAGTTCATTATTATGATTTAACATTTATAAATGCTTTTAACATATGCCTTATAGTATATACACAAAATAATGAATGATTTGTGTCTTTTTGTGTCAATAATCAAAGTGTAAATGATCTGTATATATGCCCTATAATAAAGTCTTACCAATAAATACACGCATTCCAAAACAAAGCATGCGTTTGCTTGTTGAACCCCACGGCTCTGCATCTGCACTCGTCACATCGCCCAGTTACACCGCTGCAGTTGTTCTTAAACCTGTCTTGGTGATTTTGCTCGAGGCGCGTACCATATCAAACTGATCGGTTTATACAGACGTTACCGCGCTTAGATCAATGCGCCTCACTACATACTTTACGGCTCGCCTCAAACTCTTTCCAATAGCACCATTAACAGCCATTACCTCCGCTCTCTTCGGCCTCTCGTGAATGTTCCTGGCATGTTAAACCTTCTCCGACTCGCACGTCACTTCGCAGAACCCCTGTACCTTTGCGCGTATGATTAATTACCTTCTCTATAGGAAAGCTCAGCATAAGCACATATTGGTTATCATTTGGGAATCCGTACTTTGCAGAGAGGCAATAAAGGCCGAGATAATAAGGGCAGATAGCCAGCAGCATGGACGCCGAGGGATTAGAGCGCTCCGATTGTGAGGCGTCCCATTCTCACATGTAATTACTGAGGCTGCACCGGCGTAACCCACCTAAACTAATCATAAGCCTATTACTATCCCCATACAGCCAGCATAAGTAGGCCTACCTTAATCACAGGCATGTCCAGGGAGCAATCAAGTGGACAAACAACAGTCCGAGGGGCCGTTCCAATGAAGAACTGATTAATAAATAGGCAAACGAATATGTAGCTGACATGCTTTGTATATCACTTGGGCAATAAAAGGGAGGCCGCTAATGCTATGTATTATTAATATCGTCTGACGTGTATCGTTAACATGTTTTACTGTTATCTTTACTTGCTTGTTCTACTGCGTGGCATTAAACGTATCTGTCCAGCATTTATTCAGTTAGTGAGTTCGCCTGTGCTGCTGTTAGGTCTATGAATCATCGCTGGTCTTGTTCTGAGCATTTCTGCCTTCAGTTAACTCTTAACATCAACACATCAAGCCTACAGCTACCAACCTTGGCGTCATCATTGGTGAAGATAAGTTCAACAAGGAGATAAATGCTATAGTTAAATACGTTTTTTATAATTTTTGGCTTTTATTAAGACTCACATCGGTTTTTATTATTCAGCAACGTGGAGCTGGTGATCCATGCTTTTATCTCTACACGTCTTGACTTCTGAAAAGCCGGTGTCCACTGCACGATTTTGGCCCTCTGTAACATAAGATTTCTGATTGTGGGAAGAATCATGAGTCATATTTCAAAATCGTAGCTCGTAAATCTTGTGAGTGTGATGGGAACAAAGACTAAACTTAGAATCATCGTACGACCAAAGACGAGCTACGATTGATATCAAACATGTTGATATTTTGGAATCTTGGTCGCAGAGTAAGTCCTCCTGTCATTGCGTCTTCGATCAATCTTTGTCAAAAACATAAACACAACCGCACCGCAAAGTAACGGCAAAGGAGTTCCGCTGCTAACGGGACCTTATCTTCTCATTTCTCTTTCATTTAGCAACTTTTACAAACACGAAAACATGCTAGCATGTCGCGCTAGCCTCCGCTAACAGGTACAAATGCAATGACTTTATCACACGGAGCCTGAGCCTGATATTTTCTCAGAGAAACTTTGATTGATCAAATGATTCATCACACAACTGCGTTCTGTTAAACTACTTTTAATTCGTCACATCTTGCAGCGTGACAGCCATAAATTTTATAAGACAAAAAAAATTGTACAGTGAACACCCGGCTTTATGCACTGTGCACTGGAATCAGCCAAAGAACCTGTCACACTTACATTCTGAGGGCCAGCTCCAACTTGTCATCCCGATAACAAGAGCAAAAAGCCGGGGCAACCATACTTTTTCTGCGGTTGGTCCCAAACTTTGGAAGGCCCTTCCTCCTCAGTAAAGACTGCCCCTTCAGTTGATGCTTTTAAGTCTCGTTTTAAAACACACTTTTATTCACGGGCTATTAACCCGGCATGAGAGGGTTTTCTATTGCACTTTTTTTTTATTGGTTTTATTCACTTCATGCTTATTTATTTTTTATACTATTTATGCAATTTCTGTGATTTTAAGTGATTATTGATGGATCTGTGCAGCACTTTGGAAACATCATATTGGCAATACTGTGCTATACAAATAAAGTTGGATTGGAAAGTTGGATCAACACATCCTTGGCAAGCTGGCTTTTGTTTATTTCCCCTTTCTAATGCCCTCTACTGCCAGGACATGGAGTGCTGACACAGGGATCACCTAAGAGATAAAAAGTAATGTATGCATGTTTTATCATGCCATATTAAAATAAAATGTTTAATTGTTTCTTGCATTGTCTTAGTTAAAACACTAATCAAACAGACGTACCGTTTTATGCAGTGGCTTTAGTTTAGAGGAGTAAAGTCGTGGAGTCGTTGAGCTGGATTCTGAATGAACCGGTTTTCAGGCACTTCTGGCTGTAGCCCACACTCCTTAATCACATTCTTGTCCGCGGAGAGAATCACAGAGGAAGGGGTGAACATTTGATTAGAATAAACCAGTTGTATGAAAAGGTCCATGTTACAAATCAAACTGTAGTCCGTAATTCTCAGTGGTTTCGTTGCTCCGTTGATCTGGCCTTCTTAGAGTCACTGAGGGCGCGGACAAAGCACTGCTCAAACCTCGGGCCTGTGTTAGCGTTTGTTAGACCTGTGGTATTACAAGTTGAAGGTTAAGCTGGAGATGGAGCTTGATTCAGCGCAAAATTTCACCAAAAAGCCTCGACTTGTTAAGCAACTTTGACTGAATACCCTCAGTATGTGTCCCAAAAAACAAACCTCATCTTCATTCAGAACTTGTACAATAGTAAAGTGTAAATGAACAGTCATAAAACTGTCATATCTCAACACATCTGAATCTGTTGAACCCGTCACAAGCTAGAAAGAGCCACAAGCTAGAAGGTCTGAATTTAAAGTGAGGCGTTAAGGCACGAGCTGAACGTGGTTTCTTACGCAAACCACTGCCAGTCATAGCACTTGCACTCCTCTCCCCCATTATACTAGAAATGCAGGGGGTGAGTGAAGGGTGAGTGGCAGGCGTTATAGCATGGAGGACAGGTAGAATTGAATGCTGTCAGTTTATTATAAAACCGTGGAGGCAGATTACTGTGTGTGACCAAGGGGGAGGACAAACAGGATGAAGAAGAGGGGGGCCAGAATTGATCCTTGGGGTGTTGCAAATTTACCAGTCAAGATCTAAGCAGTTCTCCGCTCTTGTTGGCTGCACCATCACAAGTCTTACCTACAATCCTGATACAAGTAGACTGAGCCACAGAAGAAGACCTCAATTGCAATGACCAGTTGTTTCATAGAGTTTAGGATGCCCAAAAAGCTGTGTACGTTGAAGCAAATCCTTATTTACATCTCAAAAACACATTCTCGTCTTTCCATCAACAATAAAGGACAAGTCCAGAGTTTGGAAAGACTATATTTCGCTTGATTTTTCATAAAGTTTGCCACTATGTTTAGCATTTCGTTTCATTTTTTTGTTGTTTTGTCAGTTGCAGTTAACCCGTTTCATACTTTTCCCCCTTTTCCTGTAATCTACAATATGCTCTTGACGGCCTCATGCTCAAGTCTTACTAAATTACACTATAAGCTAAAAAACGATGGTCCACTCTGTCCTGTGCGGAGATGATGCGTTGATGCCCTGAAACCTTTACATATTTGTGATGTTGATAAAAAGCTTTGGATGTTACAATTGCACTCTTCCTTTTTCCAAATCATTAACTTAATAGCTCTATCGGGGCAGCACATGGATTTTTATGATGCCTTGAAGTAACATTGCCTTATCAGTTGCCAATAATGGGATCATTTAAAAATATACTCAAGCTGAAGTGAAATGATCTCAATTGTTTGATTCGTTTATAACCAGGGGCGCAGCAGCAAGTCTGGGCACCAGGTACAAACCTTTCCAATGGGCCCATAATGCATTTTGTATATGGTTTATTTATTCCAGCAAATCAGTTATTATTGCTATTTTTTTCACTTTTGCTGGAGTATATTTGGTTTCTACACACACCGAACAATGACTTGCTAATTTAAAGGCATTTTGTTGTGCTATCGACTTATATTGTGATAACGTACTGTTTGTTTTTGCAAGAACTACAAGACCAATTTCAAAAACATCTTGAAATGTACTATTACAATGAGAAAATACACCAACTGCAAATAAAAATGACTCGGTTTATTTGTTAAAAACGACTAATGTATGACCAATGATTTTCTTCTTTTTTTAAAGGGGTGATGGGACCCACAGATGTCATCCATAATTGTATTTAGTCTCTCAAGGACTTCACTCAAGCGCAATGCATTTTACTACAACAAAAACAGAATAAAATGCAAGTGAGAAGTCCGACGCCCCTGATTATAACATGTTCAGCGTGTGTCCTAACCTTGAAACGTTCTGGAACAGTGAAAACAACAAGGTGATTTTAATACAACAATACAACTGTTTTGATCAATTATAGACATGTATTTATATAATTAAAAGTACACAATGGCACTGTTTATTTGTTATTAATGACGGGTCGTTAACACTGTTGGGCAAGTTCCTAGAGAAAAGTAATTTGTTCTAGTTACTTCCCCCCAAAAGTTATTGCGTTAGAAACGGCGTAATTGAGTGATGAAAGTAACTAATAACCAGGTAAAGTACTATGCAATTACCAACAAAATCATCAAAAAATAAACCCACTGCTGCGGTTCAAGTAAAAATGGACATGTACTGGAACTGTTCATTTGTTGTGTAGTTCATTTGCTCATCCAGACTGCTAGAGGGCGCTGGTTGAGGCAGTGGTGTTGTGTGTGGCCAGTTGATGGCCAGTGATAGAGCATGCAGGAAGTCAGCTCAGACCAGATGTTGTTGAGTAGTATCCATGGATGTATTAAATGAACTGGATAAGGTACGCCCCCTCTGTCTGTGGTCCCAGATTGATTAGTGGCCGTGCGAGGTACTGCAGCCTCTTGGAACCAGCCTTTTTCTAAAATTGCTCATTATAATTGCAGACAGTACTGAATTATTATCGGTATTTAAATAAAATAGAAGGAAATGTTCTTTTCTACCGTTTCTAAAATCACCGAAATTACTGTTTTTATATGAAGTGGGGGATTGTCGTCACGTGGCGCCCTAAAGCAAAGATGGCAGCCTCCGTATCAGGAAGTAAAACAAAGATGGCAGCCTCCGTATCAGGAAGTAAAACAAAGATGGCAGCCTCCGTATCAGGAAGTAAAGCAAAGATGGCAGCCTCCATATCAGGAAGTAAAGCAAAGATGGCAGCCTCCATATCAGGAAGTAAAACAAAGATGTCAGCCTCCGTATCAGGAAGTAAAACAAAGATGTCAGCCTCCGTATCAGGAAGTAAATGTGGAAGTAAGAAACTTTTTTGGGGTCATGCGCCAATGAGCACTCTCCATAGGGATAAACAGGGCGGCCATTTTGGATTCATCTTCCAGGTTTTATTATAGTTCTATGGTAGTATCTGAAGCCATCCTCGCATTCCTAGTCTTTGAGTGGCAATATGAGTGAGTTTGTATGTTTAATGTGAATGTTAACAGATATATATGTGATTAGTTATGTAGTTTGTTACGGCTGATTTGAGATGTTGCAGATCCTACTATTTGATGTCTGCATGTCTTATTTTTGTTGGATATTTGTATTGTTTTACCGTTTACTGAATGCTATTTTTGTTTGTCATTTCAGTTTCACACTTTTTGGCATTAAATCCTGTTCCATATACAAAATCCGTCTGTTCCTTGGAGGAAGTTATGCAAGGAAGAGTTTAGCTGGCTGTGAATCCCAATTAGGGCACGGGGTCACGTTGGGTGCAGCAGTACAGGACATAAGTCAACCTTGTTTTTTCAGTAAATGGTCAGATGCAGGCTTTATATTCTCCTCCTCCAAGCTCAAAAGCACAAAAACTGACACACGTGGTGCAGTCACAACAAGCAGGACACCACTGTCACCTTTAAACAAACTGTCAAACAACACATTTACCAAACACATGCATAACACACACACACTACATGACAGAGCTTTGCGCGCTTGTAAAACTCGCCTGGCTCTCGTCTTTTTGCGACGTGTAAACTCCAAACACACGTGGAACTCCCGCTGTTTTTACTTCCATCGCAAAGATTCGCAAAATAACAATATATTATCCTTGCTTCCACACGTTTCCTCGCGTGTTTTAGAAAGATTGAGGATCTGAGCGCGTGTCTGCTGAACCAATGAAACGCCAGGAAAGTGTCTACACCTGCCTCACAGTAACTAATTACATTACTCGTTACTGTTAAATATACTTAAACCCAGTTAGTTATTCCTAACACTGGTCATGAGAGGACATGGTTTATGTATTTTGTAAGAGACCAAACTAAAATCCTTTCATTCATATTTTCAAAACGCACACAGCACTAACATCAAGGTCAGCAGCTGCCGTAGTTTTACAGTTGCACAATGATGTTTTTCACCGCATCAGTTGACGAAGATACTACTAATAGCTTCCTGTTGTTGAGCATTTAAGTATGACACAGCTCGAGTCAGGATACGGAGTACTATTTACTGTTGGCCAAACAAAACTTTTATCTGATCAAATCCAACTAGTACACTCCTGTGACTCAGTGTTCTTACTTTTCAAAGATGGGAACATTTTCTGTCAATATAAAAAAAAGAAGAGCGGTGACTGTGTTGTTAAAAGGGTACATAGTGTCAGAGATGTACAAAAACATTTCATCTGATGCTAACCCTTCCTCCTCATTTTTGTGGGTTTCACTGTCATGTTCTGCTTGATTCTTAGTAATAAGCTATGTACTTTACTTTACTGTTCACGGTCATTTTAGTACTCTATGTATGCTTAGTACGTTTTTATAAATCTCTATCTAGTCTTTTGTGGTCTTGTTTCCACCCTGCTCTTGTTAGGTTCTTTGCCCTTTGTCTCTTTGATCGTCGACACAACACAGTACAATCATTTTATTGATTGACTGATTTCCTTGATTTGACTGAAAAATGGCAACACAGCAACACACTTAGAAAATATGACTGAGAAAAGAAAATATGATAATGATGAGGGAGAATGGTTACATAAATCATAATCATAATATTCATCATATCACATCAATCATAATAATCATAATATTAGCTCCTGATTGTCATGTTTACATAGTACATGTAATAGTACTGAAGACTGGGATAATGACTACACTTAAAGGGGCACTATGTAAAACTGAGGCCGGCCTCCTGCTGGTGCCAGAGTCAGGACTAAACATGGACCGGCCTCCTGCTGGTGCCAGAGTCAGGACTAAACATGGGCAGGCCTCCTGCTGGTGCCAGAGCAGGACAGAGTCAGGACTAAACATGGACCGGCCTCCTGCTGGTGCCAGAGTCAGGACTAAACATGGACCAGCCTCCTGCTGGTGCCAGAGTCAGGACTAAACATGGACCGACCTCCTGCTGGTGCCAGAGTCAGGACTAAACATGGACCGGCCTCCTGCTGGTGCTCAGAGTCAGGACTAAACATGGACCGGCCTCCTGCTGGTGCTAGAGTCAGGACTAAACATAGACCGGCCTCCTGCTGGTGCCAGAGTCAGGACTAAACATGGACCGGCCTCCTGCTGGTGCCAGAGTCAGGACTAAACATAGACCGGCCTCCTGCTGGTGCCGGAGTCAGGACTAAACATGGACCGGCCTCCTGCTGGTGCTAGAGTCAGGACTAAACATAGACCGGCCTCCTGCTGGTGCCAGAGTCAGGGCTAAACATGGGGAATCAGCGTTTCAGTTTTATGCAGCTCAAATGATATAGAAATGTGCACAAACATATGCCCTCATGTTCAAACCTGGATTTCATTTAGAGATCATTTAGAGAACAAAGAGTTAAGGCAAGGTAAACTTTATTGTCCCGGGAAGGAAATTTGTCCTCTGCATTTGACCCATCCTTTCATGTCACTGGGACATCTCCTCAGGAGCGTCCAGGGACCCCCTCCAGTTCTCTGTTCTATAACTGTTCAGGTTAAAGGTGCTGTACTGTATTTTTACTGTTCTGAAACATGAAAAACAGAACTAGTTTATTTCAAACTCTTTACAGCTGTCACATGTATCGCTCACTTTCCTAATGCAGTCCCAGCATCCTAAATATGCACCGCGATGAGTTTATAAAGGCTTTTATCAACTCATTTTCAGTAGACACTTAGCTATATTATCTCTATTATCGCTATAGTGTCTATGTGCTGAAGGCAGTTATCAAGCTAGCAACAGCAATTATCATGTTTAGACGGATGAAATGCTCAGGACAAGTCTAGCGATGATTTAAGGATTAAAAACAGCGGAAGATTCTCGAATAAGTGACGTAGATGATCTGAAAATACATCCGAAAATCCAGGAAGTTCAACAGGAAGTGTGCTTGACGCTCGGAGGGGAGAGGATTTTCCAATAAACATTCCTCAAAATAGCGTGAATGCAGCTGAATACTACTCCAGGTATGTTTTTGATGACGGAACATGGTTAAAAGCTCAAAAAAAGTCAATGTAGAAGAATATGTGACCTTTAAGGCTAATTAACATGCACAATACTTATAATAAAGTGGTACCAACGATTGTATGTAGCATGCGCTTTATGATGCCGTGTTCTTATGATCATCCTGTTCCGCTGCTGTAACCCCTCACCCAAGCGTTCTCCGCGAAAACGTAACTGCGCCAAATCAACACGTCTCCCACACGTGATGAGACACTTCTTGGGCGTATAGTCGAGCTCGTCTCATACAGTAGGGCCCTATGCACGTCTCACACTCAGTCTAATGAGCGCAGCGTTTGATCTGCTGACGGCTTTGTTGTGACGAACACCAAAGTCATAATTTACATCTTTCATATCATATCAGCGTTAATGTGAGCGAAGGCAAAGAGCACAATGAGAGAAATTGGTTATTAATAAGGCTCAGATGGTTCATTTGTTTTCGACGATGAGACGGATTTCACAAAGCAATTTAACCGCAATGGAAAGGCCATCCGTCACTTTTATGTTGTCTACTTTTGCAATCGCATGCATATTAATCAAAACTGCGGCGATAACTATGATGCTAATATGATGTAAATTGCGGTTATGTAACAGCACAATGGAAAGCCAGATGTCAAAGATTTGAGGATAAAGGAAATGAAGCTTTTCCGCAGTGAACGTTTCCATTGAGGGTTTTGTGGTTATGTGAAGAGAGATTAAAACGTGCTCTTATTGATCACACAAACAGGCCGTGGAGAATGAAACGCAGCTTAGGAGGTGCTCAATACAAAAAAGGTGCGCTAGAGCAACTGCCGCCACTACGTTTAAATGCTCAGAGAACTTGGAGTGGGCTAAAAATAATCAAACTCTATTTGGTTTTGCCCCGGAGCTTGTCGGACCGCTCTTGTCGCAGTCTACAGCAGGACCAGGAACCGACAGGGTGGGAGCGGGGCTGAGAGACATTTAAGTGTGTCTAGTAATTTAGCATTACGTTGTAGCTATAATTGCTTTGCTAACATACATGTATCTATGGAAATGAGTTGACTTGCAATATCAGACAAATAAGGAAAGGTTAAACAGACAAACAGAAATATGACCAGGACCTTGTATCTAAACCAAAACTGAGAACATATATTTTAATTAAAGACTGCTTTGGTCCTAGCCGTATGTCACTCTGAGCTTAACTAGAGGTCAGAGGTCAGTGTGTGCCCAGTGGAACTCTGGCTCTGGAGACAGGACGTTTCCTCTCAGTCCCGGAGGTTTGTGTGACTTATATGAAATTGAAAATGAAATGCGTTTTTTTTCTACTGCCGCTTGTGCCATGACTTGCGCAGTGTTTTCTGATTTTTCTTTGTTTACTATGTCAGATGAAGAGAGACTGGCACATCTATTTAAAAGTTGTATATTGAAGGAAAAATATTCTGCATTTTTCATATTGTTATTAGCCTTTAAACATGCTCTTGAGTGCCTTAAATTTGCATCTCATGTAAAAAAAAAAGAGAGAATTCATTAAATGACAGGTTTTATCAGCCTATGTGAAATGCATCCAGCCAGCAGATGGCACCAGCACTATAGTATGTAAAAACTGTGAAGTTTTGTGTGTCTTATAAGTCCATTTGGGCTGGGCACCTTTTAAATAGTGCATGACACAAAATAACTGAACTAAAACTAAACATATGGCCACACTTTTAGCAAACACAGATAAGAGAAACTCATTTGGAGCATTTGATTTTCAGACCGGTTACTGTTCATAGAATGAAACAATGAAGCGCTGGTATTTTTAACTTTCACTTGAAAGAAGGCCTTGTACTTTTCTGTTCTACATCGATATTTAATATTTTGGACACTTTAAATTGCAATATTGATCTAAAACGCCTTAATAAAAAACACGCCCACTACCACAATCAAACACATGACTAATATTTTTCTGGCTGTTTTTCTTTTGTTACATGCAGCAGGAATACAACTACACACACATTTGTCCACATTCTCGACATTCAAAACAAAACTCCTCAATCGTAGTTCCCGGGTAATCGGGTTTACATGCAATTTTGAAAAATCTGTTCCAGTTGGTCTAGCCCAGTTATCCAGTTTTCCTGGTGTGTGGCACCTGGTCTCCCATTCAAACACTAACCAGGTCCAACCCTGCTTAGCTGCCCTGATCAGAGTGTGCTCTAGGAATGACCCAGGACATACTCTCAGGCCATTCATCCAAAATGGAGGACCTTTTGAGATCCTTTCCAAAAAACATTCCGACTGAGTGAGACTATGTGCAGCACAACTGATAAAATATGTCTGTGTGCATTTTTTTTTTACCTTGTTTTTCCCATTGAGCTTTTGTTTTGCTTTAAATTACTTTTTATGTTTGTGGAAGTGGAAACTGAAAGTAGTTTCTCTGTTGTTGCTCCGACTGTGTAGATGTCAGCTAGCTTGTTTGCTAACGGCAGTTGGAGATTTAGGACACTTTAACTGCTGCACAAAAACAAATATCCTTAACAAATTGACTTGGAAACATCTTATTTAAGGAGAGAAAGGTAATGAGTTCAACTGTGTGTGATTCCAAAGTCTGTATCAGCGTTCTGTTGTTTATCTGGTTTTCTACTACTGTTTACTTGATTGTCATCTTTTATATGTCAGGTACAAACACATTTTTTTGCAAAGTTGTAAATGTGTAGATTTGTTATCAGACTGGAGCAGTTTTTTTCACATTTTAGTTGTGTTTTGAGCTTGTACAGGGGAAAATGTAATTACTTACCTTTGAGTATCATACAATTTTGCCACTCACTGTCAAAAATTCTGAATGTTGGGATGTAAACTGTATAACCCCTTTAAAACTTTTGTGAACAAAAAACATTCTAAATTACAGAATGGAGGCAAAAACAAATTTGTGAGTTCACTGGAGAAAATGGAATAAACTTCAGAATATCACAAAATGAAATGGAAAATGAAAACCAGTCAGAGATATGTGTGTGACGTCAAAGTTTACCATTGTTTTTACATGAGTGCGTGTGTTTATGTCATAGGAGATTATGATAAACTCTTAGCATTTTTAATGATGGAACAATACAGATTTTTAGGTTTAACTGGACAAATACTGACAGCAATGATAAACTCACAACCATTTTTCATTGTATCTACAGATATATCACTTACTTCACTGTAAATTATACTTTTTAAGAAGCGCAAATACAATTTAAAAGTAGAAAATAGTATATTGTCCATTCTTATATGTAATGGAAACGCAAACTAGCTGTCATTTCTACCTTGGATTTTCTAATTTGTTGCTTTTTCCCTGACATAACGACTTAAAACCATTTGTATTTATATCTGATGTGAGCAAAGTATTGAAAATAAATTACAGTCTGCTTCATTTTGTCTCCATTCCGGAATGTCGATGGCATTTGAATTTAACATAAAAAATAACTTCTTGAAAGCCTTGATCGTCACATCTTTATCCAGCCGGCTTTGTTCTATTCTAAACACCGATCACTGTTCATTTGATATTCGTGTGATCTAAACAGCAGATAAAATCCTGATCTGACGCCGCGGAGCAACAGATGGGCTGCGACTCCCAGTGGTGCCACGCAACCAGAACAGACGACATAAACCCGGATGAAATGTTGCTGATGCGAACGGCGCGGCATAAAGCAGTGTTCGGAGCGCAAGTCGATAATTAGCCGCGTGTAAAAATGTTGCTTAACAACAGCTAGCCCCTCCGGCACTGCACACTTAACAGGAGCACCGCCTCAGAGCCTGCTTTATAACCGGCAGTTGGATGGTTTAATTGGTCTAAGAATTTAAAGCCTCAGACAGACCAGGGAGCTTTGGCCTCGCTTCTTTTTCCGCTCGCTCAAAGGAAACTATAGAAAGGAGTTGTGCTAGGCTTGGGGCTTTAAGATGAGAAAGAGTTGAAGAGTGGTTAACGTTCTCGACTCACAGCATTTGAGATCTGTGCCGTTCTAGAGTCTTTGAGAGTGAAGTCTGTACGGAGGCGTTTTTCCTTAAAGAAGAAGAAGAAGTCAAGTTATACTGAAACAATGGAGATAAAATTGTATGTAACCTTCGCATAGATCCCTTAAAAGTTTGGGAGAAAATACATTCGAAATTCTGACATTTGGTAAAGTGGAAGTGGAACGTAATCATTCCAACAGAGAAACTGGGATTAGCCACAGAAAATCACAAAATATTGTTGGAAAAACTGTGAGTTGATTATAGGAAATGAAAGGGTTAGATACATAAGTGATATCAAAGAATGGTTTAAAGACATTTACAATTGTGTTTTATTTGATTAGTTTATTTAATGGGAGACACTACATGCAAAACCATTTTTTATTTTTTTTTATGGTCAGTTTGCTCTCTCAACATATGAGCTTTCATGTGTTAACAACAAACTTGTCCAATCTGATCCAAAAGATGTTTTATTATTTCAGTGAATACACTTTTGCATTCATGGATGTCAGATTTTGTAACTCCAAATGATGTTTTCGTAAAGTGCATTTTGTCCCACAGGTATACGAAGATCAGTCTTAAAGTAGCTCCTTCACACACCAAACTTTACAATCTTGTACTTAACAAGATTTTGACAGGACATACAAAAGGATTTGTGAATATCTAATTCTAACCCTGATTTATTACAGTTTTAAAGCACACATATTCTGCTACAGTGACGTGTTTGAGCTTTTAATCTTGTTCTAACAATGTTCCATCATCAAAAACACACCTGGAGTTGCATTTAGCTTCATTCACGCTGGTTTGAGGAATGCTGGTTTGAAAATCCTCTCCCTCCGAGCGTCAATAACACTTCCTGCTGAACTTCCTCAATCAGTGACAATTTTCAGACTTCATTATTATCAAACTCGTTCTGAACATTTCTGCAGTCTTAACATGATAATTGCTACGGTTAGCCGTCTCTTAAAGTAATAACATAACAAATTGTGTAAGCGCTATAGACTTTTTTTTCATCCTATGTAATTGACAAGCAAACTAAGCCACATTTCTTCCCTGGAAATTCAAAATTGTTGCTTACTTTACGTCATTATGAAATTCTGAACATTCCAACGTCATCACATTTCTACATTTTATCTATGCAATAATGATACGCATTGTTAACTTGTGCTGTTCACGTAAAAAAAAACAACAAAAAAAACCTCAACCGTGCAGACCTCTTCTAAGGCACTACTGAACCGACACTGTGTCGACCAATACAAACAGAGAAAAAGTAAATCCTCTTTTGGACCATTGTTCAAGAAGTTTCAAAAAAATCAATAAACTCAGCCATTTTAGTATGATGAAAACTGTAACTTATGTTTGATAAATAAAAGGATCAAAATCTTTGCAAACTGTTCCTATTAATTCCTAAGAACGACTGGATTAATACAAACTTTTGGGAGGTTTCTACACTGGATTCCCCAAACCACTAACTTTTACTTAAACAACAGAATCTGAAAGCGACAAGCTGGAAAAAAACAAATACTTTTATGATGATTTAAAGTTTGTCTCTCTCATAGATGTACTTGTAGAACCACCAAATTATGCTTCACAATTTGAAGGTTTAGCTAAAAGACTCAATATTGCACAACAAAACAATACAACAGAAAGCTCCAGTTGCTCCAAAAAGCTCTGTATCCAAGAACAGCACTGTGAATACGCTGCGTCTAAACTTTGGTGATGTCCGCGCTTGAGTGCCGCTGCTGTGTTGTAAGTCCGTCTCTGTGGGGAGCTGTAAACAGACTTCAGATCTGCTTAAACGCAGTGAGGCTGGGCCCGCGACACTCCTGCCGCCTCTAATTGGGACGTGGATGGATCCCCTGCATGGATGAAGAGCTGCACTTCTGAAGCGGCGTTATTGCAAAAAGATTTCGTCATTTATCCTCATGTCAACTCCAGATATTCATGAAACAATAGGCGAGCGAGGCTTTCAAAAGATGTACAGTGTGGTGCTGCGAATGGAGTCATAGAGGGTCGGCTTTTTCCATTTGGCGTCTTATTGACCCTTCTAAGAGTGATGTGCATGCTATACCATTCATTTTATCAAGGCAGCAAAATCAAACTGCAATTTGGAAGTTTTTAGAGCGCAGAAACAAATGGGTGATGTTTATATGTTCGTCATATTTGCCAAAGGGGCTGTACCTGATTTTAACTTTTTTGAAACGTGAAAAACAGAACTAGTTTATTTTGAAGTCTTCACATCAGTCATATGTATTACCCACTTTCCTAATGCAGTTCCAGCATCCTAAATATTCAACACAATGAGTTTATAAGTGCTTTTCACATCCCGGGTAAAGCTAAGAAAACGTTAGCATGCTAATGGCGCACTTCCTGCTTTTCGTAGAATAAACAGATGCAGAGAAATCGCTGTGGTCTCATTTTTACCATATCTGTTCTGGGCCAGCACACATTTTACTTTATTACAAGCAAATAAATCTTCTGCTTTTCACTGTCTTTAAAGCAGAACTAAGTAACTTCAGTAATAGAGCTCCCCCTGCAGCTCGCTTGTGAAAATACACTGCTAGTGAAAAGTCACACTTCTTTTTTTTGTTTCTTCTTTTTTATTGAAATAAGTAAGTACAAGAGCATGCAAAAAACATTTCATGTCGCCAAATATTTTTAAAAGAGCCAGGGTTTCTCAAGAGAGTTGTCTTCGGGTCGATGTCGGCAAATGTTGCCGCTGGTTTTCAGCTCAGAGACAGTAGGGGGCGACGACGGGAGCTTTAAAAGCCCCGTAAATACATTTGCAACCACCACACAGACGTACAAAGACGTTTAATAAGGTAAAAAAGTACAAAACAATTTTACTTAGTTCTGCTTTAATAGTCAGTTAAACTTCCAGCTAAACTTCGACTTAAACTTAGGCTCATTCCTTTAAGTTGGATTTGTGGTGATCGATAAAACATTCAAATGTAATTGTAAAACTGTAATGACCCACTATATTTACATAGTGGATTATGGATGCATGCATGCATGGATTAACATTTATTCTAATTGCCACATCATTACATCTAAACACTTGTCTCAGTTTGCTATGTTTGCTAATGTATGGTACAGTACAACCTTTAGAATGCAGTTTGCTATTTACAATCAGTAGAAGGGTTAATGTAGTACATAGTGAGTCCATACATAAGCTGTATTTTCAATGCAAGTTTAAAATGAAATCATAATAATCTACCTTTTATAAACTCAATTTCAAACATGCAGTGAGTCCAGATGAGGTTCTAAGCCGGAGGAAAAGTCTGGAAGCTCAGTCTACATTTGAATTGTTCACTATAAAGGCCGTCAGTCTCTGTCTCTCAGTCAGCCCTCTAGTTTGGTTGTGATTGAAAATGTAGCACTACAAAAATGTTTGCACTACACCAACCATACCACCCAAAACATGCACCGTGCTAATCCTCCAGCTTTAGTCCTGACCAATCTTTATTTAAGATCCAGAGACAGGTTCCCACAGGCAGCTGCAGTTTGTCCCTGCGGCTTTGAAAGATGAGTCCAAGCACATCATAAAAAGGCTGTGTGAGTGATTTGTAGTGGTCGAGAAGCTGTCGTATAGTATATTACATGCTTAATACGACATACAAGTTCACGCCAAGGGGCACCGCATTTACAACAGCTTGTGTTCACCTGAAGAAAGCAAGTGCAACCTAAACCAACATTCTTATGTCATCTACCTTAGTAGTCCACACTTACATTGGCCAAAAACCAAACCAATGAACAAGCCATACATATTTATTATAATGACCCTTCCAGTAATTGTAAATAAAACACTGCGTTCCATTATCCTGGTACTATTCCATCTTTAAACACTGATGCAGTTTCAATAGGGGAATTAGCATTAGCCTCCAAACATCGCAGACTATGAAAAAACAGGGCTGTTCAGGCAAATGAAACCACTGGAGCACACTTGGGTAACACCATAGCTGAGTTAGAAAACTTGCCACATGTAGAATTCAATTCCGGACAATTTATTTTTGTAGCGCCTCGATGGGCCACAGTTAAATAAACAATGTTCAAGAGAATTTAGCAAGTGGATAGCTGTCCCAGAGCGCCCCCTGTCCTTGACCCTCCTTCTCGACAAGGAAAAACTACAAAAAACCCTGTGGGAAAAAACCTCGGGGAGAACCACAGTGAAGGGGAGATCCTTCTCCCACAGACGGACAGACTGTGTCATTTTGTGTAGATTGTCACTGTTAGTGATTAGGGCTGAAATTAGTCAACAAGCTAACAACCTCATAATAAACATTTCTTAAATCTAACATTATTCTGGACAATGATCCACCAAAACCATAGCAGGTCACAATTTGACAATGGAATTTACGCTTTGTTTCATCAGGCCCAGCAAATCTTACAATAAGAAGTGAACTTTAGAAACATGAGGCTGGATTTAGATCCTCGTTGGCCAATGTACAACAACCATGTCTGTGCTGTCTATAAACAACAAAAATGCTTTGGTTCTAATTTTAAAATGACATGTCTTTACTTAATTTGCGAAAGCAAAAGAGAAGGTATTCCTGGCAGGCCTGACGGCCGCGAAAAGAAGTGGCTGCAACAGATGGAAATCCCCCCATTCTTTGTCTCCAGTGGGTACTGTCATTTATTGATATTGTTTACTTAGAGCTGTCTACAGCTATGCTACGGAGAAAAAAATATCGATCTCTGGGTCCAAACTGTGACGGATCTTAAAAATGTTTTGTTTTGAGTTTTATGTGTAGTAATGTGTATTACTACTTTTACTTTGGTATGTATGGTTTTGCACTAATATTATGTGTGTTGTTGAATGTCCCGGACTGGTTATGTTGTATCTATGTTTGTTTGTATAGTTCTTCTGCACAAGCAATAAAAATTGGATAACAAAAAACAACAACAAAATTGCAGTTTATTATTTTTTATTTTGCTGAATTAATAGAATGTAAACACAAGAGCTTGCGTCACTCCTGACAGGGAGCATTACCTGAATAAACAGGTTAAACACTGAACTTGAATGTGGTGCTGCCTCGCTTCATTGTACGAGATGAAGTGTCAGTACATTTCTGAAGGAGAGTGCCCCGAAACCAAACAGAAACACATGAATAATAATGCAGCAATGAGGATATAACTTGTGATCACATGCGTCACTGTAAAAATCTTTTGGAAGTGATCGAGCTTGAGTTTTTCATTCAGAAAACGTGGAAACATGCTCTGCTTCTGAATTCAGATTGTTCCTATTCTGAGAAGCATGGCCATTAGAAAAACTGCTGCGTGAGTCATGCAGAGATCGTAGAGGCGAGCTGTTTATCCGCAGAAATGACCAGTCCGCCTCAGCACTGAGCCGAGCAGCTCACTAATGCACCCACAGCTTGTACTCAGAGTGGAGAGTGCTCCGGACGCCACGGCACTCTTTGATGTCCCTCCAAATCCAGTTCTGTCTGTATTAAAAACTACTTTGTGACTCAACATTACAGTCACAATGGGCTCAAGTGAAAAAAAAAAACAGTTTGTAAACCTTTAGTCGTTAGAAATTCGACCAGGAGAAATTTGCAGAGAATAATACATCTTGTTAGATTGGCGATATCTATTTGTATTATTAGGAAAATAAGAGGCTGAGGAGGCTGATGGTTATGCTCCTGCGGTGGAGTTGGGTTGGAAAAGGTTGTGGCACGTAGTAGTAGCAGTAGTAGCATTTAGACTGGACTGAGAAGTGATTTAATTGGTGCAGAAGTAAAAATAGTGAGCTGTGATTGGATAGCCATGACAGACAACGGTCATGGATTGGGTACAACTCTTCCTGAATTTTACACTTCATTCAAAGTTCATTAGAAGGCTAATAACAGAGCTAGCATAGCATGAGTTTTTTCACGTGCACATTCATATTGAGCAAATTATACTGTTTCATGCTGTTCACCACTTTTGACACGATTTGGAGTTGCAAAAAACATCCAACACTAGATCTGTTTCAGTAATCATAATATGACTTTATTAGATTTTTGTGAAAAATGTAAATATTAAACACCTTACAAACGTTGCTGCAAAACTGTCAATCCAACACTGATCCAGAATAAACTAGAACTAGATTCAATCCTGTTTGGACGATTGGCCAGATCAGATCGTTTGGAGGACCTAATCTGGCTTGCATGCCTTAAGTTAAATAACCCTCCAATAAACGGTACAGTAACACGTCTATCTTGCATTTCTTCAAATACCATGCTGTAGAACATGTATGTACATCTCCATGTATGCAGACCCTCCACCAAAAAAAAAATACATCAAGCACGTGATTTAAAAGCAGGAAGTGCCTTGTTTCCATGCTAATGTTTGTTAGCTTCACCATCACGGCAGAACTCGGTCTGGCCACAGAGAGTTGTGAAAATAGCTGGTGAATGATTTGGATTCTCAGAATGTATTTGAAGAGGAAGAAAATGTATTTATATAGCACATTCATAAAGAAACTGCAACACAATGTGCTTTACAATATGGAAAAACAGAACACAACAGCAAACATACATAAAATACATAAAACAAGGATAAAAGAGAGTTGACTAAGTCTATTAAAAGGAGCGTGTGAATAGATGGGTTTTCAGTTTACTCTAGCGTGGGTGCACATTTGACGTCGTTAGGGAGGGTATTTCATTTACAGGGGGCAAAGTGAGAGAAGGCAGCTTCACCAATTTTTAATTTTGAGCGCGGAACGGTAAGGAGATTAAGCGCTCTAAGATTTGGTAAGTGAGCAATACATGTGGACTGCGTTTAAGAGTTTAAAATGAACTGGTTCTGTTTATCCACGTCTTAAAGAAGAAATAAAACAGGTTCAGTGTGTTCAAGTATGTATACGAATCACTCAAAGTAGTTCAGCTCTCACAAAGCCTTGAGCGTATTGCTATTATTCACATGCATGATTTCTTGGCCACTCGAACAGCTTTAGAACAACTTTTAAGATGAAGAAGGGAAGCAGAGTGGACCTTACCCTAACTCTTGCACAGCCTATCAAGTTTGCAACAGAGAAACAGTTTTCTAATTAGATGAAAATAGTGAGCTGTGTACTGTTTTTTGTCAGGTACTTCAGTTCCAATTGTGATTCTGAGCAGTGCACCAAGACAGGTCTGTTTTCACCCTCGAATAACCCCAAAACATCAACCACCAGAAGTCAAGTCGCAGTTTGTGCATACGTTCGCTATGCCCTCCAAACACAAAGACTCATTCGAAGCTCTTTCTTGTGTAAAAGGTGAACCCTGGCCCGGCGTCTCTATGAGGGAAACTTTTTAGGGCACTATTAAGCGGAAGGACACTTGAGAGGAGAGTCTATCATGAAGTGAGGTCCACTACCTTTTGATGCACTCAAAACAGTGTCTCCCGTTGGTTTATGAGCCGTGCCTGATCAAACCGGCTGAGTGTAGTGCATAATGACACACAACCTTTAAAGTGTAACCTTCAGATGAGAGGAGGGATGTTGCCTGGAAACGCCGCACTACAATGTGGTGGTACAAACTGAACGGAAAACAACCATTATAAGCAGATAATGAGTACGCGTCATGTGCAAAGGTATTTCTATATTTCTTGCACTTCTGAGACAGGCTGTGGTTATAGATGAGCGGTGGAATGTGCTGTTTAACTGTCAGATCGTAGAGTTGTTGATCTGGTTTATGGTTCTGTAATTACTGGGTCTGTTCACATGAAACAAAAACTGGCACCAAGTTCAACGTCGTCAATGTCAATATAAATAACCAAAAAATTAATTGGATCCATTATTCAAAACCAAAAAACATGATTGATGTCAGTTTAAAATACCATTTGAAACAAACAAACATATAAAACATTGAACAAAACCGGAGAGTGAAAACAAAATACAAGGAGCACAGCTAGAAAAGAACATCTATTAAGATAAAAAATAAATAAATAAATCATGGCACACTCAAGTAAGGATAAAAGGTCTCACCTGGTCCAAAGTCTTATCAAATAAGTCAATTTTCAAATGAATTCTGAACCATTTGTCATATGTCAGTAATAACTCCACTTTGGGTCAGTTTGCGTTCACAGTTTATTTGTGATGGCCTTTTTCCCCGCAGCCAAAAGTATGTATCCATTTACCGAGCTCAAGGCAGGAGATTTAAGGCCCAAATACATAGTTCTGAAATCAAGTCGGATGACAATTTCCCAAAAAACGTGAGTCTTCTACAGAGTTCTATTCCTGTGTTTCAGTCATGTGATTTGTTGTCATTACCATTTTAAGAACGCCTCTGTATGTTGTAAGCTTCAAGATGACAGAAGTTTGGGGTTTGGATCCTTATCTACTGCCAGGGGTTGCTGACACCACTTAAAAGCAACGAAAGCTTGTCACAATTAACTTTTGTGGACATTTACATCCAAGCCATCTCGCCCACAACCGCTCATCCTAAAATATATCACCTGGACAGTGGGAAATTAGGCTAATGTCAAGTTTGCACACTTATAGGTTTAGCCACGAGATTAAACTAGTAAAAGTCATGTTTCCATTAGAACAGTATGGGGCACAGCGGGGCAGTCCGAGGTGTTTCCACTGAACAAAAGTGAACCGTACCTCCCTGTTTGAGCTGGCTAGCTTTAGAGCGCAGACCGGTTAAGAGCGAGATGATTGGACAAAAGAGAATGCAGACTCAGGTGAGAACGAAATGGCAAAAACCAGATGTGACAAAATAGTAATTCCTCATCAAACACTGACTTGATCTTGTAAAAACATGGTGTATTTCCTGACATTATAACTTTGTTTGTTGAGCTGACAGAGTTAGCAAAACAAAGCTAGCACACGTTAGCATCAGCTGTTTCCTCTTTACGATGCTCGCAAGTATTTTTTTCAGTGCTTATGGTAGCCAACTTTAATGCAAACCAAAACACATTTCATTAAAAGATGTGGCATAGAGGCGCAGACGAAGAAACTGACGAAAAAACACAAGCTGTGTCTTGTTTTCGCAGTCTTTATCCACGTCTTACAGCCCCACAAATGGTATTTTTATGACTAGGGGAGATCGGCCGCATGAAGAAAAACTGTTGATTAAAAACTGTCATTCAGGTATGATTTAGATTTGATTTATGAAGAAAACATTAGTCATGTTCGGATGACGTCAGCGGCTCATGCAGCGGGCCCCTGCGAGCTGGATTATCTCCTGTAACATGAGTTGATGGTTGTGGATGAACGGCTGAACAATGAACATGTCACCCATTGAGTATGTTTGGGATGCTCTGATTCGGCGCAGACAACAATATGTTCCAGCTTCTGCCAATGTTCAGCAACTTCCCCCAATAAAGCACCCACACATTCCACAGTGTCCTATTATTTTGGCTAGTCTAAGGCACATCTGTCTCATCAGCATCTTGATATGCCACACCTGTGAGGAGGGATGGATTATTAATATTAATGTGTGAACAATATTTGAGAGAAATGGGTCTTTTGTGCCCCTCCTTGAACCGCCACCTTAACGTGGTGGAGGGGTTTGGGTACCCGAATGATCCTGGGAGCTATGTTGTCGGGGGCTTCATGCCCCTGGTAGGGTCACCCATGGCAAACAGGTCCTGGGTGACGGGTCAGACTAAGAGCGGTTCAGAAGCCTCTTATGATGAGTTTAAAATCAAGGACGAGTACGTCGCCCGGACTGGCGTCACCGGGGCCCCACCCTGGAGCCAGGCCTGGGGTGGGCGCTCGACGGCGAGCGTCTGGTGGCCGGGCCTTTCCCCACGGGGCCCGGTCGGGCACAGCCCGAAGGAGCGACGTGGGGCCGCCCTCCCGTGGGCCCACCACCTGCAGGAGGATCCATAAGGGGCCGGTGCAAAGAGATCTGGGTGGCAGTCGAAGGCAGGGGCCTCGACGACCGGATCTCCGGGCGCAGAAACTAGCTCTGGGGACATGGAATGTCACCTCGCTGGGGGGGAAGGAGCCTGAGCTCGTGCGGGAGGTCGAGCGCTTCCGACTAGATATAGTCGGCCTCACCTCCACGCACAGCCTGGGCTCTGGAACCCGCTCTCCTCGAGAGGGGCTGGGCGCTCCATTTCTCTGGCGTTGCCCAGCGGGGAGAAGCGGCGGGCTGGTGTGGGCTTGCTCATGGCCCCACAGCTCAGCCGTCACGTGTTGGACTTCACCCGGTGAGCGAGAGGTCGCATCCCTCCGCCTTCGGGTGGGGACAGGTCTCTCACCGTTGTGTCGGCCTACGGGCCGAACAACGGTGCAGAGTACCCGGCCTTCTTGGAGTCTCTGGGAGGGTACTGGACAGTGCACCGCCCGGGGACTCCGTTGTTCTACTGGGGGACTTCAACGCCCATGTGGGCAACGACAGTGACACCTGGAGAGGGGTAATCGGGAGGAACGGCCCCCCCGATCTGAACCCGAGTGGTGTTCAGTTATTGGACTTCTGTGCTAGCCACAGTTTGTCCATAACGAACACCATGTTCAAGCACAAGGGTGTCCATCAGTGCACGTGGCACCAGGACACCCTAGGCCGGAGGTCGATGATCGACTTTGTTGTCGTGTCATCTGACCTTCGGCCGCGTGTCTTGGACACTCGGGTGAAGAGAGGGGCGGAGCTGTCAACCGATCACCACCTGGTGGTGAGTTGGATCCGCTGGCGGGGGAGGAAGCCAGAACGACTTGGTAGGCCCAAGCGCATTGTGAGGGTCTGCTGGGAACGTCTGGCAGAGCCCTCTGTAAGCAGGGTTTTCAACTCGCACCTCCGGGAGAGCTTCTCCCAGATCCCGGGGGAGGCTGGGGACATGGAGTCCGAGTGGACCATGTTCTCCACCTCCATTGTCGATGCGGCAGCTCGTAGCTGTGGCCGCAAGGTCTCTGGCGCCTGTCGCGGCGGCAATCCCCGAACCCGGTGGTGGACACCGGAGGTAAGGGATGCCGTCAGGCTGAAGAAGGAGGCCTACCAGGCCTTGCTGGCTTGTGGGACTCCTGAAGCAGCTGACAGGTACCGGCAGGCCAAGCGTGCTGCAGCCCGTGCGGTTGCAGAGGCAAAAACTCGGGATTGGGAGGAGTTCGGGGAGGCCATGGAGGAGGATTATCGGTTGGCCTCAAAGAAATTCTGGCAAACCGTCCGACGCCTCAGGAGGGGGAAGCAGTGCTTCACCAACACCGTTTACGGTGCGGGTGGAGAACTGTTGACCTCGACTGGGGAGGTGGTTGGACGGTGGAAGGAATACTTTGAGGACCTCCTCAATCCCACTGTCACGTCTTCCGAGGAGGAAGCAGAGGCTGAGGTCTTGGAGGCGGACTCGTCCATCACCCTGGCTGAAGTCACTGAGGTGGTTGGCAAGCTCCTTGGTGGCAAGGCTCCGGGGGTGGATGAGATCCGCCCTGAGTATCTTAAGTCTCTGGATGTTGTGGGACTGTCTTGGCTGACACGTCTCTGCAACATCGCGTGGCAGTCTGGGACGGTACCTCTGGACTGGCAGACCGGGGTGGTGGTCCCTCTGTATAAGAAGGGGGACCGGAGGGTGTGTTCCAACCACAGGGGGATCACACTCCTCAGCCTCCCCGGTAAGGTCTATTCCAGGGTACTGGAGAGGAGAATCCGACCGATAGTCGAACCTCGGATTCAGGAGGAGCAGTGTGGTTTTCGTCCCGGTCGTGGAACACTGGACCAGCTCTATACTCTCCATCGGGTGCTCGAGGGTTCATGGGAGTTTGCCCAACCAGTCCACATGTGCTTTGTGGACCTGGAGAAGGCATTCGACCGTGTGCCCCGGGGCGCCTTGTGGGGAGTGCTCCGGGAGTATGGGGTCCGGGGCCCTTTGTTAAGGGCTGTCCGGTCCCTGTATGACCGGAGCAGGAGCTGTGTTCGCATTGCCGGCAGTAAGTCAGACCTGTTCCCAGTGCATGTTGGACTCCGCCAGGGCTGCCCTTTATCACCGGTTCTGTTCATAGTTTTTATGGACAGAATTTCTAGGCGCAGTCAGGGCGTGGAGGGCGTCTGGTTTGGGAACCACAGGATCTCATCTCTGCTGTTTGCGGACGATGTCGTCCTGATGGCTTCCTCAAACCAGGACCTGCAATATGCACTGGGACGGTTTGCAGCCGAGTGTGAAGCGGCTGGGATGAGGATCAGCACCTCCAAATCCGAGGCCATGGTTCTCGACCGGAAAAAGGTGGCTTGCCCTCTCCGGGTGGGTGGGGAGTCCTTGCCTCAAGTGGAGGAGTTCAAGTATCTCGGGGTCTTGTTCACGAGTGAGGGAAGGATGGAGCGTGAGATTGGCAGGCGGATCGGTGCAGCGTCTGCAGTGATGCGGGCGCTGTATCGGACCGTTGTGGTGAAGAGAGAGCTGAGTCGAAAGACGAAGCTCTCGATTTACCGGTCAATCTACGTTCCTACCCTCACCTATGGTCATGAGCTCTGGGTAATGACCGAAAGGACGAGATCGCGGATACAAGCGGTCGAAATGAGCTTCCTCCGCCGGGTGGCTGGGCGCTCCCTTAGAGATAGGGTGAGGAGCTCAGTCACACGGGAGGAGCTCGGAGTAGAGCCGCTGCTCCTCCACGTCGAGAGGAGCCAGCTGAGGTGGCTCGGGCATCTGTTCCGGATGCCTCCTGGACGCCTCCCTCGGGAGGTGTTCTGGGCATGTCCCACCGGGAGGCGGCCCCGGGGTAGACCCAGGACACGCTGGAGGGACTATGTCTCTCGGCTGGCCTGGGAACGCCTCGGGATCCCCCCGGAGGAGCTGGAGGAAGTGTCCGGGGTGAGGGAAGTCTGGGAGTCCCTGCTCAGGCTGCTGCCCCCGCGACCCGGCCCCGGATAAGCGGAAGAAGATGGATGGATGGATGGATGGGTCTTTTGTGTTCATAGAAAAAGGTTCATATCTTTGATTTTTAAAAATGGGAGCAAAAACAAAAGCGTTTGTGGTCGATATATGAAACACTGTCTGGAGTGATTTCTTGGAGTCCACTGGTCCCTCCTGATGGAACTAATCCATTTCTGGCAACAAACAGGGTCTTTGGGGATGTTATAGAAGAATAATCCTTCCTTTTTTTGAGAATTGTTGGTATAACCCATCACGGAGAGCAGACGTCGTAGTGACTTTGGTCTTCAAAATGACAGAATCAACGAGTTTGTCACGTCGTGGATAAGTCCCTGCGATCAGTCTGACATTATGACAACACGGAAGTCTACGACGTGAATAACCTTTTGGACTTTCACAAAAATACTTTCCTGTTCAGTTCTTTTTTTAACGAAACTAAGAAAGTAGAAATTAAGAGCTCACAAATTAACAAACCCAACCAAGACTTGAGACTAAAAGTAATTACCACTTTAAGGCAGGAGCAGTTAGACATACGCTTGTACTCATTTAAATTGACTACAAGTGTAATGTTGGTAGAGACAGGATGATTCTATGTGCTGTGAGTGAAGCCCCAGGACAATCCTCAGAGCGCTCCCTGATGCCTACTGGAACCCCAAAAACCTCTTCACACTGGGCTCCTTCTGTGTCAACAAAGCGCTCGTTTAGAATCTGCGAAACAGTGAACATCCTCAAATTCTCTTTCAGTCCAGTTTCTTATTTTTTACATTTTGAAGCTCTACTGCGAGTCTGCAAATTCAAACTATTTCCTAAATGTGTTCTTTGTCTGGTTTTGAATGAGGCAGCACGAAGCCAAATACAGGTGCTGATGTATTTTGCGTCATCGTAGCAGATGCTTTTTTCTTTTGTTTTTGAGAGGTTGATGCAGTGAATCATTTAGACGGCGCTTTAGCTTTTAGTTTGTACTGTTAACCATTCTGATACTACACCTTTATACACACCCAGGTGTAGTGCAATTTTAAGGCTAGGCAGTGGACACAAATTAGCAGCAACAGAAGATTTGTTATTTTGAGGAGCCCGAGATGTGAATGAATGAGACGGAATCAGTGTTGAGTTTAATGCAATTTGTATTAAAGGGAAATTGACAAATCAATCTTTTAAAGGGCACATATTCTGCTACAGTGACTTTTTGAGCTTTTAACCCTGTTCTTACAATGTTCCGTCATCAAAAACACACCTGAAGAAGCATTCAGCTGCATTCACGCGGTTTTGAGGAAAATTTATCAGAAAATCCTCCCCCGTCCGAGCATCAAACACACTTCCTGCAAGCTCCTTCTACCGGGACGTATTTTCGGATCATCCACTTATCCGAGAATATTCCACTGTTTAAAATCATTGCTAAACTAATTCTGAGCCTTTCTGCCTCTAAACATGATAACGGCTGCAACCAATCCACTTCATAACATCTTTTCTGCGATAACTTCACTAGATTGCATATTGCGCTTACGCCATCTGCTGGCTGGATACACTCAGTCATACTCATAACATCATATAATTTCATAGTGACTGATAACACAGGTCATAAAATGAATAAGAAACTATTTTTTGTTTTAAAACATGGGCACTCAAGAGCATGTTTAAAGGCTAACAGCAATATGAAAATGTTTTCTTTAACAAAAATAATTCATGTGTGTGTGTGTGTGTGTGTGTGTAGAGTCCAAGAAATAAAATAGTTCTGTCCTACCACAGGTCCAGCTCGCCACTCAGAGGAGTGTGTTGACACTTCTTGAAGTTGATTCAGTCCACATTAAAAAACCTGACCTTGAAATCCCAGGCTAAAGGCTACAATCTGGTCACGGCACGACCGCAAAACATGCCCAGACGCTCCAGTGATTGGATCTCAAAAGTCACTTAGTTTGTAACGCCAAAACAGACCACGCCACAGCCACAGCAGACTTAAAGGAAGCAGGGAGTGAGGACAGAAGAACAGGAAGCAGACCTGCCAAAATAAAAGTCTTTTCTAAATTTCAGGTTACACAGGACCTTAATGTCATGTCGTTCTCACATTAAAACTGTCTCACTTGCCTAGGAAGTCCAGGGGTCTCATTTATAAAACTTAATGAGGAAGTTTTACCATAAGTCATAAAGATAGATGTCAGCCTGGTCACCGGTATGTATATATGTAACCAAAAAATATTAAATAATATATGTATATCACATGGAATTGAAAAACATCATACATTTCAGCAGAATTAAGAAGCCTAGCACAATATGCGATTAATCAGCGGTGAGAGAAGTTCTAAATTATTCTTTTTTTGTTTCACATGCATAGAGGAAATAAACAAATCTGATTGCACAGTTCTGTTTGAGCTTGGCTCACTCTTCTTAGAAATAAATATTAAATTCAAAGATATCAGTTTGAAACTCTTGAAACTGTAGTTTAGTCAAATAAATGTAAGAAAAAAAAACATATTACAAGTTTTTCATCATGTTATGTTTTCATGTGGAAATAAGGCCTTTTAAGTGTAAAAATGGCCAAGATTTCACTTATTTCAGACATATAAACCTGAAAAATGGACAGAACCAGGTGTAAATTTCTTGGTTCATTGTGTACACATATTAGTAACAAAAAATTTACAGAGGGGATTTTGAATTTCTTATTTAGTTTTTAAGTAAACTAGATTGGACTGAAAATTTTGCCTCATTTTCTTTTTTTACTTAAAACTTCAATAAATTAGTTTTAGAATTACATATTAAAAAAATCTTTCTTTACGTTTCATCAAAATCCTGCTGAGTCCAAGATTATAAAGTTTGTTGTGTGTAGGGGCTACTTTAAATGGTGATCCTTATGGGAGAAAAATGCATTTTAAGAAAACTGCCACAAGTAACAATGTCCCAGAAGAATCTATGGATGAAGTGGATTAAATGGAAGAATAAAACATTTTTAAGAGAAGATTGCACAAGTTTGTTGTTTCTGGATCTCAGGCAGTGACTCTACAGGTGATGATGCACAGATACCGGCAAATCCGAGGTAAGATTTACTCTGACCGACACAGAGATATTTCAGAGTAGATATTTCAGTCGCACTCCGTAAACTCCTTTAGGCCTCAGGAACTTTCAAATAAAGTGGCACATGAGTCAATTCAACATGGCTGCGTTCATACTTTAAGTTAAGAATATTCATCTTATCTTCATAAATAGAATAGTTTTATTGTTTCTTCTATATCAGACAATATGTAAGAGGTAATTACATCATCTTTTACCTATTGGTTGATGTAGAATAACAGTTGGGAGCGCTTCAGGGATCTGCGTAAAACATTAAACATGTCAGGTGCTGATTTTTTATTTTTTGCAGAGTGTCTGCAGTCTTACTTGCACAGCCCTGAAATGCTACAGGTGCCACACTTTCACCAGAATTAAACAATTTAACAATAAAACACCCACAGCAGTGAAAATGGAAAGTGCACGTTTAAAGTTAATTGGTATTGGTAGAAAGAGTGATGAAGATACAATGTCAACTTTTGCTTACTTTTTAAAAATATAATGATTGACTCATTATGTTCATTGTTTCATAAAGTGACAACAGCATGGTTTTGTCCTCTTCTCCACATCAGATCACTTCAGGGTTGTTGGAGTCACATTGCTCCTGATGACTCCATGGATGAATCAGTTTTTGGGTGACATAGGCCAGTCTGCAGAGAGAAGCCTCAGAACCCTCGGTGTTATCCTTGATAGACACGTCATTAAGGCATCACTCTAAACAACTGACAAGAAACTGCTTCTTTCAGTGGAGGAGAATCTCTAAACTCAGAAAAACTGTGTCGCAAAAAGATTTAGAACTTATAATTCATGCCTTTCTGTCCTCACTTTTAGACTTAGTTTGTTTTCATGTTGAAACAAGGAGGAGTGTCTCGTCTGCAGCTGGTCCAGAACTCTGCAGCAGGATCTGGACCCGCACAAACAGACGTCCCACATCTCACCCGTTCTTAAAGCTCTTCATTGGCTGCCCGTCTCCTGAGGTCAAACTGAGGTCACACAGAGGTCACACAGAGGTCAGTCTGAGGTCTGTGGATCACAAACTGCTGATGGTTTCTCGCTCTCGTTTTCGGACCAGAGAATCGGAATCAATCATCATCAATTGTCTTTGGCGTAAAGGTGCAACATAAAACAATGAACAAAATATAATAAAATATATAAAAGAGGCATGCATAAGATTAAGAATAATATAAAATAGAATAGACTAAGATAGACTAAGACTATATACAGAAATGTACAACAGAGGAGACTGATCCTTCTGTTTCTCCCAGACTTTGGAACGATCTTCTGCTCTCCCTGGGCTCATTAAACTCTGTTGATTGATTGAAAAACAAACTTAAAACTTCCTTTTTTGCTCAAGCGTTTTAATTACAGCAGATTTAGGGACTGATTTTACTGTCATTGTTGTATGTATTGCCTACTGAGTGTGTTTTATTTTTCTGTGTTTCTGTTGTAAAGCACTTTGTGACCGCTTTGTCTGTGAAAGGTGCTATAGAAATAATCGTTACTTTACTTACTTACACACAAAACTGAGCCATGTTTCCAATTCCATCTCCAAAAGAATCAGATTTGAAAAAAAAAAAAGCCTCTAGACCTGCAGTGTGAATGCAGCTCAAGAAGCCCGAGGACCAAAAAGAATAGTTGCTGGCATGGACACTTCTGACCTAGTTACAGCCCACCCTCGTCCACCCCCGAGTCTGAACAGAGCGTCTGGGGCCCAACAGAAGCCGAGGTGTGTTTGCCCAAGTCCATTTTCCACTCTGTGACCCCGACAAGGTGCGGCGCATCCCAACAAATGAGTAGAGAGCAGCGGGCGCTCCTGCCGCTCCATGGCACACTTCCATGTCCAATTATCTGCTGAGGAAAAAACGGTGGTGCGTTTAATTTATGCCAGGACCCGTGTGCCACCAGCGGTACTCCACACTCCCACACTCAGCAGGCTGTGCTCTTATAACATAATGACAGAGGAGTCGTCGGGCCTAATACGGAGCAGTTATTATGTGAGCCGGCTCCATCAGGGCACCAGGTGAAGGCGACCTCCCGCTGCGCTCCTTAATGACTGATAAAAGCAGTAGATCACAGACATGGCCCCGTGTCATCCCCTCACAGCTCTCTGTTTCCAAACTTAGCCCACAGAAAAGCTGCAACAAGAGGACATGAGATTGAAGGATAGTATAAGGTGTTTTTATCCTGGTTTGGGGATTTGAAGGACATATGCAAAATTTCCTTTTTCTTTTAGCTTTAAACCATGTTCTAACATTGTTTCATCATCAAAAACATACCTGGAGTTGTATTTAGTGCATTCAAGTTTGTTTGATGAATCCTTTTAAAGTACCCTCTGAGTCTCCAGGAGCTGTGAAAGTCCATTAATCCTCGTCAGTCAAATTGCGTTCATTACAAGCAGCATAGCAAGCTAGGTTTGTTTACCTCCCCTTTGTAATTCCCTCTGCAGACAGTAGATGGAGCTCTTAGTAAAACCCTCATTACTTCATATTAAACACATTATTTTAGGTTCGAAAACAGGTGTAAGTTGTTTTCAAGCTAAATTTGTTCTAGGTTGAGTGGTTTACAAATAACATTCATATTTTTCCAGTTATTATTTGTCGAGTTTGCCTATCGTAACCTTATTGGTCAAACACATAGTAGCAAAAGATAAGGCTCTAGTGCAGGGGTGTCCAAACTTTTTCCATCGAGGGCCACATATTGAAATATAGACCAAGCGGAGGGCCACAAATCAATCGCGAAACGTTAAAAAAAGCTGCATTTATCTGATGTTTTAAGCACCACCACATCTACATTCAGTCTCAGTGCCTTAATATCAGGTCTGTATTGCACTAAAATGTTAGTTATTTAGGTTAGAACTGTTGAAAATCTGAAATGTGCTGTAAATAGTACTTATCAGGACAATGTGGGCCAGTTCACCAGGAAGCCTAAGGGCCAAGAAAAATTGGTCCCCGGGCCTGAGTTTGGACATGCCTGCTCTAGTGTTTCAGTGCACAAAAGATAATGAAATATTTTCTTTAGGTACAGTTTGCACTCACTCATGATTGCTCAAGGCATGTTTTCTTTTTTTCTTTAATGTTTTCTTTCTCAATGGAATTTCAAGCAGTGGTGGACTTACCATTAGGCAACAGGCCACAATTGCCTTGGGCCCCCAACCTGAAGAGGCCCCCAATAAGATACCCTTCCCAATCATCACAGACTCAAGGAAACAGTTGCTATTCTCTCAATATCACAGTAAAGTAGTGCAGTGTACAAAAAAGAGACCAAAAAAATAGTCTGGGATTGTCAAATGTTTCTATTTAGTACTTATAAAGCTGAATAGTAAATAAATATACAGTAACATTATAAAATTACAATTGAATATGTATTTTAAGAACTCAGTAACTTCAGTGATAGAGCTCCCCCTACAGGTCTTTACTGAACATACACTCCCAGTAAAATGATGCCAAAAGCTTTTTTTTTTCTTCTTCTTTTCCCTTCCTTTTTATTGAAATAAGGAAGTACAATCACATACTAAAATATCTGATGTTAGCAAATATAAAAACGAGAGCCAGTATTTCTCAGGAGAGTCTTGCAAGAAATGTTGCGAGGCTGGTTTTCCACGCAGAGACAGCAGGGGGCAACGGCGGGGGCTTCAAACACCCCGAAAATACATTTACAACCACCACACGGACTTACAAAGACATTTACTTAGTTCTGCTTTAATGCTGAAGTTTTCGGCTGAACATGTGTTAAAATGCACCAATGGTCTGATATGGTCTGACTTCTTAAATATTCTTTTGGGGAAGGACCCCCAAAACCCCCTGTTTAAAGCTGTTTAGAACGTGTAGCTATTGCACACATGAATTGAAATTTCCCAATAGTTCATTTATCACTCCAAATGTATGAACCTGTCCAGCCACACCACATAAAAAAAGCAAAACAAAAACAACAAAATTCAAAGCTTTTTTCAAGAACAATTAAAGAGATGCGACAGAAAAGTCAGAAAAGTAGAAGATCACAATTGATGAGGAGGGGCCTGTACTTAATTTTGCCATGGGCTCCCAAATTCCTAGGTCCGCCATTGATTTGAAGTCTGTGCTGTTGTAAAATAATTATATTATAGTGAAATAATCAGAAATTCTGGTCACTTTCTGCTCCAGTGTGATTGTAAGATTGCCGTAATGTAAAGACTGATCACTGAAACAACTACAGCTTGTGACGTCTTTCAGCTGTTTACACTGGTGGATGGAAATGCATATCTTTTCATCTTTAAACTTTGATGTAACTTTTTGGCAATCATCTGAAAAGTGATGTTTCTTTTTCGTGCTAAAGTAGTTTTCTTCTCATTATGGATCCTATCAGCTGTCTGTCCAGTGAAGGCCTTCTCGCTGCTGTGGAACCAACACATTTTATTGGTAATTAGCAGAGAAGCCCAGACTGAGGCACCGGGATGAGCATTGATTATCACCTTCTTCAAATGAACAGTAGCTTGTTAGCACAATATATATTTAGCTCAGGAGGACAGCATATTACAAGTGACATTTATCACAGCACCAAGCTAAAAATACTGCAGTGTTCACATTCTAAATCCTGAAGGGGGGTCAGGCTACGGTTGGCCTATGTTTATGTAAAAAATATAGTGGTTTATTGAGTTATTTTACTCATATTTATGTCCTTAGGAGAAAAGAAAAGAAAGATCTACAACTTACTCTATTGTGGACATTTAAATTAAACTAGTGCAACAGTACAATAAATAAAATTATATGCTTTATTCCTGTATTTCGCATGGACATTAAAGAATGAAAAATATGCTCTTGTCATTCTCAATAGCAGCATGAATACCTGACAAAAAATGACACAGAATCTGAATTTTTGCACATATTTGGGCTTTTAAAGACATGTGGACCCACACTTTTAATCAGCTGCAGAACAGCCTGGTTGAGTTTAATTGTTTTCAATAAAACTTCAATTTTGTCTCACTCCCATTTCTTGATGCTTTTTAAAGTTCTTCTTAGAACCTTGTTAATTTATTCAACTGGTCTTAGACTTTTGATTGGGGCTGTATTAGGGGGCGTAGTCCGCCATGGGGGACATTTGGGGAAAACTCTCAGTTGATTTAACAAGTAATGCAACTTCTCCCCTCTTCTAATACATTTATGTCTATTTTAAGCAAAAAGAATTAAACTAAAGACAAAACTTGGGCTTAAAAGACATTATTGATCTGGCGTTTCCTCAGAAATGTAAACAGGTTTTTCAGTAGATGATAAAATACAGCAGGCGGCCCTAGCATCGCAGTAGCATTTAACACGCAGCTACCCTTAGCATTGTTGGATAACCATTCAAATTTGGGCTGTTCGACTATATAACTCCTACATTTTTTGTTTGCGCTTGTAATTGTTGAACAGTGAGTGCAGCTCAGACACGTCAAAATGAATGGATTGTTTCTCTCACAGAGGTCGCTTTGTGGGCGTTCCCTGAGTGCCGACTGTAATTACATCCTGCTGCTCAGAAATATTGGAATGAGATTAACATTGTTGTTTTCGACGTCGAACTTCAGAGCTCTGGACCTATATATCTGGGTCCTGCCATGGACACAGTACATGGATATCTTTGGAGCATAGTTTGGATGAAACAAACTTAACCAAAGATCAAGGACTTGACCGACAAAACTGACATTCAAAAAATGGTAAAATGGAAATCACGGACTCAATTTGAAAATGGATAATTAGACTTTGGACCAAATGGAACAATTACACCGGACTACATGTTTACGACCATTAAATTATTTGTATGTTGTCTCTATCAGTCTGTGTTCCTTTTGTGTTATTACTATGTTTTCTTAAAAAATATAATGAGAAAATAACGTATAATGTTTAACAAGTAAAAGTTAATGGTTAAAACCCGTAACCAAGTGATTCAATTTGATATGTCTTCGTCGTTGAATTAAAAAAAAACAGATCAAAACCTAACCAAAACGTATCAACTTACAGCTCAAAATATAGCACCTTAAATGTTGTGTCTCTAAACGTTGGGCTGTTTTTGATGGTTTTGCTTCATGAAGTTGTCTGTCGTGCTCTGGCACACGTCTCACACAGATCCAAGAGGAGACAAAGGCAGCAGGACACCCGACACGGCCCATCTTTATTGAGCAGAGGCTGTGAGGCGGCCCGAGAATACAGAGCGGGCCGGCTGGAGCGGCTGGAGCCTGCCAATGCCTGGGTTCACCTCAGCTCAGAGCGCAGCCAAGGGCGAAACACAGGTCACACACAAAGTAATTCAATATATTGTACAGGGCTGTCATTCATTGGTTATCGAATATAGTTGTGCGTAAAAATCACTGAAGTCCCGTCCCTCTCATGCCATTTATTCCTAATCAGCCAGTCGCATGAGTATTTAAGCACCCTGACTTGTCCCACTTCAGTTGGTGGGACAGAAGCCCTGGGACAGCTGCTGGTCAGTACCTCCTTACAGTTCATTTTGTTGAAAGAGCTCTATTTCTAAAACCAACTGCAGCTCATGTTTTGATGGGGAACTTTATCATGTCGTGTGTGCTGTAGAAAGCTACTGCACCGAGTCTCAATGAATGCAATGTCACTGAATAACATTAGCACCAGTGCTACTATGACATTCTAATTTGGGCTCCAACTGGTTGTATGAGATTTCTGTGTATGTTGAATGCATTTGTGATATTTCCCGTAGTGCTAACAGTCATTCATTTTAATGTGTCAGAGCTGCTCTTTCACCCACTGTTCAACAACTACAAGAGCAAACACTGAGTTTAAAAGTTTTTGTGCCAAATACAGACACAAAGACATGGAGGAGAATAAAGTGGTTGAACGGACCAAATTTGTCTAGTTATCCATGAATGCTAACGGCAGCTGCAGGCTCGATGCTAACACCGCCTGCTGTATTTTTACATCTACAGAACAATCTGTTTACTTCTCTGAGGAAACACCAGGTCATCAGTGTCTGTCTGGACTCCAGAGTGACTCGACTTGAATTAGTAGTGCTTGAAATTTGCCAGGAGAAGTATTTGAAGAGAGAAAATGCTGAGTTTCCTATTCGATCCCCCCCAGTTTTCTCTCACTGCCGACCACGCCCCCTGATATGACACGTTGCCGGCTGTGTCTGTACAAGCCTGGTGCCCTGTGTTGGGTCCAGTTGATGGTGTGCTCTACATTTGTTACTATGGTCTGGCAGGTTTTGGGGCCGTTTCTCCCATCTATTACAGATAACGTCATCACTCCATAAACCAAACTCCGGATACTTTCGCTTACGAACTTTTCACCCTGAACATTAAACAACAGGACAATTGCGTGGAGTGTTGCCTCTTTGACGTTTCCCTTTTCAAACGTGAGAATGGGCTGTGATGGTTTTGGCAATACTGCATCACTGTTAATGTAAAATCCTGAATGGTGTCATATATTATACTCTTGTTTAACTGGTCTTGTTTTTTTTTTTGCTGGTCCCTGTCCTCCAGCAGTTGTGTCTGGCCTCCCATCTCTGGCCTTCTTTAATTCATCATTCATCATTCATCATTATCTTCCACGTTTGTTACATTAATAATACACAATAATAAGTAAACACTTGTTACACATGACGTGCCAGTTTAAAGAACATTTCATTAGTGAACCAGTCCTGTCCATAGAGCCACACAATAAGTGAGGAAGACCGTTTTGAGTTCCATTGATGTAAAACAATACATTTGTCCATTTGTATGCTAACTGGTATTAAGTGTACTTGGACACACACACAACACACACACAATGCCTCCGAAAGAGTTAAAGCCCTCTTTGCCTCCAGGTCCGCTTTAGCTAAGGTGGAGCTATGCACCGCAGCGAGAGGAGTGGAGAGAGAAGACTTGGGGGGAAACGACACGGCAAAAAGCATAAATAAAAAGAGCAATTATTTCTTACCAAACACTGAGCTGATCTTGTGATGAACTGCAGAATTTCCAGTGATGGTAACGTGTCTGTTGCACCCACATGATTAGCCGTCTCCTGTTTATCGATGCCAAGGTACAATTTTAATTTTTAGGGTATTAGAACCATGTTGTCTCAGTTACAGTAATGTGGCTGGTTACGTCAGCTAGAACTAGTTGGGCATAGTAACAGATGACTGAAAACACAGCAGGTTGGTGCGGGGTATAATCGTTTAAACTAATACAACATCATCATTTCGTGTGTGTGTTTAAACCTTGAGTTGTCAAACTTTTTATTGCATGTGAGCTGTTGAGAAAACAGAAACAGTTTGCAGTGGTCCAAATGTATTGCTCACCTATTTCCTTCTGCGCATCCTAATTATTCACTGCAATAAGTTTATTCACCTTATTCCAGAAGTTGCCGTGGGTGCCACCCTCTTTTTTCCGTTGTAGTTTACATCAACAGCAAATGGAACTACTTGAACTAGTTCTACACGGACTACAAAGCCGTTTCAGGCCACCCAGGAAGTTGATGCACTGCGGTTTAGTTGAACATTTTTGCACAAATCAGCCAACTTTATCTGTTATTCAAACCAGAAGTGCCAATACAACGGAAGTTACGTCGCAAAAAGAGGCAAAAGTGGACTCGGTGGAATAAGGTGGATAAGTACTTTTCACAACTTTCAGCGGCCAGGGCTGAGTTTGTGTTACATTAAGGCTAGCAAACATAAGCATGCAAAACAGCTTTTTGCAGAGAATGCTAAACTTTTAGAAGTAAATGCACACAGCGGTTTCATTTTTGATGGGAGAGCAACACCTGTGCCTGGAGCATAACAGATTTTTCCTCTAATACATGAAAATAAATTGGGTACAGGAATTATCCTTGGTAATAATGGACCATTTTGTGATGAAAGGTCCTCGGAAATACACTTTGCCTGGATTGCTCAACTGTCTACTCCCTGTCAACTCTTTTCTTTTGTCTTTTTGTCGTACTGCACAGATTCTCGTTTTGCCAGAAGTGTGTTGCTATTATAAGACGTTCAACTACAGTGCAAGCCAGTTTTAATTTGTTTTGTCTCTGCAAATTCCACAGACGTCATTACAAAAATAACCTGCTTCACTGGAACAAAAGCAAATCTACTCAGTCTACCCAATCTGACATTTATCTACATTGTTCTCTCTTGGCAAATGCTGAGAACGGCACTAATGCTCATCTCAGCACTTTCCAGACCACCTCAGGCTAAGGGTTTTGTGGCGACAATTCAGCCCTGCTCCCATGGGTGCAGTGTTTGGGTGTCACCGTGATGGACTGGCCCGACTCTTTAACCCCAGCAGCAGTGGTTTCACACATTAATCCTGAGAAACGACGCCGCACGCTCGGTGTTTGGGGACTGCCGGGCATAATGTTTGTTGAGTAAGAAAGCTGTGTTTATGAATTAAGTTGTAAAATCTTTAAATGCTGAAAGTGAGCACTTGGAAAGCCATTGAGGTTATAGAGGGTTGTGTAAATAAAGTAAGTGGCCGCAGTACTGGCTTTGTTGAAGGGGGCAGGGTCAGTCTCGGTCAAGTCTTATTTCATATTCTTGCAAAGAAGTGGATGGTACCAGGTCCAGCAACAGAATTCTTAAGCCGCGTTTCGACGAGAACCAGACCCTTGCTCACGCCTCTCCTCTGCTTGCGCTATCTGGTCCACAGGAAGGAGCAGTCTCTGCTGCACACAGTAGTATTGGAAGTGTACTTCACACAAAAGCTAACTTAGCCTCGTGTCCGTAGCTACTGTCTTCTATCTTCTCCCCGCCTCTCTGCGTGGGTTAGCTTTGACCCATTGGCCTGTAAAGTTCAACTTTTCTTCTTATTAAAAAGAAGAAAAGTTGTTGCCTTGATGTTGCTATCTAACGCTACATCCCTCCTCGCAGTTAAATGAACACATCAGGGCATTCGTGCCTATGCCCCTGTTCTGTTTGAAATCTAAGCAGGTAAAGGCCACTTTTTTGTTTGTTGGTTGCATTATCAGGGGGTGCACGGTGGCAGAGCGGCTAGAGCTTCTGCCTCCCAATAAGGAGATCGTGGGTTCGAATCCCAGACCACCCCAACATCGTGGTTTCGAATTCCGAACCACCCTAACATCACACGATCTCTCTGGGTGGAGTCTGCATGTCCTCCCCGTGTTACCGTGGGTTCTCTCCGGGTTCTCCGGCTTCCTCCCACCGTCCAAAGACATGACTGTGTAGGTTAATTGACAACTCTAAATTGTCCCTAGTGAGTGAATGTGAGAGTAAATGGTTGTCTGTCAATGTCTCTGTCTCTCTGTGTTAGCCCTGCGACGAGTTGGCCACTGTCCAGGGTGTACCCCGCCTAAGGCCCAAAGTCACTGGGATAGGCTCCAGTCACCCGCGACCCCTAACGGGAACAAGCGGTAGAAAATGAATGAAAAAAAATGAATGAATGGTTGCATTATCCTTACTAAAGCCATAATGTTATTTTATTGTTAGCGTGCTTCCTGTGTGCCAGGCCAATATAGTGTAGGGCGCTGTTCCTGCCACAGCCTGTCTCTGGAGCGCTCGCTGTTGTTTTGCCGACTGTTCTGTGTAAAATGAATTGCTGTTTTGTACTCTTGGCCTCAAGCGACTGTGGGCCACACCTGCTGACTCCTGGTCTTACTTACTGAGTGGACAATCTCGAACGCTGTTAAGACTTTTTGGAGAAGTTTAGCCTGTTGAGAGCCCAGAAAAAGGGGGAATGTTGCATAGTTTTGATAAAGAAAGAAAACATTTTAAAACCTTAAAATTGTGGTTACCTTGTATTAAAATATTGGGTTTTAGGAGCTGAGGTCCCACGTGGGTGCACCGGTGACCCCTGGTGGTATTGGTGAAGGTTACCCTATTTGTTCTTTTTAATTTGGTGTTTGCTGTGCCCAGAGTGCCCCTTTCCGTTTCCGTACCCTTTCCGTACTCCCCTCCCGTCACAACCCCCACTTGCAGCCTCAATTTTCCCAATTTTAAACCACTGGAATGAAGGTGGTATAACAACAAAACACGAAATACTGAACAGATACAAAATTTAAATAAAAACAGTAACGAAGTTCAATTTAGTCTAATGTCTATCAAATAGGTCAATTTCAAAATTGAACCTTTTAACGTAGTGTATGAAAATGATTAAAGGTAGAGCCCCTTTTTCTATCTAATTCTATCCTTACAAATAAACATTACAAATGCTTACTTAGAGTGACTTTTGCCTGCCACCTCTAAATAAATATTGTTATTTTGTTATAAAGGGGAGTCTTGTTTGTTCCGTACAAGGTAGGTGAACCTGGGTGTCTTCTAATCCAAATCATCAAACCTCTGGGCTGGAATCCTGGAGGGGCGTTGTTGGTTCAAATCTTTCATAATCACAATCAGTACCAATTTGCCACACAAAGTGCTTACACAATTTAGTTAATAATTAAGTAATTACTCAGGGACTGTGTGAGATGCTAATCAGGCTAGCAGTTCCAGTGATCATGTTAAGACGGCAGACATTTAAGGACTTAAAAACAGCAAAAGATTCTCTGAGAAGTGACGTCAGTTATCGGAAAAGCGTTATAGATCAAGGGAGTTTAGCAGGGAGTGTTTTGACGGTCGGAGGGAGAGGATTTTCTAACCAGGATTCATCAAACTAATGTTAATTAAGTTAAATGCAACTTGATGAAGGAACTATCTTAGAACGGGATGAAAAGCTCAGAAAAGTCACTGTAGCAATAATATGTGTCCTTTAAGACATTTTCTATATTATTATTAGATATTATGTGTATTTAACCACAATTCCTTGATGTGGAGTCACAGAGTTGCTTTTGAACCAATGTTACCCCTGAAAAGTAAACAGGTTGTTTTGTAGCTCTTAAAACACAGCAGGCAGCGCTAGCATTGCAGTAGCATTTTGCCCACAGCTACCAATAACATTCTCAGATATCTAGCAAATATAAATGTGGGCCATTGGAGCACTTTATTCCCCTCAATGTCTTTTTGTCTGTATTTGGTACAATATAACTCTTAAAGTTTTTGTTGTTGAACAGTAGGTGATGGAACAGCTCTTCTACATTATAATGAATGGATTTCTTCCCCCACAGAGGTTAGTGGGCGTACCCTGAATACTGACTAAATCTATTATGCAAAATCTACTGTTAATGTTAATAACTGTGCCGGTTTGTATTAAATCATTTTAGATCATTAATTGCAGTTTAAAATGAACAAAAGAAATAATGATATCTGTATATTATGGTTTAGTTCTGAATAGTACAAAAGATGCAATAATTTGTTTGCCATATACCCATGCGATGTGTGAGTTGGTTGTAAGTTCCTCAGTGCTGCAGGAGATAATGGCTGGAGTTGGAGGTCAGGTTGGGAGCAGCCTGTTTGAGCCGCTGTGTGTTCTGTGGTGAGGATTAGCCCTGGTTAGTCCCTCCACCGTCAGCAGGCTGTCTGTCTGGGCTAAGAACATGATCACTCCTCTCGGCACAAAATGGCTGAGCACAACAAACTCTACTGAAAAACGTCTTATTACTGTGTCCGAGTTTGGTTTCAGAACAAAATTGGACCTGGATTGGTATCACAGAAGGATGTGTAGAGATTGGATGTAACAGCCAGTATTATCCAGTTTTTCCAAAGTTTTCTGAGTTTTGGTGCACTTTTTTATAATACAATTTCACTTTTTAACCAGATAAACATTGAGATTGGGAAAGGAATTTCATCAAGTAAACCCCTGTCCAGTAACTGAACATGGGACCTTCCGGTTGAAAGGCACAAGTTCTAATGACCATTTGTTCTGTGCGGAAAAGTATATAAAATGTATGCTATATTGCACTTTTCTATACTTTATTTCAGGGGTGTCCAAACTTTTTTCATCTAGGGCCGCATTTTGAAACAGGACAATGAAGTGAAATTTCATGTTTGTTTAGGCCTGCATGACAATGTGTTTATTTTTTAGGTTATGAAAGCAGATTTTTCCAATTTCATAGTGAAATGTACCACTTTTGGTTACAACAAAAATGCTTTGAGGGCTGCATTGGTATCCTGTCCCTGCCATATGAATTCTTGCAATATTTGTGAGTTTGCAAACTTTTGGGAATCCATCTGGTGTCCCGCTGCTGTGCTGTGTGCTGGACCAATCAGAGGGCAGCATTGTGGTTTGGACGAAAGTCAAATGGATGAACCTGAACAAACATGGCGGCGCCAACAAACGTACTTTGAGATATTTTAGCAGATTTACTATAAACTATAGAAGCACTTTGTGCATTTAAGGACAGGAAGAAGCTTCTCTCTCAGCTGGATTTAACCGTTTCTGGGCTTGTTCCTCTGTTCTGATGCTGCGGCCAATCAGTTCAAATATTCGTCATGACGTTACATGGCTTTCGGCGAGAGCCTGTCCAGATTGATAAATGTGTAGAGCTCAGTTCAGAGTGATACACATATCACTCTGGTGTGAGTCAGATTACTGCATTTGGCCCCTCGGCCAAAGTTTCATATTAGGGTAAATATAATATACTTTCTTTGAGATTTTAACCCTGCTCATTTTTTATGCTAATTTGACCTTTTTACCATGTTTTAACATTGTTCCTTCATCAAAAACATACCGCGAGTTGCGTTTAGTTTCATTCATGCTAGTTTGATGAATCGTGTGACGTGTCTCTGAGAATCTTCAGTGCTGTTTTTAAGCCCATAAATCATCCTCAGACTCGTTCTGAGCATTATTGTCATCTAATAACGATCAATACAGTTTCTTGGACAACTAACGTCTCCCAGAGAACTTTCTAGATGTTTATTTTCCCTTGTCTAATTGACTTTGCACCTGTGAGAGAGAGCGGAAGGAGAGGAGTGACTGTGAGGTTATGAGTGAATGTATATTGTGTGCTATATTTGGTCTTCTTGACATAATCACTGTATTTATTCCTTTATATAGTTGTTAAACTAATTTAAAATTGCCTTAAAGAACTATTGTGCTTTTTGTCTTCTGAAGTTTTAATCTACAACACCCATGGATCATTTTTTTATATTTTGTTCTTTATAAATTATAATTTTAATGTAAAACGACTTAATTAAATGAGTCCGCTTACTTTTGCATTCAAATCCGCTGCACTGATTTGCACCGGCCCCTTTACATTCCATTGCCTTTGGAGAGCTGCAATTCACGAAAGCAACTAGAGGATTTTTTTCCATTTGTGCCAAAATGGCTACCCGAATCCTACATGTGTCAAACTAAAATTGCTGATCAAAGTAAGTACATATCAGTGGGCGTGACAGAGGGAGCAGACCTAGACCAGTGGGCGAGGCTACCGCGCTCAAATTGAGCCGCCGACTGTAGGCTGCCATGTTTGCAACCTGCTGCTGACCTCTAGGGGCTGGCTGCGGAAGTAGAATTATTCAATGCAAGTCAATGGGGAGTTAGACGTACTTTAGAGCCTGGCTCAAAGTACGGCTTTGGTCTCAAACGTTAGCTTACGGCTCTGTGACAACGCTGAGGGGGGTGAATTTTTTTGAACCAGTCTGGTTTAGCCTGTGATTTTTTAAAGTTCCTGCATATCTAATGAAGAAGGCGGGCTTTACGCGCCGGAAATGTCAGGGTGCAGCCATACACCTACGAGTGGGCGGTAACCATAGAGGCAACGACGGCAGTACGTCAGCAAAAGGCCGCCCCAAAGTCGCCCTCCCCCCGCCTCCCCACCGAGGGGGGAGTGGTGGGGGCTAAGCCGCGGCCATTTTGAATTCTCCATGACTGAGCCGCATTATCATGAATGGGGCGGAGCAACAACTGTCTGTCCACTATTTTTATGTCTATGACCTGGACTGACTGAGCAATGGCGTCGTCGTAGAATAAAGATTACTCAAACATGCATTAATCACACTAATTACAACTTTGTGTGGTTTAATGACAATGGGAAGAATGAATTATGGTTAAAAGATCCTAATGGTCGATTTTGCACAATGGGTCTCCTTTAAGTTGAAAATTGAGCTGCTAAATGCCCTTCTAAGGACTGGTGTATTATGATGAATGAATTAGAGGGGTCAGGGCCAGTCGAAACGTGGCTTTTGTGATTTGGTAGGTTTTTACCAATTTCCTTCCTGTTGCCACATACTTGGGTGTACGATGGCACAGCCGTTAGAGCTCCTGCCTCCCAATAAGGAGATTGTTGGTTTGAATCCCTAACCAGACCAAACATCAAATGATCTGTCTGGGGAGTCTGCATGTTCTCCAAGTGTTACCGTGGGTCCTCTTCTTCTTCTTCTTGGCTGTTTTTTTTTACATTTCCTAATCTATCTTCATTATTCTAAACCCCATTGAGTTGTAGTGGGCCACTTCAGAACAATAACACATCAAACCATTGTATAATTCCTTAATGATGCATAAAAAATCTATAACATCATTATTTCTTAGTGTGTGTATTAGACAACAGCTGTTTTTCTCCTACTGGGAACACTGTCAGTGCACTAGGCAATATACATATAATGCAACGTAAAAGCCCATAACAGCCATAATAAAACACAACAGTCCATGTGTATTGTGTTAGAAGTAGTAAAGTTCTTCTGCCTCAAAGCATGCGTGATCGAACGAGAGAGCAATTCACCTTTTATCGCGCGTAATATTGAAGATTTGACAGGTGGTTCATCGATTCTGTTAAGCGCCTACGTTTTGCGACATGCGCGCGTAAACAAAGCCACGGTGCGGTTTTGTGCTCCGTGTTATTTGCAGCAGACTCGCACAAAAGCGGCCCACTTTAGCTCACTGTACCCCATGTTGTAAGTGGCTCAGGCTGGTGAATTATTGAACACAAGAAAACAACATGTACAGTACTGTTTGTGCCAACAGCGGGAGGGAGGGAAACCGGTGGGAGTGGTGCTATTAAAAAGAGTAATTACGTTTTTTTCCTCGTCTTTGTAGTAAATTAAAGTAGCTGGCAGGCAAGTTTGGGTTGCAAAATAATTAAAGTCTAAAGGAAATATTGATTGTGGGACAACTTCCTTGAACATGAAATTGGCTCGACTAAAAGCTTCATGTTCTATTTTTTATTTTTTTTCCTTGTGTCAGAAAACAGGCCTGGGAACCATCATTTCCATGCTCCCTCATCATTTTATTATTATTATTTTTTTTATATTTTTCACATTTTCAGTTGTTCTGCCCAGGTGTGGGGTGTTTTTTTTTTTTTTTTTTTTTTTTGTTATTCTTAAAATTAAAATTATTTTAATTTTCACATTTTCAAACTTCAAACACTCAAAACACGGAACACTGAACAGATAAAAAATTTAAATAAAAACAGCAACAAACATTCAATAAAATTACGTCACAATCAAATTAACCTAAGTCCAATTTAGTCCAAAGTCTATCAAATAGGTCCATTTTCAAACTAAGAACAAATGTTTTTTCCCCTCATTTTTCATTTCTGTTCAGTCCAGTCCAGTAGTCCAGTCCTTGATGGTTCTGTTCGTGTCGTGCATTTCTTTGTGACGCTGTTCTCTCTCACCGCCAAGACTGCACTCCAAAGAAATCCATTTATTGTGTCCATGGCAGGGGTTTTGCGGCCAAGATACATGAAATCGAGTGGGATGGGGATGTCAAAAACAGTGTGCTTTGCTAATCGCAGTCAAAAATTTCTGATCAACAGGACAGTCCCAAAACACATGGTAAAGATGGGCCACATGGCAGGACCAGTTTGTCCATCAGTATCTCCCTGTGAATAGTGAGCATGATTTGGTGTTGTAAAAAAAGTATACATTTTGCAGCAGATTTCTTTCCAGACATGGGATTTAGTTGTCCTTGTGATGTGATGTATTTTCACATTCCTCGTCTGTCAAAACAAAACACCTTCTCCTTCCCACTTTATTTTAATACTTCTAGTAGAACGGCATTAATTAATATGATGTGCATTAGTGCCTCTATGACTCTATGACCTCTATACCAAACTAATCAGTAAAATGTAAACAAAGGATTCAGTCACTTTGTATAGTAATAGTGGAAAGAGCATGTGAAAGAGCCCATATTCATGTACAGCAGCGTGGTGCATCAAACTCCGCTTTACAGACTGAATTCTTTCACTCCGCACTCTGTGGTGGTAAGCGATTTATGAAGCCACAGCACAGCCCTGGGGCAGGCTGACGGAAGCCACTGTCATACTAGGAAATGTAGGTGAAGTGTCTTGCTTAAGGACACAATGACGTTTCCTCCAGCGCCACCCTGTGTCTCCTTATGTTCCAGCAGCCTCCCATCCAAGTACTGACCAGGCCTCGTCTTGTTTCTGAGATCTGAAAAGATGAAGCATTGACAAGCAATGGCCTCTATGAGTTTAATATCTTAAGTTAAGCAGCTAAAGCTTAGTGGTAAACCATGCATGTAGTGCATTCTGATATTACACTCAGAGTATGTTAGTTAGAGTATGGACAGAGGACTCAGGGCTGTCAGAGCTCACAGCAGAATTCACTTTGACTTGTTAATGCATTACACTCTGACCTGTGTTTTTACCTGGAGCTCCTGATCTGTTCAGGTTTTGCACTTGTTTGGATGTTTATCGCAGACGCTTGTTTTCTTTTTGCTTAGCTCCATATTAGCGCCACTTTCAGCACAAAACAGTGTTCTCTCTTTGACGAGCTTCTTAAAGCCACACGTCCCTTTCTCCGCTCATGCCCCGCCGCTGAAGTCCGCTGCTGCAAAAGGACTGTGGGACTCGTAGTTCTACCGGTGCTATATGCCGAAATTAATAATATAAAATATAAATGTTTTGCCGGCCCGGATTAATACGTCTGGGGGGCCGGATTCAGCCCGCGGGCCGCATCTCTAACAGCCTTGTCAGCCTCATAAAATAATGATACATAAGACAGAACTTGCTCAAGGTTAGGACCCCATTCAGCACAAACTCAACTGTGATATCTGGAACATACCCTGCCATGACTGCAATATACATGAAGGAACCGGCCCCATAATGGCTTCGATATAATATTAATGCCTTTCAGTCCGTATAGAGGGCTTTTATCGCAGATACTGTCACTGAGCACATTCTAATTAACACATGCACTGGATTTAAACCTGCTGCAGCACCCAGCCACATACCAGCACCATACAGGACCAGATTAAATTTACAGAATGATCAATGGTAATGATTTCAGAAAAGGCCCGGAAATAAAGCAATGGTTGGAGATATCTTTAGGAGATTGAATTAAGAAATAATGTGTGACCTGGGTCTAATGACTAACCAAAAGCTAATATCACACTGTCATTGTCCAAATGAACGGAGGGAAATGATTTATCTTCTACATAATCCCGATCACCCACATCATTAAATCATAATAATGTATCATACGTCTTCAGGGGGAGCTCATTTGTCAAACCCGCATTTGAATATGACTAGACTCTCGGCATATATTGTGTAAGGATTCACAAAGAGGTAAGATTTCTTAATTTAAATGCATGACTGCAGAAGAGGTGTGTAATTATTTCTGGGCTTGCGGAAAAGTAGATTAAATGCTGAATGAACGCGTAGAATAGTGAGAAAATTGTAGTTTTGGTTCCCTATTTGTCACTACCACATGTGCTGTAAATATAGAAAAAGCAGAACGACTGCAGTTAATTTGAACATTTCAAAGAGTTCAGAATAGTGAAGTGTCTGGGCATGCTTATGTGTGGCAAAAGTCAAATGATATTGGAGCTGTAGTTTTTACAGGCGCGATGCATAGTTTGAGGTTTTACAAGTGTGTGTGAAAGTATTCAAAAAATATTGTTCTTTGTCAAACGTTGCTACATCACAGACTAGACATGATTAAGAGATCTTTTGGTCAGTTGGGCAATGATCACGGAACAACTGTTGGGGCAATACCAGTCCACAGGGAAGAACATGGCCATGACGAGAGTTTATACGTAACAGTTTATACGTTGTAATTGTTTCAGGACTGTTCAATTATAGAAAATACATTAATAAATTGTTTGTTTTTTATTGTAGATCTACTTTGATCCGTGCAAAAGATCAATTTTGAAATCAAAACTGTAGTTTGCAATAAGTTAAAAGCTTAGGTTTTCTGAGCATTAGCACTTGCAGAGGCAGGTGAAGAGCTTGGATCATCACCTCTGGCTGTCAGGAGGGATGAAATGATAAATTGGACAACAAGTACATTCAATACACATGACTGTTTTATGGTCTGGGACACCAGATGATAGCGTAAATAATTGGTTTTGGGGGTTAAAGGGGCTGTACCTGATTTTTTTATATTTTTAAACGTGAAAAACTAGTTCATTCAAGTCTTTACATCAGTCACATGAGCCTCTCGCTTTTCTAATACAGCCCCAGCATCCTAAATATTCACCACCATGAGTTTACAAGCACTGAGCCAGTTTTGCCTTCACGGTAACGCTAACAAACATTAGCATGCTACTGGTGCACTTCCTGCTTCTTGCCGAATAAAACACTGTATAATTAGATGCAGAGAAAAAAAATCGAGTACATGAACTAGTTCTGTTTTTCACGTTTAAAAATGTTAAAAATCAGGTACAGCCCCTTTAATGTAGAAAACTGACCCGACCCCAAAGTGATAAAGTCACACCAACTACAAACGCAAATGACATCCAGCTTCAGCAATTACTGGTTTGAATTATGCGTCGGCAAGTAACAAGCTTTCAAACTATGCCATGGGCTTTCACCAACAGTATCTTCCAACTGGCTTATGCCCATTGAATTTTAATCTGGTATTTTAATATTTGTCCTGCTATTTTGGTACAATAAATCAAGAAAAAACGTTAAGCAATCTCTGTTTTGTCGTAGCTGAAGTATCGTGCATGAAGCTCACGTGCAGTTCAAAATGTCCCAGGTTTCAGATACCGTGTAGGTCCACATTTCTATTATAACTGCAAAAGCTGTCATCGATCAGTCTATTGTAATGGACGCTCTGGATACTAACACACTGTCACGTTTTCAGTGGAGGACAACTCTTAATTTGTATTTGTATCAGTTCGTTTTTCCACTTTTCTTCATGCTTTTTGCCTCAGTGAAAGCAAGCTGTGTACTCACCATTGCCATCTCTTCTTTTTATGATCTTCTTTGTCTAATAATTCTGAAGTACATTTTATATAGTTGAACATTTTGTACAGTCTATTGGAAGGTTACAGCAGCATTGGATAAAAGCCGCTAAAAGGCCTGTGGAACACGCTCAAGGCTTCAGAAAGAAAATGTACTGAAGACTAGAGTGAACCCTAACAAGTGAGGGCACTGGGTTTAAGTTGCTTCCCAAGTGAAGAAGCAGCAGAGATCCAGGTGAGAGAGTCTCCCACTGGGACACAATCTTACAGCGTGCACTCGCCCCACTTATCACTCACTACAGGATACAAGACTGTACTGGTGCTGTCAGAAACACTTAGAGATGTCTTTTATAAGCTTTATCTCCTGCGTGTCATTGGTGTACGCATGTGTAGGATAGATTATAACCAAGCTTAAAGCTCATGGTTATTTCCCCCGTACGCCTCCCTCACAGTCACATACTACATTCTGTGTCCTCTGTTCTCACCACATTCAGCTGTGCAGCATCAGTATTCACACGCTACGAGTTTCTCATTATTTCCTTTAATCCATGTATAATTTCTTACTGTATATAGAACATAAGTTAAGCAGAAAAGTAGACATTCTAATTTCTGAATGTTCAAATCTGGGTTTGCAGAGAAGCTGGACAAAGAAACTACTAAATCTATGCAAAAGTGAAAATCTACCAACATCCAGCAAGTTAGCTTATGTTAAAGGTGAGGTAACTCAGTCAATGTATATAAAAAAAAAAACAATACTGATAATAAAGTATAATTGATCGCAAACCTGGAAGAAGGAGCTTCATGTGTTGCTTCGAATGAAGCAACACATGAAGAGAAACAAGTTTTTAAATATCTTCAAATTGCTTCATATTAGATAGAATAGATAATAGAATAATAGATTGAACATTGATAAATTTCAATTAACTGCCCAACATAAGACATTCATTCATTCATTTTCTACCGCTTATTCCCGTTTCCGGGGTCGCGGGTGACTGGAGCCTATCCCAGTGACTTTGGGCCTTAGGCGGGGTACACCCTGGACAGGGGCCAACTCGTCACAGCAAACACAGAGACACGGACATGGACAGACAACCACAGAGTTACCAATTAACCTGAACAGAGTCATGTGTTTGAACGGTGGGAGGAGCTGGAGAACCCGGAGAGAAACCACGGTAACAAGGGGAGGACATGCAGACTCCACCCAGAGAGATCGTGTGATGTTGGGGTGGTCCGGGTTCGAACCTGCGATCTCTGAGAGGCAGGAGCTCTAGCCGCTCTGCCACCGTGCACCCCGCAACATAAGACACTTATTTTTTATTGTACATCAGTACAACTAATTCAAATGCCATCTCTGATCACTGTAAAACCGCACCTTGAGTTGATCATGAAAAATTAAAGATACTATGATGATGATGATGAACAGTAGCACATTGTCCCACAAGTTAGTCTGGCTTTCACACTATTTAGGTCGATGTAAAAGAGCTTTTGCTCCAAGAGCATTGTGTTTGGGCCAGTGTGAACATGTCTGGACTACAGTGATCCCTCGTTTATCGCGGGAGTTGCGTTCCAAAAATAACACGCGAAAGTGAAATCCGTGAAGTAGTCACAGCTTTATTTTTTATTATTTTACAATGCAATACTGAACTATGGAATGAAACCAAAAATCAAAACCTGTTTTAAAGCCCAAAATTTGTTTAAAACAATAATTTTAATATAGTAATACAAGGTTGGAAACATTGTCACTGGCGTATTTCACAGTCTGTGCCTCTTCGTCCTGACTCCGCTCCGCTGCAGCGTCTGTTTCTACTGAAGGCGCACGAGTCTTTCTTTAGTTGTTGGCGCTCTTTCTTTTTCTGAGCAAGAAGATTTTTATAAACGGATATGCCACCTTCGATTATATTTGAGAACTGCAATGAACGACTCGTCAAAGGGTCCCGTTCTTGTGCCGTGCGCTGAAGTTCAGTGGACGCACTGTAAAAATATCCACACTGTAAAAATATCCGCACTGTAAAAAAAAATCCGTGAAGCAGCGAAGCCGTGAAAGATGAAACGCGATATAGCAAGAGATCACTGTACACTGAACGGCCGCTCTGAGACGGCTTTAAACAGGAGCTGGAGCAAGTGTGGTGTGAAAGCACAGGTACACTGGGTCTGACAGGCTTTGCTCTGATGCCACAGCACACAAACACGCTACATTTACCACAGGTCAAAGAGAAAAAGAGTGCAGTGCCAGAGAATGTGTACATGTGATGTAGCTCTGTTTGCTTGAAGCTCACTGTCACTCGGCTCATGGTGCGGCGTTTGGGGAGAATGATGAATGATGTGGGTGAACAAGAAGCGCCCCATACTGAACTACAGACAATTTAAATCCAGTGGACGCTCCACAGAGCGCTCTGACATAGAGCAGACTCTTCAGAGACCTGGTCACTGATGCACTGATGTTGACAGAAGTCCATCAGGCCTGTCCGCTGGCTGTGCCCTTGTTGTGAATAAGCAGTTGTAGTAAATGATGTGTTCAGATCGCTTCAATCATACAGGCCTTCCATTTCTCATGATAGGACATACCCCGCTCCTGCTGGAATCTGCTGGCTGTACCACCATGTTATCTATTACCTCCTATAAATTCCAATTATCTGCGTGGTCAGATAGCATCACACCCCCGTCCGCCCCCGTGTCAGCGCGGAAACACACACACCACACTCAGCAACAAAAAGATCCAGCCTCGCAATAAACCAACTCCTAACGTCCTTGGGTGTAATCTTGCCACGTCCATCCGAGATAAACTCCAGAGCGCTGTAATTAGGGCTGATTTAGCATGATCTGAGCTATAGGCCAGATAAAATAAACATGATTAGGTGAGACAAATGCGCAGGTCAATATTTTCAGGCCACGGAAATTAATAAAACATTCGGTTTGACAAACACTTGCGGCGCGTGGTTCGGGCTGAATGATAAGAAGGGGCGGAGTGGAACATGGTGATAGGGCCCCCTGCTGTTCAGAGCGAGATACAGTGTTCGAGTGGTTATTAATGAATGTATTACAATCAGTTTAAAGTGTGTGAGTTCATGACTGGGAGAAGTTTTAATCTTTCAGTAGATCTTTTTTAATGGTGCGCTGAGAAAGTGTGGTTTCATCAGGCTTACAGGGTACAATAAAACTGGACTGTCTGAGGTTGCATATTTTATGACAGATAATGGGCCCACAAGATTCCTTTGACCTCTGAACAATGGCAAGATTTCTCTGGGTTTCATCTTTAATAGTTTATATGCTGTAGTTCTACAAAATGAAGAAAATCTATACCCATGAAAAGGAAAAAAAGAGAAAGAAATACGACAAAGACATAACATTTTCCATTGTTCTGTGGCTTATCTTTGACCTGTACCAAAGATTGCAAGATGTGTTCAAAGCGTTTATATTTCAATTCGGCTGTTATAGGAACCAGTCGTGTCAAGCATTTGTTATTATGAATTGTCTGAAAAAAGCGGCGATAAAGATGGAACTTTTTATATTCTTCAGCTTCAAGGTCCAGGTCTGATCTAATAAAATGACAAATACAGAATAATAATGACTGTTATTTACCAGAATAAGCGGGTCGTCTGGGTGATCCTTCTGTCGTCCTGGTAGAGTCCGTTGTAAAATAAAAATCCATCTTTGACCAAAAATAGGGGTCTGTCACTCACCGACGCAAATTGGAAATGCTTAAAGGTGCTGGAGGACTCATTAAGGGCAAACAGCGGAGGAAAAAGTAAAAGTACAGTTACATGGTGAATAGTGTACTTAGAGCTGGGCGATATGGCAAATAACTATGATAACTATATTTCTTGGGGCCAGATCATTATTTCAATTTCATCATGATTCATGTTCACTTTGTATTTTTCTGTACCCTTTAATAGAACTGCACCATTTAGGAAAAATATCAAATTGTGTTTTTTCTGACCTGTGCGATTGTGATTAATTTTGCAACGTATGTTTTAATAAAAGTATTCTGTTCAAAGGAGTCACCTTTTTGTCACAATCAGTTGTGCTTGCAATGTAATCAGTGGATCTTTGTCACTTTAAGTTGTTTTTGTCGCTTTTTGACGTGCTTTGGTGAGTTGAGTCGTGTTTGTTGTTCGTAGGCGCGTTTTTGACGCTTTTGGTTGTGCTTTTGTCGCTTGTTTCTGAACACGTTTGTACAAATCCAAAAGTACAGCGTTAGCAGTTTTTATTCAAACCAAAGCAACACATTTTGTTGTTTGTGGAAAAAATGACTGCACTTCAAAAATTGCAGCCTTTGCCATGTGCCAACTGCATCCATTAAAATTGCAATTTTGTGTGGATTTGGTTTAACTGTGCAGCCCTGGTCTTTAAGAGGTAAATAAAGTCATCTGCTCAGAGGCTTCAGAGGCTAAACAACAGGAGAAAAAGTGTGTTTGAACAGACAGCTGCTTTAAAGACACAAACAGTCAATCACGATACCACTATTTTATTTTATTTATTTTTTTTTTTTTAAACAACCCTGTAAGCAGGGCAGTTTCCAGATTTTTGAAGGCCCCGAACATGATGTTTTTCAGAGATCATAAGTTTTACAGAAACTAATATGTTTCAGTCTTGGTGCTGTAGATACATCTGGCACTTTGTAGAAAAGCTAAGGGCTCCAAGGCAACAAGTGCTGGAGGTGGATAATAACATTCTATTAGTGTTTGTCCGTAATGTAATTACTGTTCCAACACTGTGCTATTTATACAGTGTTCTTTCTCTAGCTGTAAAACGTGGCATGTGGCTCTGTAGTCATTCGGTTTGTTATTATTAACTATAGTCTGTGAATATAAACAACAATGTGAAGAAGCATTTCGATTCTATAGTGATTCTGTAGCTGTTTTTTCTTGCAAACACGCTGCACGGTTTACTGCAGATTACATGTATTAAGCAAATGCATTTCATGTATTACATCAAAATATGATAATTGGTGGCTTTCAGATTCTGGAATGTGAAGATGTCATAACCTCAGATGGAGCAGGAGATACCTTTCCCTATTGATAACACTGAACTTTACCATGAAATGTCTCATAAGCAAATTCACAAATGTTAAACCTGATGATCTCTCTCAGTGACTAGACCTAAGAACTCATTATTTTACAACAAAAGTCATTTTAGCTGCCCATGATCTGTATTAAATATTATTGGCTGATGGGATGTTGTGATGTCACGTGAACGCAACCTATTAATTACAATGAAGTGTGGCATGAATGTTTCCAAATGAAGAGTTCAATGGCAAAAATGGATATCTCCGTTTTGGAAAAATAAGCATTTTAACGATATTAATTTTAGCTGCCCTCCCATTTGTATTAATCATTATTGTCCCATTGAATGCTGGGATGTCAACTGAAACCCAGCAATATAATATGGACGGCACCAAAAGGTTGATGGGGCATAATGCATCCATGAACTTCATTATGTTTTGACAATGATTCCTAACTACGGCTGCACAATTAATTGAAATCGCAATTTTAATGAACACAATTAACAAATCACAAAGGCTACGATGTTTAGAGTGATATAATTTCCTTCACAAACGACAAATATACGGTTGAATCCTGCATAAAAACTGCCAACCTTGTAGTTCAGATCTGTATAAACTTGATTTTTTAACAGTTTGTCGATCTATTTTAGTTTTTTGTCAATTCTCATTCAGTTCCAAAACTGGTCAGAAAGATTGAAATTCGATATTTTTCCCAAATCGTGCGGCCCTATTCCTAACCCTGGTCCGGTCTGAAGACAGAGAACAGTCGGAAAAAGCATATGCGCTGGAATGAACTGTGCCGAAAGTAGTGCCTGGCGCTATCTGAAGATCTATTTTTTACAGTAACTACCACCTGAAAGGACCAGGACCAAGCAGTCGGAGGAAAATAATGGGCCCTTTGTGCGCGGCTTATCACCTGCACTCAGCTCTGTCAGCCTGAAATTAGCTCGTGCGGCTCTGAGCAATCTGCGGCTGATGAAATACAAGAGGAGCATCAGTGAGGAGGCAGCCGCGTGGAGGAAGAATGATCATTTAAATTTACATTAGAGCAAGAAAAATAATTGTGTGGGGTTTTTTCTCTGTCATTTACGTAGGTTGCGTTCACGTTCTAGAATGTGTTGATGTTATGTCGTATCTTAGGATGAATGCAATGGGAGAGTTACTGTTTTTGCAAGAAAAGTCCACTAAATTAGAACCTTTTTATGTTTAGTTATGGTTTTGCTGCACAGGCTTGCCATGGAAATGTTTTGGCTGAACATCCTGACTCCTTTCAACTGATAAAAATGGACTCTTTGGTGTTGAATCAAATAAGGACCGGCAACATGCGCTGGGGAGGTTTGCAGCCGAGTGTGAAGCGGCTGGAATGAAAATCTGCAGTGTGTGTTTGATCAGTGTGAGGCAAGTCCTTTGCTGCGTCCGAATGTCCACACTATTCCCTCTATAGCGCACTATACAGTGGTCCGAATGTCCAGCAGGTGAAAAAGTAGTGCACTCAAAATTTCCCACAATGCATCTTTAAAAAAGTAGTGTCCAGCACTGGTCACTAGACTGGCCAATATTAACCAGTGCATTGTGACAGTCAGAAAAACACCAGTGCACAGTGACATGTCTTTACCTGGACACATCAGACTGAATGAAGCAGAAAGAGGAGCTGTTTAAACGAACTGTTGAGTCGTGATTATAAACGAAACACTTTCAACAAACAGTTAGCAGCGGAGTTGTTAGCATTAGCCGCTTACCTTAGCTTGAGCTGTGAATAGATCGCAAATCTCAGGCAAAAAGTTTAATAATTCAGTCTAAGGTTTTACATACAAGCCATGATGATTAATATTCACTACAGAAATCCATTCTTATAGGAATTTTGCTGACTTTTTTCTCTCCAACGACAGAGTCACGTGACCCGCGGCGAGGAGAAAGTAGTGCGCTGTGTATTTACTGCTCAAGAGTGCAGGACTGTGGAGTGAATTAGGGGTTAGGGGATGAGTTTTGACATGCGGACGCAGCCTTTGTCTAATCACTGAAAACCACTGCGGTGTCCTGGAAAAAGAGGCTCCTTACAGATTCTTTTTGCAGAAACACAACTTCTGAGCCCACAGTGCTCAGTGTAATGTGACACTTTTGAAAGTACACGTCACAATGAATTGACTCGTTTGAGCTTTTACCATGTTGTACATAGCTGCATTCATACTTGTTTCATTAATCCTAGTTAGAAAGTCCTCTCCCCTCTGAGCGCCAAAATCACTTCTGAATGTCCTTCTTGGAATATACTTTTTCAAATCAGAAAAAGTACTTATTTACATTTTTAATTTGCATGAATTCTATATTTTCTGTTCTTTGAGACACACTTGAAAGATTCAGAGTGATGGAAAAAAAAGAAGACCGGGTCAAAATTACCCAAAGATAACACGAGGGCTATGTCCATAAATTATTGCCAGATCATTACAACTGCATTAGCATGTCAGGAGCCGAACACAAGTTTAAGACCTGTTGAATAAATGGTTCCAAGTAGAGCTTCAATATGCAAAAAGAAATGGTAGTGAAACAATAGAGTCTAAGTAAATATTGTATCTCAAAACAACAATTAAACTAAAATAGGCTGTTCTACAGTTGATCAAAAGTTTAGGACCTGCCTTTCAAAGCCTAAATCTGTGCAAAAAATTCAGATTCAGTGTCATTTCCTGTCAGGTATTCACACAGTCATGACGGTCTGATGGCAACGAAAAAAAAATGTGGTCGGGTTGTTGAGCTCTCTCCATCGCTGCTGAGGTGGGACACAGTCAGACATTTGGAATTTCTTTAGAGATCCTGAAGGTTATGAACAAAAAAAAAAGTCAAGTGAAAGATAAAAAAAAAAATGACACCACACTGAGCCGGAGAAACTGATTGGCCGCCCATCAAGACACTGGACGATCCTCGACTCAAATTAAGGCTGTTACAGGTGCAACTGCAGCCCAATAACATCAGACACATCTGACACTGAAGGGCTTCAAAAACAAAAGAACGTCTTCAAAGGCCTCGTCTCCTTGAATGTCATAGAACTGCAGCTTGGACTTTACAAGAGACACAACATGGGACACTGAAAGGTGGAAGAAAGTTTAAAGTTTTATTCTCTGACGAGATAAAATGTAACCTTGATGGTCCTGATGGTTTCCAAAGTTACTGGCATGACAAGCAGATGCACCTGAGAGATTTTCTACCCACCACAAGGAGGGGGCGCCATAATGATCTGGGGTGCTTTTTCCAACGCTACAGGACCATCCTGCGTGTTCCCCTGATCTAAATCCAACTGAGAACCTTTGGGGATGGACGGCAAGGGAAGTTTACAAAAATGGACCATAGTTCCAGACAGTAGATGCCCTTCATGAGGTGGCTGTGTTAGTGTTTGGAACTTTTATTTCTGTTTTAAGGTGGTTTCAGGGTTGTTGTAAATTTTTGAGTTTAATTGTTGTTATCAATTAAAGCAAAGTTAATCAAACTTTTTTTGTCTCACTCCCATTTCTTGTTGCATAGTGAAGCTCTACTTGGAACCTTGTTAAATTCCAACCATGCAAAATGTGATTTTTGCCCATTTTTCAACAAAGTTTTGATCGGGACTGTACTTCATGGACCAGTGCTCCTTGCTGAGTGACGCTGTCTTAAGTTTAATGAAGCTGCCCCTCACCTGGAGCAGAGGCAAGTTCAAGGTCCCAGACTGCCACTGCTGCTCCGAGTTACGACAGGAGCAGATAAGGATTCTCTGTAGGCCAAGAGTCCACACTCTCTCAAACGCACACACAATTCAGCATGAGTTTGGGGATTTTAAACCCCAGGAGATTAAAGATGGGCCACTTGCACCCCACCTCTTACCCAGCCTGCTCCAGCCACATATCACCTCCACAGCTATTCTCGGCGTTTGAATTCAATTACATGTTTTTTTTTAAGCCTGAGATGAGCCCCGGTGTTTATGTTGCGATAAGGCACTAGCATGACGAAGTGTGGGGCCTGCAGGTAAAACGTTAGTTATGGACTGAACTGTGGTGGATTTGGTGAGTTTTTTTTTTCTCTAAAAAGGACAGATATTAACAAAGCCGACTGGCAAATTGGGGGTGAATCCTTGTTTTGGCTAGAGTGATGAGTTTTAGACATGCCAAAGTTTGGACAATAGTAGAAGGCCTGAATTTCACCTGCTCTGTGAATGGTGCATGATGGCTTAATGATTGTTTACAGACATTAGAAAACATGTAATAAATACAACAAATATAATACTGACTGCATTAAGTCTGGTACAGGGTCATGTTATTGTTTTGCCTAAAAAGTTTCACAGTGCATCATTTAACAAATCTATTTTCAAGGAGACAAGCAAACGACTATCAGGCCAAATTACTGGTCAGTTCTGTGGCAAGGCGACCCCCACTCACAGTTAAAAATCTTAACTATGATGTTTTTAGTACCCAATTAGTAAGTGATTAAATCATTGGGTTTCAGTATTTTTAAATTGAAAAAAGGGTTGGATCTGATCCAAATGACTGGGAATGTATGTATTACTTTTTTGGATGATGAATTATGTTACAATGTCGTTTAGTAGTTACATAACTACGTTAACAGAGGCACTGACATCTCAAAGAGAACCCCCTTTTGTACCTGAGTGCTCCAAATGGAACATACCCTTCTTGGTTCCCAGTGTGCGCTCTCACTGTAACAATGGACACTGAGTGTCTGCAAGAGCAACATGCTAAACTCCTTACGGCCAGCACTGACCCACCCCCCCACAAGAAACGGCACACACTACAGTGATGCACGTGAGATGCACTTTATACTTTATATTGTATTTTTATTACCATGTTTAGTAATTATTTATCCTATTTTTATTGCATGTGCCTATTTCATTCATTCCTGTTCTAAACTGTGTGTTGCAACAGTCGAATTTCCCCATTGTGGGACAAATAAAGAATCTCTTATCTTATCTTATCTTATCTTATCTTATCTTATCTTATCTTATCTTATCTAATCTTATCTTATCTTATCTTATCTTATCTTATCTTATCTATCTCAGTTTTAGTGTTGGAAATGCATCGCGTTCACTCTGTCTGCCTGTCATTCAGGTCTGGAAATGATAGACAGATTTGAATGCGTTTTATGATTGTAAAGCACTTTTTGTGTGTATGTATGAAGTTAGTTAGTATTACGTGTGCTATGCAAATAAACATTATTGTAAAAAGTAGTTTAGCTGCACGCTAATATGGCGTTAAGTGGCTACAGCCTCCAGTTACTAATTAGGCAAATGAATCCGCAGTTATAACGTCATTAACAAATTGAAATGTTAGCCCTATTACGATCTCAAACATGTGAAGATCCCTGAACAATATCAGAATGTACTGAGACAAAGTAATCCTCCGTGTGGCTGAGGTCAGGCCCTGTCCCTGCCTCCTCTGCTCAGTACACTGACTACAATCGTTGCAGCCCTCTCCTCTTTCCTGCTTTAGTGCACAAAGAGTGCGGAGGAGAGAAGTAGACTCACAGAGCATACTTAACTTAAGAGAGGGAGTTTCATGGCAGTATGCACTAAGAGAAAATGGATAAGATAGACAGGGAAATGGTTGCGACAAGCTCGCAGCTGTGAAAAGTGGTGAGGACCAAATCATGAATGGTCCAGGTGAAAAAATATGATTGCACATGTTCCAAAGCCAAAGCTCCGTGCACTTTCATGAAGGAACCTCTGCTCAGGGTTTGGTTGTGGAGGAAAGTTTAGTGGAAGTGGGGTGGTAGATATGTTTGTTATTAAAGTTGCAACGGTAGAGGATATTTAAAGTGCGTGTGACAGGTTATTACGATTTTCTGATCGTAAAGGGGTGCACGGTGGCAGAGCGGCTAGAGCTTCTGCCTCTCAACAAGGAGATCGGGGTTCGAATCCCAGACCACCCCAACATCGTGGTCTCGAATTCCGAACCACCCTAACATCACACAATCTCTCTGGGTGGAGTCTGCATGTCCTCCCCGTGTTACCGTGGGTTCTCTCCGGGTTCTCCGGCTTCCTCCCACCGTCCAAAGACATGACTGTGTAGGTTAATTGATAACTCTAAATTGTCCCTAGTGAATGAATGTGAGAGTGAATGGTTGTCTTTCAATGTCTCTGTCTCTCTGTGTCAGCCCTGCGACGAGTTGGCCACTGTCCAGGGTGTACCCTGCCTAAGGCCCAAAGTCACTGGGATAGGCTCCAGTCACCCGCGACCCCTAACGGGAATAAGCGGTAGAAAATGAATGAATGAATGAATACCTGATGTAAACATAAATCATAGTTTTACACCAATCAGGTCGCTGTTTATGGAGAAAAGTTGACGAATCATACTTGCCGTACACCACACCATTCCATTCGCCAACATTTCATTTACCAAACCACGTGTGGAGATGTCATGAGAGAAAACAACGGAGTCCATCAGTGCCACATCCACAATTTATGAATCCATACGCCGGGGCAAGGGAGAAAAATACGCCAGCACCGCACTTCATCTGCCGGTGATGGAAAGCTCGCCGAGATCCAGAGGGGCGGTTCTGGATAGGAGTGGGTTTACAGCATCAAGCCAATATCAAAAATGGATGAGCATTTGCAACAAACACAGTGGCCCTTGAATGATTCATGGGTCATGTAATGGAAAAGTATGAGACACGGGATGACAAGGAGAGCTCCAGACTGATCCCGACGTGGAGCGAACAGCGGGGTCTGGGGGAGCAGGAGTCGCGCGGATCTGAGACGACCTGGCACGTCTGAGTGGATTTAACTGCCTACCTAATTTGGACCAATTAAAACAGACTAGAGTTTGTTTCCCCAGACTTTTTTCAGGTGTGAATACAGACAAGCGAACTCTGATCCAGGCCAAACAATCGAACTGAGACCTGCCAGATCAGATTCCAAACAGACTCTGGTGCAGTTCGTTTATAGTCTGAGTACAAATAGCCTCGTTCCGAAACAAACACGGAAAACCTGCGTCTTTTTGAGTTTATCGAGCCACAGCAGGACACACAGAGATCACAGGGTCACACAGGGCCCGCTCACGACAAGACAAGAGGTGCTTTTGTCTTCATGGATGTTCAAGTGTACAGGTCAGAGGGTATTTTTGGCGTCATTCCTCTCGATTTGTTCCTTCATTTCCAGGACCAGGACCTGTACGTCTCCAGGACTCGGGGACGAGCAGGTCGGATCACAGCTGACCCTTCTCACCTGGACATGGACTATTTGAGCCACTCCCCTCGGGCAGGAGGCTACGGTCCATCCGGACCAGAACCCCTCGCCACAAGTACAGTTTCTGTCCCTCTGCCGTTGGACTCATGAACACTTTATAACACCTGCCACTTTAACAATATATTACAAACGAACTATCTATTTGCACTGCTACATTTGCACTACCGTCTGTTTGCCGAAGCAAGTTCCTATGTTTGTGAATTTTGATCACTGACAATGGCAATAAACCGATTCTGATTCTGATCAAGTTTGTCCGTTACAGACGTCACAGTGAGCTTCCATGTGAATTCTCCACCTCTTTACCTGCCGGTATGGAGTTTGATGACGCACTGGGATTGTTTTAAGTAGAAACAAGTGCATCTTTATTCCATATCCAGTAGTTGACTGTAACTGAGATGTGGGATTCATTGCACTCAAAGCCTTGTGTACAAGCCAAACTAAATTACATTTCAACATCTCGGCGTACACGCACAAACATCTCGTGTGCTGCTCTGCTAATGGAACCTCCTTGTCAATGAAAGAGGAATGCATTACTCCATCACAATTACTAGTACTTAACACAGCCCATTACGGTAAAAACACCACTCTCATTGATTGCACTTGATCCTTATAATCTGCTGGCTTTCTAACAGTACAACGAATCCTATCATTTTTCTTTCCAAGTATACGACCCTGTTGCTTAAAGTGCCTCTGACAGGTTGGACTACTCATTGAACTAAAAGACAAATATATTTCAAATTTTGCATAAATTCTGCACAAATTACACATTTTTTAGATTTTTGGTTTTACTTCCTGGTTGAACATGATGACATCACACTAGGGAATTAAGAATATTGGGCCAAAACTCTTCTAATGTCACACTTTTTTATACTTGACAAATAAAAATATATATGTGAACATCTTTATTTTGTTGAATTAATGTTTAAAGAGTCAAAAAAGTAGCTTCTTTTTTGTTAATTATGCTGGAACCTTTGTTTTCCTAGTGTGATGTCATTGGTCTGTTTAGTTGTAATTTTTAACAGATTTTTCTAATTTTCTCCGCTAATAGATGCCAGATTGGTCTAAAACTCTCATTTATATTTACAACAGAAAGTCAAAATTTGAAAATCATAAAAACCTGTCATACGCACTTTAATATAAAAAATAACCTGCCAATACTTACATTTCTGAATAAGCAATTTGCTCTCGTAAATGTGATGCCACACTGACCGGGGGTTTGCTAATCTGTGCCAATGGGCTCTGTGACCAGCACCAATCACAGAGACTGAAAAATGATCTTTAAATCTGCAAAATGTCCTTTTATTAGCTTTTAATTGATTCATGTTTGTCTGAGTAATCTTTATTCTTCTACGTTCAAGACGCAGTACACGCCCACGGCTCTGTGCTTGCTCTTTTTACGTTCTCTGTGTTTTTTTCTGTTCTTTCTTACGCCTTGCTCAGACTGCAAGTGAGCGACTGTGAGGAGTTGGAGCGCCAGTGCTGCTCTGAGGGCGATCTGAGGCGAGGCGTTAAACAGTGATGCCTGTAGGTTTCAGCAGCGCCACGGAGCTCTTTTGGCACAAAGAATCACATTTTTAAAATCCACTGTGCGTGTGAACTGCTGCTATCCATTGGCGGGCCAAGAATCTGTGCCACAGTTTTCAAAACGAAGACGGCAGACATTTTCTTTTTCAATCATTTTAGATCAATATTTGAGTTTAATCTGTTACCATGAGGTCGCCCACTGGTGTGACGTCTGACTTTTAATTAAAGGATGAACAATAAGCATTATTTGTAAAGTTATTGGCCTTTAAACATGCTCTTTACTTTGACGTCTCGTGTTTTAGAACTAAAAATGAAATGCTTTTACAACGAACAATGTCAGAAATACTTGTGTTTTTTGTGATTTTCGGTCTGTGTACCTGCTGGCCATTTGAGTTTAGTTTTGAAATGGGAAACGACTCCTTTTCCGGTTTTGGTTTCCAAAACCAAAATAGAAAATCGGAAAATGATTTTGGTTTTAAGAATGAAAAACGGGAAACTGAAAAAGAGCTATTTTTTGTTTTTCTATTTTAATCGTGAAACTGAAAGACAAAAAAGGAAAACACTCTGAAGCACTCAAAACGCTCGCCAAATGCCACAGAAGCTCTCCACACTGTTTCATTTCTTATCACTATACCATGAATGGCTTACACTTTCAAGCTTTTATCACAATCATGAATATTTATATGGCAAGTTTTTGTCATCATGAAAGTGTCATTTTAAATCCTTTAAGAGAAATAAAATAACAACAAACTACTGGCTGTGGGACCTGCTGTTCATGGACACACGTGCTTTCTCTGTTTGTTTACAATTCGCTCAGCTCGGATCTAACGCTAGAAACAGAACAAATATAATGTTGATTGGACTCCTAGGTTCTTATCCGTCTCCACAATTGATGTTGTACGACAAGTATGGATCATGAGATATCTGATCACAACCCCACCACGCACCTTCATCCAACTATTTAGCTTATGGACACTTCTTGAAAGCCTCTGACTTTAGCTCTTTAGTGTTCCCTCTCTTGATCAAAGTGTTAGCACTTACCATAATGCAATGATAATCACACCATCCTTGATCATCATATTCTAGTGTCCAGTACACAGTGCACATTCCACTGCTCTGTGTAATGACGCTGTACAGTGTGGCCCAAGAGCTGAGCTGAGACTGAGTGAAGGCCTTTGGCTTCTGTGGTCACTGTGTGTTCCACACTTCAGACAGTGGTCTGAACTTAACACCCCACCAGCGATCCACAGCAAGTGGAACATATCGGTCTCACCAATATATCTGCAAGAAATTAATGAAGATAAAGACTCAACAATGCAAAGCACCATGAGTATCACTTTACACTGCCTGGCTTGTGTATGAATATGTACATGAATGATTGTAGCAGTCAGAGGTGTGATGACCCAGACTGACTGCTACGCTTCCATAAATCTATAAATGGGCTGCTGTGGCAACAATAGCGATTAACCATCTCCAAGTTTAGTGTGAAGCATTTAGAGTCAAAAAACAGTGGCATGTAACAGAACTGCATCTTCAGGAAGTCTTCTTCACAGATGGCATACATTTTTCTTGAATTTTGTTTCCAGTCCTGTGAAGCTTTTGGAAAAAAGGGCATAGTTACATAAAAAGTGTTTTCTTGCAGTGTATGTAAATTGGATTCATTGTTATATTACAAAACGTACTCCTCGGAATCCAGTAGTGTCGGTCAAGGGGGTTTGGTCATCCGTGTCCAGAGCAGCTTTTACCTGGGCAGTGATGCCCCCATTTATGGCCTCTGCCTCCAAAAAACAAATGATCCCTTTGCGGGATGTTGTCAGCCGGTGACCAACAAGATCAACAAAGTGTACTGCCATTGAATGAAACAGATCAAATATTTTACATGGTGTTTTGTACTACTTATCAATGGTTACTGTTATTTCAGTTGCAATAAAGGAATAAATTAAATGATTTGCAATGCCTCAACCAAGAATTAAATATTTCTTAACTGCTATTGATGTTTGTATACACATTTCACACAAGGGCTTCCATGTTATAGGCTGTACATACTGTGAAATGCAATCCAAAAGACAAAGAGTAACATTATTAAATGTTATGTTAAAGTGCCAAACATTTTTTGACTTTTGAGACAGAAAAAATGCTTGACCTAACAGAGCAGCATGCATGCAAAGAAATGCAGTCATAAAGGTCCGAGGCCCTCGGTTACCTTGAGTAAGAGTCTTTTGTTATTATAACATGGACATTCTCTACACATTTTGACGCAGTGTGTCTTCTTCAGGGCAATCTATTCTGAGGACGTTCTTTATTATTATTCTTTACCTTCAGTCTGTACGACTGAAGTAATTGTTCGAATGGTTGACTAATCAAAAAATGTATCATTTATAGTCAAGTATTGAAATCAAAGGTAGTTGCAAGGCAATTCCATACATCGCATCATATCATTAAGAAAACACTTTGTGAGCTTAAACCTGATTTAACTATCCTTGCTTTTACCCTTCACTTGAAGATTGAATCTTTTACACATCATTGGTAACATAAGTATGATATTGACTTGAGTGTCTATCTCTTTTATTACATTTACCTTTGCTCGAGGGGGAACTGGTAAGGAGGAGGCAGATGAAGAGGGTGCTGCGGAAGCTGTTGGACGCCTAAATTCAAAAAGTGGTCCAGACAGTGCTGTACCTGAGGTGCTGTTGTAGACATGGCCTGCTCCTGGCCTGCACATGCCTCATGATGTGAGTGGTTTACCTGATTCTCTGGTGGAAAATTGCCAGTGGTGTCTGGAAAGATGGCCAGGTTGACGTCATCGGTTCGACATACAGAGCTGCTGCTGACCTTTAGGGTGTAAAACAAAGGTATTATGTATTGATACCTAAATCCTTTAATATAAATAAATGTACCTCAAGTTTACATTTACACATTAAGGGCCACGAGCGAGTGCAGCATAATTATTACAATTTAGATTAAACCCAGGTAATGTTGCACATGAATCGTGAGGCATAAAGGTCAAAAAGATTTAGAACCCATGTTCAAAGTGTGAGCTGAATCATGTCACTGTCCTATTTCTATGTGATAACCTGAAGACTTTTACCCATTTGATAGATATTAGTATAAATGGCTAATAGAGCTCATCAATACGAAACTTAACATTCATTCAGAAATATTGAACAAAGAGGAAAGATGTTACATCAGCGCTGCTGGCAGGAGGGTCTGTGCTGCTGTCACACGTTGGGGATTATTATTCAGTTTGGATTATGGCAGTGGCCGAATCATTTGATTGCAATTTAATGTAGATACTGTGAGAATGTTTTTAATCATTATAAAATCAAATGTAAAAATAAAAGTAAAAGACCAGAAAAAAAATTGCTATAGTGATTTGCCATGACGTGAAGTAAATCAATAAAAATCTTTTTAAACCCATGTTAAAAGTACCTTCATGTCCGTGCTGTTCCCGTCCTGTGCGTGTTGCTCAGTTCCATCTCTAGTATTTCATTTTCTCTAGCGGTCTATTCTGGTCGCTCCCCCCGGCTCCTCCTACAGCCACAGCCTCCACCGCTGCTGCGGCAAACCAAAAGGCCGGCACCTCCTGAACACACAGTGACCACAGAAGCCAAAGGCCTTCACTCAGTCTCAGCTCAGCTCTTGGGCCACACTGTACAGCGTCATTACACAGAGCAGTGGAATGTGCACTGTGTACTGGACACTAGAATATGATGATCAAGGATGGTGTGATTATCGTTGCATTATGTTAAGTACTAATAGGCTTTCAAGAAGTGTCAATAAGCTACATACTTCCATGGATGAAGGTGCGTGGTGGGGTTGTGATCAGGTATCTGATGATACATGTCGTACAACATCAATTGTGGAGACGGATAAGCACCTAGGAGTCCAATCAACTGTTTTTACCGCATTATATTTGGACAATAAAGCTGGTAAAACAACTGTCTGACAAAAAACAGGTAGGTGGACATTAAACATAAAAAGAATACTGTGACCCTCTAATTAGCCTGTTCTGTCAAATTAACCATTCTGAGATGAATCAGGGACAGCTTGTTCTCAAAAACAACAAAAAAAAAAAAATAATAATTGGACTTTTATATGGATCTTGCATGATCTTTTTTTTTTTTAACTTTCAGTCCAATTGGTATATGTTTTGAAAGAGGAATTGTCAGAACCCAACAAATGCTCAATCTAGTGTCATGTTTACCAAAGAAAATCTGGACAGAATTGAAAATCTGATATTCCTCAAAATCAGACTTCAGAGGCTAAAACTACAGAGTCTCGGCTTCACAAAGAGTCCAGCAATTTGTTTGTACTCCAAAAGGTTCAGGAACAGCTTTAGTTTGAACTGGCGCTAATTTTAGCCAATCGTTTTGAGGAGAATAGTCCCAAAAGAACAAAATAACATACTGTTCCACACTGTCAGTAGCATACATAAGCATAAATATGTCTTCTTTAATGGAAGTCTAAACCAGAACCTAACCGGTACTAACTAATCTTGATGCAAACCAAGACTACGCAAACCCCTAAGCCCCAGCATTTTGGAATTAGCCCCGTATCTCGTCGTATCTTGGCAGTCATTCAAAACATTAGCCCCGTTTCAATGCCCATTTTCCCCCGTAGATTTTATAAAACTGTTCATTATCCATAGATAGAATTGTCTCGTTTCTCTAAATGCAATTAAGATGACAAAAAGAGCTGTTCAAGTGATTTCGTTTTTTTTCTCTGGCAACTTTCTGCTTGAAACTTTCGCGGAGTTGGGTCATTGCAACGGTTCAGTGCATTGGCCCAAATGAAAGTGCTCTTGTTCAGAAATTGAGCGGCTATAATTCAACTGACCAAAGCCTAAACGCTAGAGATTAGATCATCATAAAGTAAAGATGGCAGCGGTGAAAAGATGAACGCTCGGGCCGCATCAAGGACACTGAAAAGCCCCAGATCACTCTAAATCTCACTCAATTATCATAGTCTAAACGTTACGGAGGATTCAAGGTCCTGGCGCCATAAAGATGTCAGAGTAAGAATAGCATAAGTCTTTGGGAATAATGATGTGTGTGGTCTTTTGTTCATGGCACTGGGTTAGAACGTGGAGTGTGCATTTCTCAAGGTCATGTCCGGAAACAAAAGAAGTGCAGAATGAATGACATTTCTGAAAGACAGATTAATTAACACCAAAGGAAAAAGAAAATATTACAGTTGAAAATTAGACTGTGATGCCATTAAACCAGCCATATATTGAGGACATAAACACCAGTTGGTTTTTAGATACTCAGCTACTTTTTGCATTCAGGTCCCTGCTCCTCTTATAGTGCTTTCTCAACTGGTGCATTGTACTCACTCTCATGTTATTTTATTCATTATTTTAGTGTTTGGGGTGAGTGGGTAGGAGGGTGGGCACTTGCACTGTAAAGCACCTGTTATTATTTAAGTTTGATTGGATTTGATTTGGCACAGATTGGCAGCCTTGCTTCTGTCAGTCTACCTAACGGCACCGCAGTGGGGGTGACAAGTTTGAGCACTTTCTTATTATCATGAATTACCATATACACTACTTGGCATTAAAAAAAAAATGTTATCAAATTTTGCTTCAAGTTCATTTAGATGAATAAAAGTTCTATAAGATTAGGATTCAGTGAGAAAAGCTATGGAAAAGTAAATCTTTAAGATCAGCCTCAAATCCACCTCTGAGCTGGGATCATTATAGTCCTGATTTTCAGGATCAAAATAATTTTGCCCAAATGAGCAAAAAATCTGGATCAAAGACAGGATTAGATTTACAAATCTGGATTTGAATCTTGTGGATCAAATGCTGTTTGAAATACCTGATTTCGGATCAGATTTGGAAAAACTCCAATCCACCTGGATTAGTCCTGGAGGATTATGTTGAAATAATGGCCCCAGAAGTGTATTTAGCATCTTTTTGTTCAACTAAGTTAGTGTATAATGTTTTCATACTTATATTGTAATACATACTTATATTATAGCGACGTGGATAACAATCATGTAGGCTGTGGTTTTCTGTTGAACTGTGCAAAGCGTTGTTATGAATGCACAGATAAATGGTTTAGCCTTTAAACAAAGTACTGCACTGTGATGCTATCTAGCTATACCAGCTTGTTTATCATCTATTGGCAGTAAAATCTCACTTATAAATGTCCCCAGAAAATGCAACGTTGGGCAAAGAGGTTTATTTCTGTGTGGAGCTCTCCCACAGCTCTCCCTACAGTACATCAAAACTGAATAGAAGGTTCAAATTGTGTTCCGAGAGCTTTCTGGTTGGCACTGGTTGCTCTGTAATGGCAGGGAGAAAAGATCATTTTAGTCATGAATTATGCGTTCCACTCATAGACACACTGATTACACAGATCCCATGCGGACATCATCCTTTCAGCCGCTTTTATGAAAAGTAGGACAGTGATTTATAAAATACATGGTTCGACATCCACTCAAATCCAAAGACCACATTTCTCGCCGAGTAAGTGGTAGTTAAAAGCAGCGCCGTGTGGAGTGTGGACCATTCTATCAGCCGGAGCTCGCGTCTCTCCTGCTCTTCCCTCTCGCTGATGGAAAGGCTCTGATAGTTTAACACTACCTGTAATCAAATCCACACCCAGTGCATTTGCTGCGATTTTTCAGCGTCACACACACAGTATTTCCGGCTCGCACTCTACGCATGAATGTGCATGAGCCGCCGCTGAGCCGGTGATGCTGGGAAGACGAGTACCTGAAGAGGAAGAGGACTCTGATTGCTATCTCCATGATGGATTGCCAAGTGCAGCTGCTTTAAAATACTATTAGAACATAGTCTAAGGGCTAAGGTAATGCTTCTTTTGCTGTTGGTGTCAGCTGTGGTTTCAAAGTTTGGGAGAAATGCGTCTCCAGAACGACTAGATACAAAAAGTAAAGTGGGGAAACTAAGTGAATAGTGTGGTCAAGGTATATACTGGTGTAAAGGGTCTGCCTTGGGCTTGAAAAACATGTCCACAAAAAGAAATGTGCTGTGAAATTGTTGAAAAGGGTGCTGCTCAGTGGTCGAGCGGATAGCATGCATGCCAGGTTTGGTTCATGACTTGAGTTTGAATCTGGCCCTGAAAATTGTATAGAACATGAAGATTTCATGCTACACTATTCTGGCTAATAAAAACTTACTCGCCAAAAAATCCATCAGGTGAGACCCTGCAGGTGACTAGGAAAGATCTTAAATTTAAAGATATAAATGTGAAACTTCTCCTGTAATTTACTCACATAAACATAAAACAAATGTTTATGTGACATTTTCATATAGAACTAAGGCACAAATGTTTTTTTGTTCTGTTTTTTTACTGAAAAATGGACAGAACAAGGTTTAAAGTTATTTAGTACACATACTAGTTACAAAAAATGTGGGCATCTGACCTCATTTTTTCAGTCATAAAAGTATAATAAACCAGCCTTAAAATCTTGTTACATACAACACTGTAAAGTTTGGTGTGTGTGGGAGCTGCTGTGAGGTTGGTCTTTATGTCTCTGTGGGAGAAAATGCATTTGAAGAAAATGACAAAAGTTACAAAAGTTACAGTGTCCCAGAGAATCTATGGATGAAGTGGATTTAATGAAATACTAATAATTTTTTAAAGCAGATATGAGAAGTTTATATACAAAAAAATGATTTGCCTGTAGTGTCTCACCTTAGAAACAAAAGGAAAAAAAGAAATATTTTAAATTGGGGAAAAATATTCATATATAATAACTTGAGTTTTAACAACAGTTCCTCATCAGTAGTTTACTCAAAGTTGTATTTTGACTGATTCCTGCATGTTTGAGTTAATCCCATAATGTAATGTAGCCACTTAACAACAATAAAAAAAAAAAACAGCAATCTGCAATTCAGAACAAAGTGTTCGGAGGAGGAGAGGATTTACAAACCAGGATTCATCAAACTAACATGAATGAAGTTAAATTCAACTCCTGGTATGTTTTTGATGACATGGTTATAAGCTCCAAAAAGTCAATTTTGCGTAATATTTGGCACAGATTGTCCATAATATGAGTCCCATTTGGTACAAAGTCTATTGAATGTGTCAATTTTCAAATCAAGTCCAAATGTGATTTTCTAAATTTTTCGTATTCAATTATGATATCAGTCCAATCTTTGGTTATGTAGGTACAGTTTTATTTTTTGTTTATTTTTTTCATAAAGGCCATTTTCCTGGCCCAAAGAGTATACCCCACAGGTTTCTGTTGATTGTATCCATGGCACTTTTGAGTCCAGAATACTCAGTTCTGAAATATCTGAGCAACAGGTCCCAAATAGGGCTGTAGTCGACTAAAGAAATGCCCTGTCGACCGATTAATCGACTGAAAAGGGGAGTGACAAAAATATATCAAAACTGTGAAGTATTTCCATGTATCTGACCCAAAATGATCTCAAAAGACCAGACCACAACTGCAGAGGAATCCATTCAAAAGCAACAATTTTCAATGATAAGTACAAGAAAACGTATTTATATGTTACACTCCAAGATCTTCAGCAAACTCACTCCATATCTTCTTGTTTTTGCCGTATAAATTCTTTAAATTTAAATAAAAGAATGAATCAACTGATAAAAATGTTGGTCGACGAAAACACCATCAACAAATGAATCAACTAAAGGGGGTGTGGCAAAAATATCTCAAAACTACGAAGTATTTCCATGTTTCTGACCCAAACTGCACACAAAAGACACAAATGCAGAGGAATTCACGCAAAAGCAACAATTTTTAATGAGACGTACGAGGCCACCGTGTATTTATACGTTGGACTCCAAAATCTTCAGCTAACTCACTCCATATCTTCTTGTTCTTGCTGTTTTTGTCGTATAAATCCTTTAAATCTAAGTAGTCGACTAATAAAAAATGTTGGTCGACTAAGACACTATCGACTGAACGACTAAAGGTACACAGCCCTAATCCCAAAACACATGGTAATGGTGAGCCAGTTTAGCATTTCCGTGTGAATAGTGAGCTGCTTATCCATTTTTACTGGTAGGAAAAACTGAGCACTCAGAGAAAAGCTACGCACGCACGGAGAGAACGCGCCAACCCTACATAGAAAGTCTGTGAGCTTCCAGGACCTTCTTCCTGTGAGGTGAGAGTGCGAACCTGCTACACTGCCACTGCCTTCCACCTCCATAATCCAGGTTGCCTATTGCTTTGTTAACTGTCAGGTCACGCAATTAAAGCATATAAATTGATAGTGCAAGCAAAACAACAGCCCCAGTTTAATTCCAGGCTAATGACATTGCAGCGAAGCGGACTCTGGCCTCTAGAGGTGTAGTACAGGAAAAAGCTCATTATCTTTTTTCTTTTTTTCTACGTGTCCCTCGTTATTATTTGTCCCAGCCAACAGCCCAGCCTTATCTGCAAAATGATTAGAAGTGCAATGAGGAGGAATTGGCGTACACATGTAACGCACACACTCGCACAGCCGGCCGGGCCCCACGAGACATGCAAATGGCGCCGCTTTTCCCGCACGCAACGGTGGCTAAATGATGGAAGGAAACAGGGCAAAAATACTGGGGTTGTTAAATGCCAGGGGAATGACGAGAAAGAAATTCCGGAGGAACGGTGGGAAATTTTGTGCACCGATAAGAGACAGATGAAGGACAATGGGCCGAGGCGTGCTCCGTTAGTGTGCTGATTGTGTCGGACCAAAGCTAGGATAAAGGAGTGAAAGGGTCAAGAAGGACGATGAAAAACTGAAGAGTAAAAGCCTTAGAGCTGTCATAGCAGAAGGGAATTTGTGCCCAAGAGTTCATGTATTTTTTCTTAAAGGACACATGTTCTGCTACAGTGACTTTTTTGAGTTTTTAACCATGTTTTATCAATGTTCCGTCATCAAATACATACCTGGAGTTGCATTTAGCTTCATTCACACTGTTTTGAGGAATGTTCATCCGAAAATCCTCCCCCTCCGAGCGTCAAACACACTTCCTGTGCAACTCATTCCATTCGGGATGTATTTTCGGATCATCTACGTCATTTATCCGAGAATGTTCCACTGTTTAGCCATTAAATCATCGCTAAACATCGTTCTGAGCATTTCAACGCTAACTTCACTAGATTGTATATAGCACTGGCGTCATCTGCTGGCTGGATGCACTCAGTAAGTGTCATTTCATACTGGCTGATAAAAAAAAGTAATTGGATGAATACGATTTTTTTTTTTATTATTATTTGAGGCTAATAACAATATGAAAAATGTAGAATATATTTTGTTTAATAAATTGTATACTACTTGGAAACCGATATGCAGTAACCCGTATAATGTTACATTGCACTGTATTCTTTAAATTATCAGTCTCTTTTTTCATTTCATTAGTGTGTGACACTGATGTGGCTACAGCACTACTTTTTGCTCACAAATTATGTCTGGCTGTTTTCAAAAAAAGGGGTTTCGGGGACCGGACGGGACTTAATTGAACAAAAAGATGCTGAATTTGTAATGGAAACTAGTACGATAATTATGAAGCAATAATGGGACCCCGGACTATAGGGTGGTCCTGTACCCCTGTGCTGTCCTCGCTTCACTGGGTCCCTGTCGTCTTCAGGATCCAGTTTAAGATTTTACTGTTTGTTTCCAAGTCTCTAAACAATCTAGCACCTTCTTATTTATCCGAGACAGAGCGTTTTCCATTGCTGGTCCTAAACTACGGAACTCTCTACTTCTGTTCAGAGTTTCAAAACGTTGCTAGAAATACATTTTTTTTTAAAATCCAACCTGAGTTAGACATTTTTTTTTCACCTACATTGTGTTTTACTTGTAATTGTTCAGTATTAAATTGTTTTCTCTGTATTGTGTTATTGAACTTATGCAGTACTTTGGGACAGTGTGTCTGTTTATAAATGTGCTATATAAATAAATCTGACCTCTGACCTTTGACCTATGTTCTATTCCAAGCTCAGTGACTTACAGTTCAGTTCCAGGCTTCAGCATTCAAACCACGCGCCAGTGTCTGAAAAAAATGCCCAAAACCCGCGGAATGTCCAGCGCGGCAGTATTTTCCACTGTGTTTATGGAATAGAGCTGCTCCTACTGACACATTTACCTGAAATGTCTCATTTCATCATCTTTGGTTCACTTTTTGGCTGGTGCACTTTATTGTTCCCGGTTTCCAGATCTTTGTGCTAGTCTTGAACTTGTTTCGTAGGAGGATTTGGCCTATTGTACATATTTTGAGCTGATAGGGTTAGGTTTAGCCGCTCAGACACCGGGAGAAACGTGCAAACACAACAGATATCCATTCAATGAGTGCATGGTTTTGATACCAATACTCTCATCCAGGTCTGACACGATAATTACTATATCGACCGATCGTTCAGTATATGAAAGAAAGATTATATTCATCCTGCACTTTTCTTTTGCAATTTGGCACTTTGCAACTTTTTCCTCATTCTTTTGATCAAATTTGAGCTTTACAGAGTTAAATAAGTAACTTTTCTGAGCACAAAAGTGTTTCATTGTGTTATTTATTAATCGCTGCAAATGTTTTTATCGATATTGCACAGTTTTTTGGATTGGTCAGTGACAGTGAGTGGTTTCAATATTATCGTTTATTGTGATATTTTCTGTAGCAATATATCGCACTAGTTGAGTCTTGTCTGGTGCTCGGTTCGGCCAACAGGAACTGGTTTGTTCTAACGACATGTACCGCCCACTAGTATCGCGTAACAAATGTGACAAAGGAAACCCCTTACTAACGCTGATCCGGCTGTGCACCAAACAAACAAAACATACTTCAGACCGGTGTCATAACGGCAGCAATTAATGGTAATAAGAGTCGAGATAAAACTAAAACGATAATGAAAAAGTGAAAAAGCAAATGCACACAGACATGGACACGAAAGATCCTCAAAGTATAAAAGTCTAAGTTGTTTTGAAGGATCGCTTGTGCCGCCATCGTCTTCGTAAAGCTTTGGGAAACACAATATTCCCATCATGTTGCCAACTGGCTTTTATAAATGATCTAATGATCTAATGATCTCTCTATGTTTCCTCTGTAGATTTACATTCAGAATCTTTTATGTTGAAAAAAAAAAACTCTGCAAACTAGAACTTTGCAACTTCTCTGCGCATGCTCTGAGTACTCTCTTCTTTTTTTAAGGTGAGACACAATAGCCAAAACACTCTCGACATTTCGGCGTTCATGTGGAAACAACAAACTTGTCCAATCTGCTCCTAAAGGTGTTTTATTCTTCTATTTAATCCACTTCATCCATAGATTTCTCTGGGACATTGTAAATTGTAACTTCAAAGGCTGTTTTCTTAAAGTGCATTTTCCCCCCGGGACATGAGGATGACCACTTAAAGTAGCTCCTACACAAACCAAACTTTACAATTTTACACTCAGCTGAAGGACTTTTTGATATTTAATTCTGAAACTGATTTATTGACGTTTTAAGTCAAAAGATGAGGCAAAATTAGAATTTTTTGGACAATTTTAAGTCCAATTTAGTTTACTTAAAAACGAAATAAGAAATCCAAAATCCCCTTTGTACATTTTTTGTAACGGAATGAAAATGAACCAAGGAATTTAAACCTGGTTCTGTCTTTTTTCAGATTTAAATGTCCTAAATGTGTGTATTTTTGTCCATTTTGCACATAAAATGCCTTATTTCTACATGACATGTTTTATTTTTTTTCCTTCCATTTGTGTGAGTAAACTACAGGAGAAGTTTAAAGTTGATATCTTTAAATTTAAGATTTTTTTCTATTCACCTGCAGCGTCTCACAGAATCACAGCGCCACACACAGGCTTGGATTATGTGTGACAGTCCTTTTTGGCGTTTTGTGTTCTCCATGTGAACGCACACGTTTACTAAACCAGCGCCATCTTTATGCTATTTGTTTTGGAAACTATAACCGTTTTGTCTCTGTGTGGACGAGGCCTAAGAACGACTGGATCAAAATATACATACAGCTTATATCTTCAGTTGGAGCTGCCGTCACAAACCGGGAACAGATATTTTGAGACGTGTCCATCTTTTGGAGACAGAACTTATTCCCAACATGATTTTTTTTTTTTTAATGCTTTTATTTACAATTTAAGTGTCAGTTTAGTAGGAGATTGTAAAATAAGAGAAATTTTTTACTGCTCAAGTAGAACTACACCACATTTACAGTCTGAAAAACACCCAATGAAGACAGAGGGCAGAGCTGCAATGATTAATCCACTCATCAAGACGTAGTAGTGGTATTTTGTCATTGTTATTTATACTATAGACTTTAAAATGTGTGCCAAAAAGGCTTTTACAACAAAGACAGCCATATCAATAAAACAAAATGTCAAAAAAGAAAAAGGCAATTTTATCAATAATACGCTTTAATTGTAAATATTCTCTATTTAGACTTGTTAAGTAACCAAATTTTGACTTGGATAGAAATAATTCTTTCACTCGTCGACTAAGTCACAAAATATACCTTGACTACTAAAGTATAGGTTAGTTGCATTTGTATTAAAGTCATTCATCCTTAAACAGCCATTAATCTGAGTCTAACCACAAAATAAAAGGCTTCAGACTTTTATCTCTTGGACAAGCAGTGTGTTTCTCAGTTTTGTCCTTTTTGCTTAATATAAAAAATCTACTAAATATTTGAATTGTACAAAAAGAATGAGTCTGCAGAAGTGTAATGTTATTCAGCTATTCACTTTTCTGCATCAACTGAACGCTGAAAAAAGACTTGATGTATTTTTTACCACCGCTCGCAGGCACACTTTAAAACTGCAGCTAGTTTTTAAGGCGAGACGCTACAGGCAAACATTTTTGTTTGTTGCTCATTTTGCGCTCGGAACATATCGGCTTTTATGTGGAACAACATACTTTTGTCCAATCTGCTCCCAAGGATGTTTAATTATGATTATTTCATTTAATCCACTTCATCCATAGATTTCTGGGACGTTGTAACTTCAAAGATAGTTTTATTAAAATGCATTTTCTCCCAAAAAGACTTAAAGATGTGAGAAAAAAAAGTCAGAAAAACTCATGAATATGGGTCAAATCCACATGACACGCAATTTTTTAAGGACAAAGAATCAAATTAATGTATTCATAATGAATCACACGGGAAACATCAAACAGACTGGATTATTCAACGTTTGGCCTGAGATTTGTGATCTATGCAGCTCAAGGTAAGGTAAGCGGCTAATGCTAGTAATTCTGCTGCTGTTTGTTCAAAGTAGAACTAAGTAATTTCAGCAACATAGCTCCCCCTGCAGGTCTCTTGTCAAAATACACTGCCAGTAAAAAAGAGCAAAAGCTTTTCTTACTTCTTTTCTTTTCTTTTTTTCTCCCTTTGTTTTTATTGAAAGAAGGAAGTACAATTAAATACAAACACATTTCATGTCACCAAATATAAAAAAGACAGTCAGTGTTTCTCTGGAGAGTTGTCTTCACAGCGTCAGGAAAGTTACAAGATGTATTTTTTTTTTTGCGCAGAGACAGCAGGGGGCGTAGGTGGGGGCTTCAAACGCCCTGAAAATACATTTCCAACCACCACATGGACTTACAAAGACGTTTAACAAGGTCAACGTGTTACTTAGTTCTACTTTAAAGTGTTTTGTTCATAATCTCGGTTTGTTTAAACATCTCTTTCTGCTTCATTCAGTTTATTGTGACCTGTCGCTGTCCACTGTAGTTTTTCCGACTCTCACGATTCATTGTGGTCAATATTGACCGCTCTAGTGACCGGCACTGGACACTACTTTCAAGATGCATTGTGGGAAATTTTGAATGCACCTACTGGACATTCGGACAGCAATAAAAATGGCGTGACCACTGTATAGTGCCCTCTGGAGGGAACAGTGTGGACACTCAGACGCAGCCATAATTACAGGTAATTCCACAACTGTTACCTGGCAACCATTTTCTATGTAAATTACACGATTACAACAACTGATAACACCTTTATTGTGTTGCATGATGGTCTAAACTGTCAATGAATGTGTCAGTTGTGTGTAAATTGTCTTCACAAACTGTACCTCACAAATGTAAAACTATGATAAATATTTACCACAGGTGCTATTCCACCAAACTAAGTCATAAACAGAACATCGCCTGTCACATAGACTTTAAAGTAGCTCCTACAAACACCACTTTTGTACTTAAGATTTTGACAAAACATAGTGAAGCATTTGTTGAAATCTAAATCTAAAAACTGATTTATTAATGTTTTATGTAAAAAAAAAAAAAAAGCAAAAATTTGAATTTTAAGCCAATTTTCAATCAGATCTACTTTTTCATCCGTTTGTTCGGGGTCAAGGGGGACTGGCGCCTATCCCACTGACTTTGAGCCCTAGGCGGGGCACATCCCGGACAGGGGCTAGCTCGTCGCAATTTACTCTAAAACTAAATGAGATCTCCAAAATTCCCTCAGTAAAATGTACTAATATGTGTATAAAATCTGGTTCTGTCCATTTTTCTGATTTAAATGTTCCAAATATGTGCATTTTTTTCTGTTTTTCTATATAAACTGCCTTTTTTCTGCATGAAAACATGACATGATGAAAAACTTGTAATACATTTTCCCCTTACATTTATGTGAGTAAACTACAGGAGAAGTTTCAAATTGATAATTTAAATTTAGCATTTTTTCCCTATTCACCTGCAGTGTCTCACCTTAATAGTATATCTATCAATGAAACACTTCACAAACACTGTACACTCCACTGATCTCATCTGTGTGCATACATTTTAGTTCTTTCACTGTCCGTAGTCCATAATTCAGGCGTGGCATAAATGATTTATGTTTGGCATCGTCTAAAAATGTTGGTTTCAGCATCGTCCAAGTATTGATCCCAGTATTGATCCAGGGCCGAGGTGTCAGCTCCAATAGAAAAACATCAGGCCGCTGCATTAATGGCATTTAGTTTGTTACTCTTCATTAAAGCGTGTGTGTTTTGACTCCGACGGCGGACCGCGGGAGGCGGCGGAACAGTGTGTGTCTGATGGAAGAGTTCATCGACAACACGCGGTGACACGAAGCAAAGCGGACGCAGAGCAATTTGTTTCCATGAAATACATAAAGTGGATGTGAAGTGAATGTTACAGATGTGGCACGGGGAATGTCAGAGATGTTTCTATCCACTGTGGTGTCGAGGCATTGCAGGGTATGTTTGGAATCGCAACAAATATCCATAAATCTACCTCGATTATAGGTTATAAACGGTTCACAATATAGAATAGGATTGTAACATCACAGGCAAGCATGGTGCGATATGGATATATGTGATACTTGGCTTGTTGCTGTGGCCAATAATCGATATTTATTGGCGATAATTTGATTTTAAAGCACACATATTCTGCTACAGTGACTTTTTTGAGCTTTAAACCATGTTCTAACAATGTTCCATCATCAAAAACACACCCGAAGTAGCATTCAGCTGCATTCAGGCTGTTTTGAGGAATGTTTAATAGAAATTCCTCCCCCTCCGAGCGTCAAACACACTTCCTGCTGAACTTCCGGGATTTTCTGACATGTTTTCAGACTTCATACGTCACTTATCCGAGAATCTTCTGCTGTTTTAAGTCCTTAAATCATTGCCAGACTCGCTCTGAGCATTTCTGCCTCTAAACTCGATAACTGCTGCAGCAAATCCGCACAATGGCGTCTTTTCAGAGCTAACTTCACTAGCTTGTATATAGCATTGGTGCCATCTGCTGGCTGGATGCACTCAGTAAGGGTCATTTCATAGTGACTGATAACACAGGTCATAGAATGAATAAGACACTTTTTGTTTTAAAACATGAGATGGCAAATTAATGCACTCAAGAGCACGTTTAAATGCTAACAGGATTTTTTTCATAGTTTGCGGGCCACAAACCTATTGAGCTAGGGTTTATTCCTGGTTTAGACCTGGGTTAGACCTGGTTTAGTACATTCTAGTTCAGTTTTGGATTGGCATTTCTGCAGATGTCGTTAAAGCCTTATGTGTTTTATGTTTTTCGTATTTCAAAAGCGCTGGACACATTTCTGGCTCCAAGGACAAATCTATCTGAAAAATCTGGCCCTCTGTAAATTAATAGCTTAGATTATTTTCTTGTCGTATAATATTTCGAGATCTTTGTGAAATTGGTCTGGTATTAGTCCACTAAAAGGGAGTGCGGCAAAAGCTCTCAAAACTATGAAGTATTTTTTGATGTGTCTGACCCAAAATGTACTCAAAAGACAACTGCACAGGATTTCATGCAAAAACAATAATGCAGAAAAGTACTGGTAAACAGAGTATTTATATGCTAGATAAGTTAGATTAAACTCTTGATTAGTTCCAAAATCTTCAGCTATTGTCTCATTTTTGCTGTTGTCCCATTGAAATTATTATTTAAATAAAATAAATAGTCGACCAATCCAAAATTTGGTCGACTAAGAAAGGATCAACCGATTAATCAACTTAAGGACTACAGCCCTAATCACAATATCACTACTGGGCGTATATTGTAGCAGTGGTGGAAAGTAATGAAGTACATTTTTAGGTATCTGTATTTTACTGAAGACGTTTTTACTGTGGATAGATTTACTTCACAATATTTGACACCAAGTATCTGTGCTTTTTACTCCACTATTTCTTTAACTGGACTGAAAAGTTACTAATTACTTTTCATTATGTTTGAGAGTTATTTTTAGCGGCTGGAGTTCTGGCTGAAGGTTTTGAGTTCAAGCTCAACAACAAGCAAACATACATACACATCAAATTAATAAAATACTTCAAATAGACCTTTGTTGACCAAAATTAAGCAAAATTCGTTACCAAAATTACCACACTTCATGCGTAAAACTGGTCTTTGAAATACTTTTACTTTTTACTCTTGAAGTACATTTTCAAACGGGTTCTTCAGCACATTTACTTGATTTTTTTGCACACATATCTGTACTTTTACTTGATTAACAACATTGAATCCTTCTTCCTCCACTGTATTCTAGCAGTAGTGAGTGTAAAAACAACGATAAAAACTTCTTTGCATGACACAAAATGATGTATTGAGGCCCACCGAGACGGTTTGCACCAGGGGCCCAAAATTTGGTGCAGCGCCCCTGCCTGCAGTGACGGCACAGTACAGCACAGCGTTATCTCACCTGCACAAACGTCCTTCCTCAGCTCCCTTTTCCAACTACACTTTCACCAACAGATAAACTTCTAACGCGGAGCTATTCTGTCACACTTTCTGGCTTAATCCTCGTGAAAAAGGGGCTTGTGGGCAAACTTTACTGTATTTCTTTAAATTCTGGAATTCTTTCTGACAGACTTTTCCGGGGCGAGCTGCCAGGTGCTGAGGGCTCCGCGGGGAGAGCAGGAGAGCGCACATTACGTACAGTATGTAGTGGAGTGAAAAGTGTTCTTATCCAAACAGTGGAGCCGCAGTCATCAGCCTGTAGCCCGCGGCCATCTCCTCTGCTGCTCACAGTCGAGGCGCAGAGATACAGAGAGCAGAGCTGCAGGATTTGGACACTTCTTTAGCGGCTCAGTGTTCACTCGCAGTGCTATTAAAACAAGAGCACGCTACTTGTTGCTGGAGATTTAGCTCATCATTATCCAGTCCAACCCAGCTTTATTTGCATGGCACGATTTTGCCAACAGGGTGACCAGATTCAGGTTATAAAAAGGAGGACATGAGGTTTGCAGGGTTAGAAAAAAAAAAAGTCAGTATTTGTGTAACCAGGAAGTTCTGTTGCTGGTTAATTTTATGTATAATTTATTTCTGGTACATCAGGATTGTTAAATTGTTTTAAACCTGCTCTTGAGTGTCTTCAGTTTGACGTCATGTTTTTGAACCTAAACTAAAATGCTTTTACAAAGAAAATATTACTTTATAACTGCATTGGGAGATTCCATTTTGACTTAGCTGTGGCTCCATCTGCTGGCTGCAGAGGCAATTACACTTGTGTAAATATATACCCACAATGCATTGCAGTAAAGAGTAGATCTGATGACATTTTAGTTATCATGATTAAACGAAGGAAATGTTCAGCGAGCGAGTCTGGAGATGATTTATGGACTTAAACAGCAAAGGATTCTGGGATAAATGACGTCAGCATCATCTACGTCACACATGAAGGAGTTCAGAACACAGAGTTGGAGAGAGAGGATTTACAAAGGAACATCATCAAACCAGGTATGTTTTTGATGACAGAACAATGTTAGAACATGGCTAAAAGCTCAACAAAAGTCTTTTAAAGTCTATATGAAGGTTCTCATGTTTTTCTAATTCTGACTTAGTTTAGTGGGAGGGCATCTGTGGTAAATATTTCTCTTGGTTTTACATCCATGATATGACATAGTTAGAGGTAATTCTACAACTGTTTCCTAGCAACCATTTTAAAAACAAGGGCCAAAATCCATGTAAATTACACAACAGTTATGATTTGACAAATAATATTACCTGATAACACCTTTATTTTGTTTTTTAATTATCGTTTAAACTGTCAAAAGAACGTGTCCGTTGTGTAGAAATTGTCACTGGATTTTCAATGGTCTGTCGCTTTTCACATCACAGGGGGATTCTGTTTTAGAACTCAGCACTACTTCCTGTCGTTTTAAGCTTTTATTTTTCAAAAGTTATTCACAAACTGCAACTTCACAAATGTAAAACTATGATAAACATTTGCCACAGGTGCCCTCCCACCAAACATATTATATATTATTGAACTATAGAATATAGTCATTTCATCAGATTTGTGTATGTGTTCACATGGACAAGCAAAATCCGATCATCAAAAACAATTTAATGGTTGTATATTTGTGTAAATGGATTTAGAAATAACTCAAACAATAATTAAAAAAAAAAAGTACTGACTGTGTTGTATCCTTAATTTGCTCTGATTCCAGGTAATATCTTCAATGTAATGAATGACACAGCAACCAGGTCCAGTTTAAAGGACACATATCCTGCTACAGTGACTTATATGCTTTAACCCTGTTCTAAAAATGTTCCGTCATCAAAAACACACCTGGAGTAGCATTCAGCTGCATTCACACTGTTTTGAGGAATGTTTATTAAAAAATCCTCCCCCTCTCCCACTGTGAAAAACACTTCCGTCTGAACTTCCTGTTTCTGGGATGTATTTACAGACTTCATACATCACTTATCTTCTGCTGTCTTTAGTCCTTAAATCATCTGCAGACTCGCTCTGAACATTTCTGCCTCTAAACAACTTCACAGCTGCTCATCCGCAGCCTAATGTTGGTTGACGGCTAACTTAACTAGACTGTGTGAGTGCTAGGTGCCATCTAGCTGCAAAGGCTGATAAAACCTTTTAAAGATTTTTTTCTTTTGTTTCAAAATATGAAATTGTAAGTTTAAGCTACTCAATAGCATGTTTAACGGCTAATAACAATATGAAAAATGCTGAATATTTGTCCTTTAAACATTTATTGCAGGTGATGTGATGAGAGGGAGAGTGTAGCCGTGAAGATGTGTCTTTTCTGGGGAGTACATAAAGGGAAAATAAGAAGGGTAAATGGCGGTGACATTATATAAAATAGTGTAAACTATAAATGGGAATAAACATAAATATACAACCAATAAAGATATACGTCACTGTCATTTACACACTGCTTTTGGGAGAGCTCCACCAGTCCAGCCTTTTTCCCCAGTCCAATAGATGAGCCGGCTCACTAATGATAGGTTTAGGGGCGGAGTTAAGGACAAAGCGTTGCCTTGATGAGGGCCAGGACAGGGCAACGGGTGGGACCAAGGGGGAACAGGGAGAGAGAGAGGGGATTTTGTACAATCTTGTTTATTATGTATTTGCCACATTAATTTGCTCTTTTTTTGCATAATTTTCCTTGTCAAAACCTGCCGGGTGTGCACAGTCAGAAAGAAATCAGATTACACACATCAGATGGAACATGGCGTTTTAACTCAATGGACGCAATTTGCTTTAACTCATAGATTTTTAATTAAATTACATTCTAGGTCTGAAAAAGATTTAAAAACAAAATAAACTCAAAAGGCATTGTGGTTCTGACAGCTGGTGAATGAAACTTTTAAGCAGCGGATTGTACGTTTGTTTCTTGTTTTCATTGACTGTTCTTGGAAGCCGTGGCTATCTAAAACCCTCAGGGCATCGGCGCTAATCCTGGCGGAAAGATGACATCAAATGGGAACAGAGCAAGGGATTATGGGGGATGTCGTGGAGCATGAGCAACTACCGGCGAGAAGTGAACAAACGGACGCAATTCTCCTTCCTCTTACGGTGAGAAACAAAAGAAATGGAAAACGCCAACCCAGAGCACGTATGAATTAACCATCACGAGACATGGGGAAGATTCACCGCTGCCATGGCAACCGCAACGGCATTAATTTTAATCAGATCAATCCTAAAAGTCAAGAATGAAAAGTTAGTGTTTCCTACCAGCGTTTGATGTCTTGTGTTTAAATCCCGGAGAGTGCAGGTATCAACTCTTCTAATGCGGTCCCTGTGAAACCACACTTTTACCACTTCACACTGAGGGAAAAATGGAGGAGAGATTCTTTCATGTAGCTTAAATCTGTCGAGGCTCAGATACTCTTATGGAGAAATGGATTGTGATGTCGGCAAACAAGACAAAATCCTCAACGATTCCACTTCAAATACTCCGAAAGTTTGTTGTTTGTAGACTTTGTTTGTAAGGTTAAGTTTTATTTAGTGGAAAAGATGGCGCCTGGGACTCGATTCGCGCAAATAATGGAGGTTTTGTCAGAAAAACCCAGGGTAAGTTTGTTCCGTACGAGATTCTCAAGACGTATGGAGCTCACAAGTCCATATGTGAGTGTAACGGCTGCAAACGAAAGACAGGACAAAGTGTGGAGTCAACCTTTCTCTTGTGACAGACATTACAACACTCATATGATGGCTCTCTCTGCAGCCTGTAGCACACCACTCAGAGGGGGACTGACAGCTTCTAGATGGAGAATATTTATGAATGAAGTATATTTTTACGTTTGGTTGTATTAATTCACGGCCTTTGTTATAAAAGGTCTGTGATCTAGTCGATATAGTTCAATTAATGATTGGTCGATTATCGATTTTTACAGTCAGTCGTTTTGTTACGGTTGATTATTGACTATTAGTGGATTAATTGTTGTAGCCCTATTGACCAAGGTTGCGAAAAGTATCATACATCAGACACTAATCGAAACTAGACACTGAATTGAGCAAGTATTGACAAAATGCTGCCGTCTGTGACATAGAATGATCAGATGTAGTATAAAACTAAAGTGTTTCATAAAGAATGTACAATCAGTCAATCAAAGTTTATTCTTAGAGCGCTTTACAAGAACTACAGAAGTGCTATAGTATAGAGCAGTGGTCCCCAACCTTTTTTGCCTCGTGTACCCCCTAAGCTTTGTCTCATGCTCAGAGTACCCCTTAACTTGACTTTCAGACAAATAAATGGGTTTATTACTTGCATATTGTAATTATTACTTTTGCATTTTTAGTTTTAATTATATTTATGGTTCAAGATACTTAAAAAATATTCTAAATTTACTAACTAATTACCCTTTTTTTTATTCAGATAAAACTACGTTTCATCTTCTTTTAAAACCTGAAACCATTTCAAGTACCCCCTGGTAATTGCTCACGTACCCCAACACTGGTATAGAGTACTATATCCCTTAGTATCGAAATCGCATTTGAACATTTTGAATCACGACACTAGAGATTTGGCGGCTCTCGCTTCACAGCAAGAAGATCCTGGGTTCAATTCCCGAGCCGCCCACGGCCTTTCTGTGTGGAGTTTGCATGTTCTCCCCGTGTCTGCGTAGGTTTCCTCCGGGTGGTTTTCCCTACCACTAAAAACATGTAGAATAGGCTCCTCCGCTCTGGGGCCAGGTCACCCTTGAAAAAGAGGGTTCGATCTCAATGGGTTCTTACCTGGTTAAATAAACGTTAATAAATACATTTTAAAAAAGGACTTAAGATATTACTTTAGTATATCCAGTCAAGGTGAGATGGATATTGGCAGAGATGATCTCAAAATGCCACAGGTTCTGTGATAAATGCTGTGGGACTGCCCTTTTTGTGCTGGATTTCATGTACAGCTTGGACCCACATTCACACAAATGTACACATCATACCCATAGTTTGCTCTATTTCCCACTTCGTAGTCTGCCCGGCTTCTCTCTTGCGTCTAGTGCCGATACATGACTCAGTGTCCACTCGCCGAGGTTAAATACAAGCGCTTGTGGCATCAGTATGCAATGTTGGGAACAAAGCAAAGTGAAATGACGTGTGCCGTCAGCAGATTACCATTCTGTTCGACTTTGACATGAAGGGAGCAGATGTTGCTCTAAGGAAACCCCGCCCCACGCTTCAAGTGCTTGAAGCATAAATAAACGCACGAATGAAAGAAATAACCACTTTGGGGGTTGTTTTGAGGTACAAGTTACACAAAATGATTTAGCATATAATGGGACCTTTGAGGATTTTTTGGCCCACAGACTTGTTTGGACAGTGCAGTGCAAAATGGGGATGAGACTGGGAAAGATAATCCTTTATTGTCTCCCATGGGAGAGCTTTATCCTGGGACAGGGGGCTACATGCTTCAACACAGAGACACAAAGACATCGCCAACAGTGCAAGCACATTCGATCAGCATCGCCACTGAACACAAAGTACGAAACCAGAGCACGAGTGCTAAGACATCAGGAGCCAATACATGAAAACACACACAAGAAGCCTGTGCAGCACGTGCAGCAAATTGATGGAGCTGGATTCAAGCCCAGTGGGCTGCATTGAACAGAAACTTTTCCATTGGCATGACTTTTCGTCAGTGGTTGTTTGTATGGATCTGCGGATAATGATCAGCAGATGCCACCAGTCCTAAAATAAATGCCCCCCTTCTTTTGCTCGTTGGTCTCTGGTCTTGCTGGTCTCTCCGCTTCTGGTCGTCTGGTCCGGGTCAGGTTGTGGCCGGTCCCCGTCAGGTTGTGACCGGTCCAGGTCAGGTTGTGGCTGGCCTGGGTGGCGGTAGTTTGTGGTAGTTTGTGTTGCCTCTAATGTACAGTAAGTCCCTTTATGGTTGATGCATCACTTTGGATGTGCTGGTTGTACACAGCCGTGCAGGTGGTCAGAGTCCTTCAGAGCTGGTTTATGTAGACTGTTCCACGCAGAAGCAGATGGTGTGTCGACATGTACAACATATAAGTGTAAAGTGGCACGTTTCCTGCCTCGTTAATGCGGTAAATTTATCTTTGCTAACTATAATTCTATCTTTAGGTCCCAGGACTGATCATCACGCTGTCATCTTGTCCCTGCTTCTGTTAACGACTTCTTCACGTTAAACAGTTCAAATGTGTGAAACCAATGAGAACCAACTGATAACTATTGTGAGGTAAATCTTAACTGTGACATCAACTGTAACTAGAAACATCAACCACAGAAGGCTTTTTAACAGAAATGTAAATGGCACTGAATTACTTTTGTACAGCCCCAAATCACAACAGCAGCAGTTGTCTCAGAGGGATTCCCAAAAACTGTAGTCTTAAACAACAAAAGGTTAGAAATCAACAATGAGACAGAACGAGAAGATGGGAAGAGGGGGAGAAGGGAGAAAGAAGAGGAAGGAAGAGAGGGGAGAAAAGAGAGTGGACAGAAGGGAGAAAGAACAGGGTGTAAGGGGGAGGGGGGAGTAAGAAGAGGGGGAGATAGGAGAGAGCAGACAGGAGAAAGAAGAGCTGAGAAGGGAGAGGGGGTAAGTGAGAAAGAAGAGGGAGTGAAGAGAGAAGGGAGTGGACAGGAGAAAGAAAAGAGGAGAAGAGAGATGGGAGAGAAGAAGAAGGGAGAAAGACAGGGTGTAAGGGGTAGAGGGGGGGAAGAGAGTAAGAAGAGGAGTGGAGAAAGGAGAGGGCAGACAGGAGAAAGAAGAAAGAAGAGGGGGTGAAGAGAGAAGGGAGAGAAGAAGAAAGGAGTCAGAAGAGGGGGAGAAAGCAGAGGGGAGAGAAGGGGGGAGAAGGAAGAAAAATGAGGGGGAGAAAGGAGAGGGCAGACAGGAGAAAGAAAAGGGGAGAAGGGGTAAAGGAGAAAGAAGAAGGGGTGAAGAGAGATGGGAGAGAAGAAGAAGGGAGAAAGGAGAGGGGGAGAAGGGAGAAAGTAGAGGGGTAGGATGCAGGGGGGAATAAGGGAGAGTGGAGAGGACAAGGGAGAGGGAAGAAGGGAGAAAGAAGAGGACGGGAGAGGGGAAGAAGGGAGAAGAAAGGACAAGGGAGGAGGAGAGGAGGAGATGAAGTGAGAAGAAAGGGAAAGAAGAAGGGAGGGGGGGAGAGTGGAGACAAGGGCAAGGGAGACAAGGGTGGAGGAAGAAGGGAGAAAGAACAGGGAGGGAGATGGGAGAAGGGGGGGAGGGCATTTTAAACCTGGTCTTTAAATGTTATGTAAATGGAACATAGATGTCTCATTCAGTGTCTTTTCTGATATAGTTATATCTTATTTTAAACCCCTGCGGCATTAGATAATTACTTATTTATGGTATTATTTTAAATGAATTTCCACGATATGTAACGCCCTCCTCTCATCAAACCTCGTCAGTCAAAAGTAATGCCGTCGACTTTTCTTCACTGTCTAACCATCGCCCCAAATGTCATTAATTCACACCATGAGAAAAGTTGTACGCTGCTTTCTCGAACTCAACCACAGCCTCGTTCTCTCTTCGTTAGATCGCTTCCTGAAATGCATCACTTCATCAAAATCTGTCTCACATCACAGCGGTTTAAACACCATAAACAGCCCTCCTGGCTAAGCTAATGATCAGAAGGCCTTGTTAAATATTTGTCTTGTTGGTTCTCTAATTACACGTTAATGGGCCCGTGCTGGGTTCATTTGTCGCAGCGTGAGCCGGCAGTAAATAAAGCCTGCTTAGGTGCACTTTGCAGGAGATCAGGCTCACGTCCAACTGTTCGATCCCAGCCGCGAGAGTTTCCGCTGGGAGACGGAGAAACTACACATCACCCTCTTACCACGGGCTGGGAGGGTTATGCTGAGAGGCGTTCATGTGAGAATTTACTGTTAAAGGAAAAATATTCAGCATTTGTTAGCAGCTGTTAGCCTTTAAACATGCTCTGCCTTAAATGTGTAACACAAAAAAAAAAGTGTCTTATTGATTCTATGACTTGCAGCAGTTATCGTGTTTAGATGGCAGAAATGCTCAGAACGAGTTTAGAGAAGATTTAAGGATTTAAAACAGCGGAATACTCTCGGATAAGTGACGTAGATGATCTGAAAATATGTCCCAGATAGAAGGGGTTTCGCAGGAAGTGTATTCGACGCTCGGAGGGGGGAGGATTTTCTGATAAACATTCCTCAAAACAGCGTGAACGCAACAGAATTCAACCCCAGGTATGTTTTTGATGGTGGAACGTTGCTAGAACATGGTTAAAAGCTCAAAAAAGTGTAGTCAAAATGCTGAAGAAAAAATATAAGTTTTTAAAAATGCAAAGCTTTTTCACACAAAACTAAAACTGGCAAAAGATTAACGTCTTATCTGTCTGCCCAAAAACAGTCAACACTCACTAATGTACCTCTGTCGGGGCAAGGAGTCCATTCATTTCAATGTAGAGGAGCTGCTCTAGTTCAACAGCCGACGCCAACTTAGTTATAATGTACCAAATACGACACAAAGAAATGAAGAAGAATAAAGTGGTCCAACGCCATAAATCTGTGCAAATATCCAAGAATACTAATGGAAGAGGGGGGGCTCCAAACTACTGCGATGCCCAGTCCGTTTCTTTTTTCTGGATTAACGCCACATTAAAAACCTCCATTAAGTCTCAGTCAGTTGTGACTTGACTTGAATTAGTTTTGCTTAAATACACATCATTCATCCGGAAAGATCTTAAAAAGAGGGAAAGTCATTTCCTATTTAATCATCGGAGAGTTTTTACCCATGCCACACCATGTCCGATAGCCGATATTCAACTGCTGTGACCAATATTTATAGGTAAAGTTCACAAATGTACTTTTCACTATGGAAATAATAACAAACGACAAAAAAAAAAAAAAATCACAGAATGAAAAAATATATTTGTTGCATGACTGTGTAAACAAAAGGCCTTTAATTGCTCTTCTTTTTCCATTTTACTCCTTTGTTTGTTATTATAATCATATTAATAATGGATGTTGATAGATTTAAATGACAAAAATTGTACACCATAAAAAGGTTAACAATTGTGGATTTTGTTTGCGTGTTGTATGATCATCACATTTTGAGGCTTATGGAAGAAATAATGTGTTAGTCCCTTTTTTTGGTTGTATTTTTTTCTTGCCGAGAGGAGGGTCAAGGACATTGGGGTGCTCTGGGATCTATACGGAAAAGTAAACATCTTCACAGATAAAAAGGGAGCATAAACCCACAAATCACTTACCACTTACTTCCAGCGTACTAATTCCATGCCTTCTCGTCAGTTCTATCCCAGTAACATCATTAGTCAACTAAGACACTATTAAGCGACTGATGTGAATGATTAAAGGCAAACAACCCTCAAAAATGGAATATATCTTAAACTCTGCACGGAGGAAATATGCAATCAGACATCTGCATTATAGTTCATCATGCATTATTATGTACATTTTTGGCCCAAATTAGGTAAGTCCACCTGGAATATGTGGGAGATAATTGTATGAAATGTTATCGTACCCAGCGCTGCCTCAACAGGTGAAACACTGCATGTGGCAAATGCAAATGTGACATTTTGCATTCTTTCACGAGTGTTTTCTCAATTACCTCCGCTGTTAAACATACCATTGTTTCCTAAATCTGTTGGTGCTCCATTTACATAAATAAACAATGTTCACAAAGAAATACGGAGAGATGTTCGTAGCAGCAGGCATCGTTTTGTGAGACCTTTTTATGTGGAATTTGCGTGTTTTCAGTCAATCAAAATGTAAATAGCACCATATTTTTTTCTTCTTATCAAGAAAACACAACTGAAGTTTTACAATGTTACTTCCTGGTTGAACATGAGCAGCTAATATGACAAAGTTAGAGGTAATTCCTCGACTGTTACCTAGCAACCAGACTGTAAACAAGGGCCAAAATCCATATAAATTACACAATAGTTATGATTTAGCAATAAATAATGCCTGATAACACCTTTATTGTGTTGAATGATGGTTTAAACTTAAAATGCGTCAGTTGTTTGTAAGTTGTCTCTGTATTTTCAACAACACGTCGCTTTTTGATGACATCATGTGATTCTGTCTTAGCACTCAGCACTACTTCCTGTAACGTTAAACTTTTATTTTTCAAGATTTCTTCACAAACTGCAACTTCACAGATGTAAAACAATGATACACATTTACCACAGGTGCCCTTCCACCAAACTAAGTCAGAATTAGAAAAACATGAGAACCTCCGTACAGGTGTGTACCGATGTGTGGACCCATTGAGCGTTAAAAATGAAGTAGATAGAAAGATCGTCCTTATTTACTGTTGAAGCCCTTTTACTCCACTGTCTTTGACAGCTGTAAAAAAAAAAAAAAAATCTGTTTTTTGCCAACTTTCAAACTTAAATCAATGAATCCACTTCAGTTCTGGCCAAAATGTTTTAAATAGGTGTAATTTTAATATTTCTATAGCCCTAAATAAAACAAAATCAAAAATGTACATAAACAAAACTCCTTTATATATAAAAACAGAAATTTTTTTTATCCCCCTCATGGGTCTGTCAAAAATTAGTAACAACAATAATTGTCATTTTATTTTAGTGTTTGTGTAGGAGCAGTGTGTAGTTTGAAAAGTCAGGGGAAACGACATTTCTTTGATTGATCTGAAATAACACTACAAGGTTCCCACTTTTCAAAAGGGGTCAAATGGTTGATTTTTAGCGTTCAGACTGAAATGACTCCATTTCCTTTTAAACAGGCCTCAGTAAAGAGAGACATGATGTGCCATTGTTTACACCTGGAGCTTCACACAGGACTCTGTGTTTGTATTTTGAGGCTCCTGGGGGCGTGTCCTCACCCGGGGCGGGGTGCAGGTGTGTCGGGGGGCACTGGGGGTGTCGTGGAGTATGTGTGTACATTTTCATGCATGTGCATAAAATGAGCTGCTCAAATATAACTCTGTGTTTTGTAAATACCTACAATACACTACACTACACTCAAACAGAACATATTCTTCCAAATTCATATAAAAACATTTACCCCCCGACACTCCCGGTGTCAGTATATTTCAGAATAAACTATGAAAAGTAATGAGAAAAAAATCCTTATTATCCTATTAGTTTATAATTTATGTTTAAGTTGAACATTATTGAGCCAATGATTACATCCTACACTGTCCTTCCACTTTTGTCTTACATTGCACTGTATGCTAAAACCTCAGATTTTCATATATATAAGTATAGCATAATAGCACATAGTGAAAGAATTACTTTTTAAAATTGCTGCTATTATCCCCCTCTTTTACCGGGTCTCTGAGATTAATAAGAAAAGTCCTTGTTTCTCCCTGGACACTGGGGTGTAATCATCTCCTGTTAGTCTTTAATGTTTTAAGTGGCCGTGTGTCAGGGTGACCCGATAATTACGTCTCTCATGTGCCGGCGGATCACATCATCCTGGATCCGACGCTTCTCCTTCCACAAATAATGCCTGACATGACGCTGACATGAGAGCGTGACCCGGAGGACAAACTCATTTCCACTTTAGCCCTCTTTTACATTCAAGAAAGAGCACTTCATCCCGGGCCTGCATACATGATTTATGAGGGGTTAATTGTCTTTTTGATGACTCGCTGTTTGTCAAAGAAAAGAAAAATGCGAGTGTTACGGGAGAATTGCGGTTGTGGATTTCTTTAAAACAAGTTAAACAATAAAAATGCAGAGAGAATGAGTCTGATCAATGAGTTGTTTATTCACTGGTACCAGAGTGAATAGACGCCTTTCCCTGACATAGTGACTCTCCCTGGTCGACGGAGGTCCATGAAAATCAGAACACATGCTTTTTATACACAAGACATAGGTGGAGACATAGTTATCACATCATAAGGAGACGACATAAAACATCAGTGTGAAACCAGAGCAAGGACATATGTGACATCAATGTTTATGAAAAACAACAGCTATCAGTGGTGTTTTCAGTTAAAGCCAGATTTCAGCGTGAAAGGACGTCATAAAAGGATTAGATGCCCATTATCTATCTTTGTGACCGGGACTGGGAGCTGACAAAGCAGGTGCTAAAGAGATGTTAAAGTTGAAGTTAACCTTAGCAATGTAGAATGAGTGAAACCCCAATTTCGGCTATTACAGTCCACCCCATGTCACAGATAAAGCATTTTACTATTACACCCAAAAATCTGTAA